>CM075291.1:3749556-4097611 GCA_037672795.1 Lagerstroemia speciosa
ACAATTTGAAGCCCGAAATTCAGAATTGACGATGACAAGCTGGTTGGTTGAAACTGCTCGACCTCTTATCTTCTTAAGCAAGATTTTGAGTCCGGGTGCCTGAATGGAGAAATTCGTAATTCAGAGAGTTTTATTATTAATTGATAATTTCTTCTCGAATCTGAATTAACTAGGAATTATTGGATCTCTAAATATAGAATGATAATATCTATTGAAGATAATTCAGAAAATTGATTTTTTTTTTTGGTTGAATTTGTTGTCCTAATTTAAAAATATTGTGAGGATATGAAGAGAGAGACTTGGCTGCTTACATGGACAGAGCTGGACAAGGTCAGTCCACTTGCTCGAATCCGAGTAGATACCGAACCAACGGATAGAAAATATTACCAAAAATTATGGCACAAAAAATGTTATGCTCGAAAAAAAAAATTCCCGTAACCCGTAACAGTAAATGAAAAGTATAACTAATGTAGATCGATTTAGATTGTAAGATAATTCTTCTCTTTATGTAAGATTTCGAGTTTGAATCTAGCGAATGAAAAAAAAAAATTCATATCGAGAGAGTTTTATCTCTCTAGTGAGCCGATCTGACTCAGACTATCAAGGACTATCAGACTTTTGAGTACTGGATGATATACACAGAAGAAAAAAATGCAAATTGTATGTATAGGTGATGATGATATTCTTATAGTTGAAATGATGATGATGATGATATATGATTGAGTTTTCTTTGTAGCGTAGAAAAGATCAAGCATAGTTCGATTTTTACATGGCGGGCGCTAGATTATTTGATATTCAGAAATCTAATGAGTTAAAATTAATTTATGTTCTAGAAAAACTCTCGTAAATACGGATTTTCTTAATTGATAAGACACGGATTCCAAATTTTATTTAAAGAGAAATATTATGTCGAACTTTCTCAACTAACTTATATAAATAAGTTGCTGTCGAATTTAAGTCACTTGTTTCACGTTAAACTCATCGACCAATAACAGAGTTGCTTCCACATGAAGAAAAACATAAAAGACATTTTCATCAATAGTCAATTCAATTTGAGATGCTCCGGTGGCCGGCCTCGATACCACCGATATAAAAAAAAAAATTCAATTTGAGATGCTTATATAAGATAGATAAGGGCCAAAAAAAATGAGTACTACTAATCTATTATATTATTTTTTCGGAAAAGAAATGCTTTTAACATAATTTCCATATGCCCTTAGGGACAGCCTCACCGGTACGGCTTCAAAGGTCTTGGACCACCCAGGTTCGACTCCTAGAAGGCACATGCCGGGGGATATTTTCTTGAGGGTGGGGGCTTTACAGCGCTCGAACCCGTCAGATTTGTCTGACTTACCCGGCACACGTGATTGACGAGCTATTCGTATATTTCGTTTCCTCACCTAAAAGGTGTTTTTTTTTTTTTTTTCAGGTCATGCTGTATTATTTGGGAGGATGGAAAATTGAGAAATTTTGTGTAAGTTAAAGTAGTGTAGTGATATGGGTGGTTTGGAGGTCGAATTCATGGAAGTGATGGATAATTTCTTATTGAATGTCTCAGAAACTCAATAATTAACTCGATTCAGAGGATGAGCAGTGAGTAAAATAATAAAAAAAATTATACGATGGAAATATATATTTTTGATATCTATCTATCTGTTTGTCATTCAAAATATTCTTTTATAATAATCGGATAATTAATCCCAACGGGTCCAGCCCGTTAGAAAGGAGGGTACAAGTGCCCTCTCAGTCCGAGGTTCAAATCCCCTCGGGATGACCAGCACCTATGACACATGGGTTAGATAATGTTTACCGAACATACAGAAGAGAACTCGTTTTTAATGCTTACGAAAATAAGTGGCATTGTTTGATAAAGTGGATCCGACACAGTAATATAATCACTTGGGATTGCAGCCAGAGGTCCAAGTCCAATTCCTGTTAACGACACTTCTCATATTCATTTATTTCTCTCTTCCTCTTATCCTATTTAGACCCAACAGACCTCATTTATAACAGAAAGTAATCTCAGGAAAATCTTGAGAATATAAAACGATGAGGTATTATCATCTATTAGCTTAACTTACTGGGTTGGATGTTAAGCTACGTTCAGAAGAAAATTTTGACATAGTATTATAACAGGTTACTGTATGAGCTCATAACTTATCAAACCTGAATTTTATGTAAAATAGAAAGTCTGACTGGTAGTTGGTTATTTCTCCTTATTGGAACACAAACTATAAATTTAATCTTTTACATCATAAATTCTTCCCTTCGCATTTGATATGTAACACAAAATCAGCTATCAGTGTATCAAGAGGGAATTGATAAACTAATCTCCCAATTTCTGCTTCTTTTTTTTTTTTTTACTTGTAACACTGGACGTTGAATAATCTAGTGGGTTCTAATTAATTCAAACTTACAAATAAAAATTCGGTCCATCATAAATTTCCACTCATCTGACCCGTCTTTACGTGTCATTTTATTTTTCTGTTTTAGCTAATTATGGATGAAGAACTAATAGTTAACCTTATCAATAAGTCTAAACATCGTTCGATAGATTAGCATATGCAGAAGAGAGCCTTAGGGTGCTTATAGAGCACCTATCGACTGAGGATGAAAAAGGCCATCGCGACTTCTACGGTACTGTTCGGGTCCCTCTGCGGGGGATTCAAAGCACTGCCTCAATATCGAACTACTACTTGTGTTTGCATACTGATCGACGATCGGTCAGTGGACAGGCCATCAACCCTAGTGGCCAAGGCACTGGTTGCCGTGAACATTTTGATCAGACGATTAGATTATGGATTGAGTGAAGAATAGTAAACGGGAAGGTCCATAAAAATTTGGAATATTTATATAATTTCTGGAGTGAGGCATTGATATAGTTAATTATTTAATTAAATGATCAAAATTAATGTTATTAAACTTCGCAAGAATGAGTCAGTCTGCTTACTGTAAATAATATATTTTGCGGTTGACGTTTGAAACTTAAGAGATCAATTTGATGCGAACGAGTCAGCCTATACTCGTACACTTGGTGGTAGTTGTTCTTGTTGTTATTAAATAGCCATAAATTAATAATAAATTGACCAGAACCTTTTAAAATTGAGGAACAAAGATCACTAATAGGTAGAAGAAAGCACGATAAGAGAAGATGAGATAGGAGACTCAATCGAAACCTTCACTAGTTCATTGCCTACACAAATCTTAAGTTTGGCCCCGGTGGATGAAGATTGAAGAGTTCGTCTAATATATTTAGGTGATATTCGTGCGTCAGGTGGTATTCACGCAGGATTAGGCGGCGTTCGTGTATTGTTATTCGTGCATGATCCAGTCAATCTTCGAGTTTAACTCATTTCATATGATGATATAGAAAACGTCTTTTTCGGCCACCAGTCCCGGATGGTGTGCTAGCCTGCTTGTTCTGAAGTTCCAGCAACAAATAAAAGACAAGTATGCATTGTATTATTGTCATTTGTTTCAGAGATACTTTGCATTACTGTCCTACGTGTCAGAGATGCTTATCCTGTAGCTCGAGTCATCAAGTCCTTTAGGCATATGGGTTGTCAGAAATATGATACGAGAGATGATAAATATTAATAAAGTTATCATATGACAGTGCTCGTGTGATTATGTCAATTAATCAGATTTAATTATTTTTAGATTTGTTTTTATTTTTAAGATTTTATATAAAGTTCTCAAAAATAATTGAAATTTATCTTTCAGTGCCATTATTCAAGTAGTGCCATGTAGTGATACCATTACTCAGAAGACTTATTCCCGATAACGACCCTTGTACAAGTGGAAAAGTAGAGAATTATAGGGATGAATCGATGCACAAAGGACCACACACCTTTCTTTTTCTTTTTCTTTTTGATCGGAATGTTTCCGTGATTCTTTTTTACACTTTTTTGGTGAATAAAATATTATACTGCTAAAACCAAAACGACACTACATCTAGCGTTTCGTGGTTTCGCCTTGAATTTCGGAGACTTCAAAACCCAAGTAATTTCCTTGGAGAATGTTTCAGTGATTCAATGCACGACATCTGCTCCGGCCCCACACTGTTGGTTTCCTACTCTGCCCTCAAATGCTCTGTATATATCCCTCCTTGCCCTCCTTCCCTCCTCCCCGCCCTTTTTGGTCTGAAGGGCAATGCATTCCTTTATGATTTGTTTAGTTGGGCGAAACAGGGTTTTCTTATTCTACTCTCCATCCTATTTCAGTGAACTAAATAAGTTTCAGTTATATTGGATAGGAATAGAAGGGCAATAGATGAGTGTTATTATTGCCCATGGATTTATAAGGAATATGGTATTTTTACAATGAATAGAATGTTGAATTATTGAAATACCCTTCACTGTTCATTGAATTTTCGAACATTCACCACTCTGCCCTATTGTGCATGGTCCTCCAGTGACGCCATCTCCTCCAACGACTCCATCTCCTCCGCCGACTCAATTCTCTCCAACCCTCTCTTCAACAAGCATATATCTCCATCCTCAGATTGTTATCGTCCCTCAAGCCGACAAGCAACTCTTCCCCAGCCTCGTCCGTTCGTTGCCTGTGTTTTCCATCGCTCCGAGCAATCTTGTTCCCTCTGATGGCCCCCCACTCCATTGTCTAAATCCTCAACTTCATCCCTCCATTCGACGATCGCATTTTTAGCCACTCCAAGCAAAACCTGTGGAACTGGTTCGGGCTCCCCGAGGTCGATACTAGACCTGGCCACGGTTCAGGAACCGGGCGGTTCCGGTTCCGTGCCCCCTGGAACCAGCCTTGAGCCTTCCTTTGGATGGTTCAGGGACGGTTCGGAGTGGACGGTTCCAGTTTCGAACTGCGGTTCCGTCCAGTTTCGAACCGGCGGTTCGAACCCCTGCAAGCTGGGGGCTGGGCAATTTTTTTTTTTTTAATTTCTCTATGGTTCCGGTTTGGAACTACCGGTTCCGGGCTGGTTCAGGTTTCAGTTCGAAACCGACGGTTCCGGTTTCTAAGGCAACTGGAACCGGCCCTGAACCTTAGCCCTCACCGTTCCAGGACGGTTCCGGGTCCAAACCGGTCCGTGGCCAGCACTAGTCGATACGATCATTACGGTGGCTCAATGGTGATTGAGGTCGCCACAATCTTGACGGTGGTCTTGGGGCTTCTAGACGATGGCTGCTTTCTTACATGAAATTTGGCAAAAGATGATATATTATATAATTGAGGACAATTTTATCTTTTTTATATTTAAACATTCTATTTCTTATCACTTTACGTTGTGTTTGGATGGGGGTAAATAGAGGGTGAATGGAGGGGAAAGAGAATGGAGGGAAATTTATTTTCTTGTTTAGGTAGTTCTATTTAATGGAAGGGAAGGGCAATGGATGGGAGTTATTCACTTCGCTTCCCTTTCGAAACCCACTTTTTTTATCTCCGATTTGGGGTTGAACAGAGATGAAACAAATATTCAAAATTCATGTAAAATAAAATTACCAAATTACTCATTTATAAAATCAATACAAAAACCCTAATATCACTGTTCTTTCTTGTAAAATTAGAAACGAACCATTGTTTCTCTACTTTCAACTCCCGACAAATATTTGGTCATTAGATCATTTAATTAAAAATCAATTTAGTTGTTTTAACTTGAATGTGTGAACGCTCTAATAACTTACTCCAAGTAAATATTTGATAATAAATTCAAGTGCAACATATATTTTGAGAAGTGAATATAAGAAAAAAATCGTAATCAAGTTTGAGATGAAGATAATGTTATTTTTGTCTATTAATTAATAAGTCATATGTACAAGAGGTTAATTTTTCCCACTCTTTCCCCTTATTATAAGAAATCTAAACAATATAAATATTTCCTCTCCGTTCCGTTTCCTTCCCCTCCTTTTCCTTCCCTTACTTTCCCGTTCATTCACCTCCATCCAAACATACCCTTGATCTCTCCTACCAAATAATATATTTTTATTCATTGCTAAATTTTATTCCCTACTTATTCCCTCTCCTTATCTATTCTATTATTTATCTATTCTATCCGACAAACTAAACGCTTCATAGGTTGTTGCATACTTACATGGATATTTTTTGTAACGAAGAGTTTATTCTTCCCAATCTCATAGACATCCTATAAGCCCACGTATAGAATACATGTGTGGGTGAGAAAGAGAGTTTAGTACAGTTAGTACAACTCTCGTCCAATTACCCAGAGGTCTTCGATTTAATCTTACTTGTAGGATTCCCCTGCCCCTTTTATCCCCATTCATTCAACTATTTCTAGGCCTATATGTCTCATATGTACACCAAAAAAAAAAAAGAAGAATATATGTGTGGGTAACCTTACCAAGGACTATGCATTCAAGGGGGAAATGACTTTATTAATTTTCGCGTAAGTCGTACACAAATCTTATCTACTGAGTAATGACATGATACCATAAGGACGCTTCTAACTCAGCAATCGGGATAGAAGATGATTCTACCCTGATGGCATATCTCCATATCAACTCAAGAGAAGACCAATACAAACCTCAGCAGGGTTTGCAATCCAATCGTCGAACCATTTAACATATTAATCTAATAGCTCACGATGAATGATTAAAATTCAAAAAAAAAGAATCAAATAACTCATAATCACTTCCCCACCGGTTGAACAGTCAAATCCCTGCCCATTACAGTGAGACTTACGTTTTTGGCTTGCTTTAAAAGGGCCGAATGTGCTTAATGGGCCAAATTGTTTTCATGGGCTTAGGCCCATATTAAAAAAAGGCCTGATCCCCACGTATGCACCATCCAGTGACAAAAAATCCATCAGATCTCGACTAATTCAAATCCGAGCATTATCGCTCCATTAATTCTTCCAATCTTGATATGATTATTTATATTTTTAACCGCTAGGGTGAGAAAATAATAATAATAACATTATTAATATTATTATTGCCATTGCTGCTGCTACTGCTGCAATTTAGGTGATAACTTCAACGCAGAGGGATCCCGCCCCCTCCACTCAATTTAGACTTTAAAATTTGGGGGGGCAGTCGGTAATTTTGAATTTGAATGATGAAGGAAAGGTTGGATTAGAGAAAATGTGTGTCCAATAATAAGAGGACTCTTCAAAAGGAGTGAGCGAGGGCCTCCCTGGGCCCATGAAGAAGCATCACTTCACAAAATCAAATTATAAAATTTCCCCCTTTTTTTTTTTAATTTTTTGCTCATTAGATATCAAATGATGAAGGCAGATGAACCTTTTACATGAGATTTTTAATATTTTTATTTATTAATAACTAATTTAGAAGGGAAAAAAAATGCTCAAGCCCCCCTTTTTTGCCCTGTTCATCCTACCTCATCCTTCAAAGTTTTTCTGTGTCCTTCTTGTAAGATCAGAGAATAGAAAAGGAAGGAAATGGATTGGTAGAAGTATTTCATTGATGAGAATCAAACTGCAAATTTCTTAATCCCAGTCAATAACAATATCATTATACTAAATCCCTCTTTTCTAGGGAAAAAAATTTTAGATGGTTCTGCCTCACAGTGACGTAATGAGGAAGAACCAGTCAAATTGCTCTGATTAGTAATAAATAAGGTAATTGCTCAGGTGATTAATATTAATTTGATCATTTGTCATAATCGGATTAGCATTTTCTCACGCCATGTGTTGAGATAGCATCACGTAAGAATTTCTCCTCCTCTTATTAAATAGTTTTTAATTTTCTTACTCTGCTTTTTAAATAATATCATTTTTTTTTTACACAATCATATGGGATCTCTTGATGGAAACTCAACAGATTAAACATATTAACACACCCTCGAGACCCACCAAATTTAAACTGAATTTGTCAGAATTCTGTTGGACTTATGAATACTAGTAGTACAAACCGAAAAAATATATTAATGCATGGACCGACTGTCACATCATATTTAGTGAGCAATTTGTGTACCGTTAGGTTCGGTGCAAAGGAATGTAATGAAATGAGTTTTGTAAAAGTAAATTACAATAGCGCCTAGAAAAAATTAGTAATTTTTAAAATTATTTTGATAGTAAGAAGGAATATAATAATAAGAAGTGAAGAAATGAATATATTTCTTATTTTTTTATAATGAAATGTTATCTCATCAATTTGAAAAAAAAAAGTCTATACCAGTAAAATACACATGATAACTTTAAGAATGCAACCAAGTAAAAAAAGCATGACATGCGAGTCCAAATTACTCTCTTCATTCATTCTTTCATACCAAACGTAACCTATAGTTTCATGGGATCCTTTGCGGTCTTATTTATCGTATAATTTGTCCGAAGCAAACTTAGATTCTTCGATCGTACGTAGAACTCTTGCTTAGTAAAGGCACGACACATGGAACATCTTGAATACATGTTAAAAGTGTACGACAGACAAAAGCAAAAGCAACGTCGGAGGGAGAGCAAAGCGCGTACATGTAAGAGGAATGATCAACTCAAAAGGGGCCCCAGACCCCGTATGGAACCACAACTTAATCCAATCCAATACCGGCTATGGATTCGCGGTTTTACCGTCCGAATCCGACTATCTGAAGCGCCATCAGCATCTGAGCACGTAATTCTATTCCCCATGCCTGAATCAACCCATGACGAGGACGAGATCTCAGTGCAGTGGTATAAGATATCCGCTGGCAATCCATAGGCTCCGAGTTTGATCATCATCGTAGGAGCTACGTATAAGATACTGACCGGCAACCCGAAGATTTCGAATTTGATCCTCATCGTGGGAGTTATGCGGGTGGCTGAGTTTTCTTTTTCTTTTTCTTTTTTTTACTAGGTAGGTGTCTGTTAAATATGAGATTAATAATCCCACCAAAAACGAAAAATGAAAATAAAAAATGTAATGGAAAAATGAAAGGAGGGAAAAGGCGCCATGCGAGATGGACATGCATGATGAGCTCAAGCATAGGGCATGAGAGCGGGCCCCGCGGTTTTGCTTTGAGCCAGCATGGCCCATCAGCACGGAGGCATGGTCTTGTGGGCCACCCTGCCGATAAATTTAATGAGAGAATAATTTTTTGGAAAATTAAATATGAAAGTGAGTAATAAATTTACGTAAATTAAAGTGATTCCATAAATAATAAAGTAGCATGGACCCGTGCTATGTACAAAAAAATAAAAATAAATAAATGTAAAATATTGTGATAAATTCGTATGATAATATTATTTATTTAAAATTTATTACAAATTAATTCATTTGAAATTTGTTCACTTATTGTAGTAAGGAGAATATTCTCATTTTTTATCGGTTTACTATGTCATTTTTAATTTTTAATTTTATAATTTTAAATTATTCGTTAAAAAAATGTGACAAATTTTTATTATTAAAATTATAAATATTGAGTGAAATATGAGAATCTGCACAGTTTATAAAAGATTTTTGATATTAGGTTCGTAAATATGTGTTAGAGGAAAACAAATGAAATTATTTGTTTAACCCTTGATCTGAAAATCAAATATATGTCATAAATTTTAATATGTAAATTATATTAAGGGTGGATATGGAAAATAAAAAAGATAATAGACTTTACACATGTTTGCATATAATTGTGTACATATATATATAGTGAATAGTGATTCCACGTATAATAAATCACACATGTAATATGATTAGATTACGAAAAACAAGTATTTAATATTAAATTCATTCACTAATATTCACGTATCAAACTTTTTTTTTATTATAATCTTCTCTCTTATTTCACACAATTTTCTTCAGTTAATCAATCTATTTTTTTCCTAAAATTATTGCTTAATTTCACATTTAATTTACCAAGAAAATTACACATTTTAAACATTATTTTTAATTGAATATTATTTAATTATTTACATATATACTTTTTTCATCAGTTTCATTAAATAATAAAATCAGCGCACACCACAGGATCATCGTCTAGTATTAACATACGAAAAACGTTTAAGGTTTTAGTGCGTTTTTTCAAGTTTTTCAAACTATCCATTAATGTATAAAATTGAATTCGTAACATCCATTGGATCAAGAAAGGACGTGGCTGTGATGATAAATTTACTAATATTTAACTACAAAATTTTTTTTGTGCTGTTATTTTTGTATCGAAAAATCGAACCTCGACTAGCGTACAACGTCTTAAAAACCATTGTGGTCTCTGTACGATGAATGGTCAATGTAGGGAGTTAATAATGCAAGTGGCAATATGGGCCGAAGTGAGACGAGAAGTTCGTTCTCAAGTCAATGAAAACTTGAATTCAACTCAATCTAAACAAATTCATGCCGAGCCGAGCTCGAACCCGCTAGTTAAACCAGCTAAATCAAGTTGAGTAATGTTCGGTTAGGAAAAATTGCCAGTTTAAAATTATTAAATTATGATGATAATAACAATAATTTTTTTTTCACGATATTATTTTTTTGAGCCTAAAAACGAGTTTATACGAGTCGAGTAGAGTTTTAATTTATTACAATGAGTCGAGTCCGAATTTGGAATATCAAGCCTATTCGATCTCGAGTGAGCACGCAAATTGCTGAATGAGATGAGTTTGAACTTGATAGATTTAAGTTCGGTTTGGCTCGGTTTATTTACATTGAATATTCAAAAAAATTAACATGATATTTTTTTGCTGCGTGAGAGATAAATTAAAAAATTATTCTCATAAAATAACTTATTTTTTATTTTTAATATATGACACTGAATATTCAAAAAAATTAAATAAATAGCAAAACATTCGAGCCCATATTTATTTTTGTTTCCTTATTCAGCAAAGAAAATAAATGATGTTTTCCCGTCGCCTTTTTAATTTCCCTGCCGTCGGCTGAACTCAAAGAAGACCGCTCGGCTATCATTCTGTTCCCACACACCATCCAACACCTCCTCTCCCTCCCTCCCTCCCTCTCTCCCTCTCTCTCCCTCTCCCTACTGTAACTGTTTCCAATCTCTCTCTCTCTCTCTCTCTCTCTCTCTGTGCTCTCTGTACATACCAAGGAAGGGAGGAAGGATCGGCTATGGCAGCGAACAAGTTCGCGACGATGCTGCATAGGAATACCAACAGGATCACCCTCATCCTCATCTACGCGGTCCTTGAGTGGGCCCTCATCGTCCTCCTCCTCCTCAACTCCCTCTTCTCCTACCTCATCCTCCGCTTCGCCGACTTCTTCGGCCTCGAGCGGCCATGTCCCTGGTGCTCCCGCCTTGACCACCTCTTGGACTCCCGCAACCTCCATCTCCGGGACCTCGTCTGCCACCGCCATGCCGCCGAGATTTCCAGGCTCGGGTACTGCTCCAGCCACCGGAGACTGGCCGTCCAGTCGGATTTGTGCGAGGAATGCTTGTCCTCTCCGAGTCCGGACAAAAATGACAGAGGCTGTGTTCCCTATGCAAACGGTGAGCTGAATTCTCCAATGTGCTCTTGCTGCGGTGTGAGTGTGGAAAGGAAGTTGCTCTGCTTCTCGCCACAGGAGGATCATAGTCCGAGCTGTATCCATGAAAGGGATTGCATGTCTGATCAGAGCGGATCGGATGTTCTACTGGGAGATCATGATCAGGGAGATGAAGAATTCGGGGAATTTAAGGCTGCTGAGCCCTGTATCCGAGAAGAGGCAATCGCTGAAGATGATGAAAAATTGGTCCTAGTCATGGAGAAAGAGGAGGGAGTGGATTTCAGTGTTTTTGAGTTCGGGAAGGATTCTTCTACTTCCGACCAGACAGTTCTTTTCCATCACAACAGATGGAAAGAAGAATCTGTAGACTCTTCTTCGGGTCGTCATCTTGAGTTTTTCATAGGAAACGATGACAGTGAGCTGATTCCTGTTGAGTGGACTCACTCCATTAAAGCCAGGAGATATCCGAGACTCAGTCCGATCATGGAGGAAGATCAGGGCGAATTCCATGGCTATGAAGATGTGATTATGGACTTCTGCCCAGCTTCTACGAGAAAACCTGACCTGAGCGTGGAGAACTTCACTTTGGAGAATTACTCTGACCCAGCTGAAGGAGCTGAGATTCTTGAGAATGCCCTGGAAGAGGCAGAGGGAAATTGGGCCGAGGAAGGAGATGGGCAGCTTGTTTCTTCTCAAAATGTTAATAAAATGGAAGAAAGTTTGCTTCCCGAAGGAGACCGAAGAAGCCCTGATGATGATCAAGGTATTTGCTCGGCGTGATTATTAATAACTCTTCATTCATGGCTAATTAATTTAGTATATTTGGAAGTTTCTAAAGATTGTTCGTGTTTAAATGCAGCGGAGGAGGAATGCGTTTCACAAAATGATGAGGTTGAAGCAGACATTTCAATTGGGACGGAGATTCCTGATCAGGAACTCACTGATATTGATGAGATTCAAGAAAAAGAGACAGTCCCTTGGGATCCCTGCAGAGAAGGGGATTACCATATTCCTCACTTGCTGAACCATGATAATCGCGGTGCGCATAGGCTCATTATTTTGCCTGCTTTATGAATGTGTACGATTTCTTGAGTTATCCTTAACCTTAGCATTTTATATAAGTTGCAGACGCAGATATTGGTCGAAGTGAGGAGGAATCCTTGGAGTTGAGGGCCAACTCGATTGAGATAAGCAATGAAACTCCGAATCATCAATTGAACCGAGGCGGTGAAGGTGGTGAGGATTCTTCCACCGGTCCTGATTTTCTGCAGACTGCAGACTTTAATAATCATGGTGAGCTTCGAGCCGCTCCTTTGTTAACTTTTTATGAATATTTCCCATTTTTTGTTACCTTAGCCTTTTGGCTGAGTTGCAGGTGTTGATGTTGCTCGAAGCGGAGAGGAGATCTTGGAATTCAGGGCCATCTCAAATGAAACGAGCAGTGGTGTTTTGAATCATCAGCTTTATGCAGAGCTTGACGGGACTGAAGATGACAGGATCCCTGATACACCCACCTCCACAGACAGCTTTCATCAACTACATAGAAGATTACTTCTAATGGAAAAACGTGACTCGGGCTCAACCGAAGAGTCATTGGATGGGAGCATGATGAGTGACATAGAGGGTGATGAAGGGACACTTACAATCGAGAAGTTGAAGTTGGCTCTGAGAGCTGAACGGAAGGCTTTGTTTGCCCTATATAGAGAACTTGAAGAGGAGAGAAACGCATCTGCAGTTGCAGCAAGCCAAACAATGGCAATGATCAATCGACTCCAGGAAGAGAAGGCCACAATACAGATGGAAGCTCTGCAGTACCAGAGGATGATGGAAGAACAGTCCGAGTATGATCAGGAGGCTCTGCAGCTCCTGAATGATCTTATGGTAAGGAGGGAGAAGGAAAAGCAGGAGCTTGAAAAGGAGCTCGATCTGTGTCGGAGGAAAATTGAGGAGTACAAAGCTAAGGAGAGTAAGAAGGCAATGACGGTGGTTCCAAGCAATAGCAAAGATTCTTCTGATTCGTTGAGCAATGAGGAGGAGAGTGATGGGTTATCAATTGATCTGAATGAGGAAGCCAAAGGACATGATTCAGTCAATGCCCATGGAAATACTCCAAGTGAGGCAGTTTTCTACTTGGAGGACTCGTTGTCAAACTTCGAGGAGGAAAAGGCATTGATTCTGATGCAACTGAAGAGTTTGGAAGAGAATATATGGGACGTTAATGGGGAGGCCCAGAGAGAACAATGGCACTATAAGGAATATGGGATTGGGCATGTCAACACTTGTGACTTGGAGGGGGAAATTTATTGTTCTGGGAATGGGGATTGCAAGATGGGCGGCAACAAGCATTATTACCAGCATGCAAGATTTGCAGGCCCAAAGGCAAAGAGGCTGCTTCCTCTCTTTGATGCGATTGGGGAAGAAATGGATGGAGATAGGTTGCAGAAAGCTCCTGGGGATCATTTCGAAGTATTGGATGGGAAGATTGCGATGATTGAAGAAGTGGATCATATCTATGAGAGGCTACAGGTTCTGGAAGCAGATAGAGAGTTCCTGAAGCATTGCATTGGCTCATTGACGAAGGGTGATAAGGGGCTGGAACTTCTTGGGGAGATCTTGCAGCACCTTCGCGATTTGAGATGCGCCGAGCTCTATGGGACAGAATATAATAATTGGAGAGAGCATTGTGCAGTATTAGGTAATTCATACGCGTTCCTGATACCAATGTAACCAATGCATTTTCTATTTAAACAAACACGTTTCAAAAGATTAAAAGCAAGTATCTTGTCATGATGATATTGCAGAGTGATCATTGATGTCTATCGTCCAGAGGCGAAAATCTTGCATATCTTGGCGTGTCACAGAATTGGGCTCGCTCCGTCCAAGCAAATGAGCCAGTTCTGAAATTCATAACAGATGCAAGTCCTTGGAGGGGGACAGGTATGCTCCACTCCCTGATCCTTCCTGGTCTGTTTTGGTCAACTTGGTGGATACGAAGTACATAAAATCTGCCACTTGAGCATCTTCTATCTTTTTCTTATCCAAATGTATTATCAAAAAACAGCCTTATTGTTTGTGGGGTTGTGCCAATCATCCAAACTTTTAAGGCAAAAAGCTGTGAAGGTGGGTGCAATGTGTACATCAGTGAGATGAAGGAGGAAGATTGAGATGCAATCCTAAAAATCTGTGAGATACATCCAACAAAGATTCCATCACCATTTGGTCAGTAGTTTATTCAGGCAGTTACCGAACTAAACCCGTCGGTTTCACTTTGGATTAGATCAGCCACAGTAAATGCTCACTTGAAATCAACGGTCGTGACTGGACCTCTAAGACAAAACCGGGGGTTTCGGGTCCCCACTAAATTTCTCAAAACACCAGGCCTCTTGTTTTGGCTATTTCGTGTAGTCGGGTTAAGTAACCTTCCTATGTTCGTGAGGCTTTGGTTAACTATTCTTGAGGATCTTTGAGTTGTCTTACTTGCCATTCATGTACACCATAAATGTCTCCATTCCATCTGTAAATAATGTGAATTGTAGTCTGTCCGGGAGTTACCTTCTTGTTTCTATTATTGGTTATATGTCACATGATATTATTGACTTATACAGTATTATAAGTTAATAAGATTTAATTATTTTTTTATTTTTAGAATTTTATAAAAATATCCCCTGAAAAACTCTTTCCAACCATGTACTCTGTGCATGACTTAAAAACGTTTTTAACAAGTTTGACTAGGTTTCACTGTTGATGTGCAGTGCGGATCATCGTGTAGATTATTATACGAGTTCTTTCCTTGGTCTCATCTTTCAGTTTTTCGATTTTAACCTGTTAATTTTAATGCTTTTAGATTTAAAAAAGTGGTAAGGAGTATGACATCAAACCTGAAAAGTGACCGATGGTAGAGGGATACAAGGTTTTTTTTTTTTAATGCATATTTTGATTGGAGAATATCACTTAATACTTTTATGGTTTCGGTATTCTTTTTCTTTTTCCACAGACTAGGCATATCAATTTACTAATTTCCTCTGTCATATTTTTTTAAAAAAATACTTGCTCGAAAATTTAATTTATAGTTGCTTAAGTCAGCATGTCATATTGATTTCACTGAAGTAGCATATGTAACATACCACAGATAAGTATGTTACAGCTTTTCAGAAATGGGATGTTCCTTTATGCACAAACAACCTTTTTGGTAGGCAGAAGAAAAACAGAAAAAAAAAAGTGCATCATTAACGGAATCTGTCGGAGAGCATTACCCGACAAAAGATCGAACCCAGCATACGAAGTTGTCATGTAACAATAATTCACCAAATGCGATAACGTGTGATTGAATCTGCCACAATGACTTAACACTGCCCATTTTCGATGGAATTCATCAAGTTTTCAGATATTAGACGGTGTGGTGGATGTTGTAGAATGAGCTTAGACACGGGGCAGTTGTATTAAGGCCCACCACCTTCAACAATCTCCATGACATGAAATCGTGTAGATTGGAAACTTGAGTCGACCTTTGACATTTTGAGTCAGTATGAATTCCCCCGGTCAACACGCCTTCTAGATAAAATTATCAAATTATTGTTTTGCATGTGTGGATACATGCACCACCCGTGTTTCGCACGTCATTTTTATATAAAACAACTTTGTATTTTTTCAATTGCGTATTAATTTTTCTATAACACTTTTAATTTTTAGACAATATCATGAATAAAAGATAAAATTTATAATTAAAAAAAGAAGATTAAAAAGCAGTTAATGGTAGTTTTGGGATTTCAAAATTGAGACAAATTATTTTTGTTTCTTATATATATAAATAGATTTAAATTTTTACTTTATAAAATTGATTTTTCGCTTGTATATATTTTACAGGTTGATTTGTAGAATATAAAACACTTCTCCTCAAAGAACATTCAACATGGTATTAATGGAACCCATATAGTTTGTGAATTCGAGTCCCAAGAAAATAGCACTGTTAAATTGGAATTGAATTAATAAACTTCTCCAAATAATGAGAAAATGAAGCGTCATTTCCATTCTCATTCTTATTTAAAATTAATTTTTTTTAAAAAAATTTAGCTTGTATCTCTAGACTTGACTTAACATGTGAGATTGTAGACATGTGCATAGACTAATCGTGACGAAGTTTGAAAAACCTGCGATGTACCAAAAATAAAAAATAAAAAAATTCTCCAAATAATAAATTTTCATGAGAAAAGAGAATCATCTGCACGTTTCTTGACAATTTGACTTTGAGTCGTCGTCGATTCCCAAGTCAACACGCACCGCCAGACTCACAAATCACAATTGCCCCACCAGCTGGTCCTTCCCTTCCTTTCAGGGCGTGCATGGGTACCGAGTAGAACAAGAACCGGTTAGAACCTATCCGAGAGAGTTAGTAATGATATTTGGATAGTGTTCGGGTAATGACTTAAGGAACCACTTATAATAGGTTCCGGTTCCGGTTCTGGTTCTAACCATAAAGTACTTGGAATGGGAACATGAACCAATTATATATTTAATCGGGATAATTTCCTCGTTCCTTATTTAACTCTCGTATTGTTTATATCCTTAAGCTTCTAACTTGATAATTTTTTATTTTATATAACAAAATTTCATTTATTTATTCAAAATATCAATATAATTTATAGAAGAATAATAAATAATAATAAAATGTATTAAAATTTATATAAATTCAATAAATATTTACTAAATACTGTACCATTGTATTAAACTAATAATAATTAAATTAGAATTATAAAAATTTATCTTAAATTATATCATTTAATTATAAAATGCATGGATGATAGATGTATATTCTTTCTTCCTCGCGGAGCCTTCCTTCTTTCGTCCCTTTTCATTGATTTCCACGAAAGGTTCAGACAGAAGCATCGACCAAACTCTCTCTTTCTGGGTTGTTGGGGTTGGGGGGTGGTTTTCTCTTTGATGGCCTAGCTACGGGTTACTGCTGCTGAGCTATGTCCAGATCGAAGAACTTCGTCCAGAATCTCCTCAAAACCTTCAAGCAGAGCCACGGGAAAGGTGAATTCAAGTGTAAAGTAGAAGAACCCTTATTTATTTTGTACAAGAATTCTACGCGTTGTATGCTTTTCGGTGACGACAATTGTTCTGAGTTTCTTGCTTCTTTTGTTTTAATCGGTCAGAGGGACAGAGCGAGGAGGATTTGGACAAAATCGCAGCGCAGGAGCAGAAGAATCTCTCATTCGAGTCACTGGTTGCTGCTACCAATGATTTTCACCATTCCCGCAAGCTCGGCCAAGGTGGTTTCGGGCCGGTCTACCGGGTAACCTCTCTCTATCTTTCTCTCTATCTCTCTCTATATATAGATATGTTTATGATAATATATATCAAGGCGGGACTGGGATTCTGAAAGAAGGGGCAAGTTTAGGAGAACTTGGAAAACAATTTTGACATATAGGGGCACATGAAAGGAGAATCTGCTGAACTTGGAGAAGTGGCAGATTTTCACATAAAAAGTTTTGAGAAGTTTGTTCTAAAGTGGATCATTTTTGAAGCTAACTGATGATGAGTATTCTGAGGGGAAAAGAGGGGTGTGTTAGGTGCTTTCTCTGCTTCTCCACCCCGCTGTTGGTTAGATCAATTGAATTTGAGCTCCCATCGAACTTTAGTTCTCCTTTGAATGCATTCCTCCTTTTGAATGGAGCAAATTATTTGCCCAACAATGAACAGCACTTTTTTTATAAAGGGGATGTACCTGGCTTTACATAACTTCCCTGAAAAAGTGCTTTAGTTGTCTGGGAACTATTGATGATACTAACTGCCAAAGATGTGACAGAGCCCGTGTATGATAAGTTTTCCTAGATTATTTGTGGTAAAAGTTTGAATGGATTGAACCATGATGCTTTATAGGTCACTAGCATGATGAAGATGACACAATCAACTATGGAAGGTTGATTGATAAGTAGGCGATAGAATGTGAAAATTCTTATCTTATAAGCTTGAATAGTTATTTAAAAAATCAAAGGAGATAAAAACTTAATATTTATTTACTCAAAGGATATAGTAGAACTCTCTAGTGATCCTACATTGCCACGTGGTTGAGAAAACACCAATTAAATTGGAGGCAATGATTAAATGAGTGTTAACCATCCATATAGGTGATATAATCATTGCTAATTAGAACAATTCTATTGGTGTTCCTTCATAATATCATGGTGATATAGGGCTATATAAGATTTGTCCTTAAATAGGATTGTTACAAGTTTTTGAGTTACCAAATTGACTTATATTGCGATGAAACCAAGTGGTACTGTTCCCGTCCCCTGGTAACCAGATCAACTGAAATTTGCTCCTCTAAAGCCTTGCCTTGATATGTATCAATGGGTGATAATACAATGGTGTTACCTAAATGTGGGCTAGGCATCAGCCAAGGATATGATCATGTGAAAAGTAGTTTTGCTTAGATGAAGCCTGGGATGGCACTCTTTTTAGCCCCTGGTCTAGTTTTTGTCTAGTGGTTCAATATTGAAGCATTTTGATTATCCACTGACATGTAAATTACGAAATCTTTGGCATGCCTTGCATGGGAAACCATTTGATTCACCCGTTTATATACTGCTGAATTTGGGGTTATTCTCAATGTCATTCTCATGGACGATGCAATTGTCACCCGGCCTAACAAGACTGGGTCACCAGTCTTTGTCCTTCTCCCTCATAGTCATGTTATCTGTTGCCGTTGTAATTTTTATAGTGTTTGCAATCCAGGCCAAATATTTAAAGCGAAAGGTGCTAGATGGAAGAGCTGACACTGTAAGGGCAAAGTTGAGAGAGGACCGTATCTAAGATGTTAATTGGGATTTGCCTCTGAAAATTTGTTGAGAAATGTTTCAGGTCACTGCTATAAGAAGGCAAGACATGGATTATTCAGCATTTTATGATCGGATAGATCAGATTAATTATGATTCTGCAGATTTTGCTGAGTTGCACAAAAAGAGTGGAAGGAATATAAAATGCTGAAGAGTTTCTTCCATTCATGATCAGATATTACTTCCTCCTTTTCAACTTAACGAAGATATATAGTTTTTTGCTTTTCTTCTTGACACAGTTTTATCATTCCTTTAGCGGGCCACTAATACTTGTATGTGACTGTCCTCCTACAGGGAAAGTTGGATGACGGAAGAGAGATTGCAGTGAAGAAGCTATCTCACAATCGGGATCAGGGGAAGAAGCAATTCTTGTACGAGGCCAAGATTTTGGCACGTGTACATCATAGGAATATTGTGAATTTATTAGGATACTGTGTGCACGATGAAGAAAAGTTTCTTATTTATGAGTACATCTCCAACCAGAGCCTTGACAAGCATCTCTTTGGTAAGTCGTGCAAATTAATGGATTCCCTTGAAAATCCTCCCCAATCTTGTGTTATTAGTTTTGCTGATGGGTAATAGTACGGCAGTCATTCTTAATTTTGCATCTAATTTAGTCTAGTTATGATACTTATTTGTTGATCATGTATCATGAGTTCAAGTTTTACAAATGCAGTTTCCCCTTCGCTAATTGGTCTTTTGATGCTACCTTAGAGTCGTATTGCCCAAGCACTTGAGTTTGAGTTGTCTTCAAGAGTTGCCTGTGATTTTCACTGATGGAAGGCCATTAGCTTAAGATGCCAAGTGTATTGATGAGCTGCTACCAACCTGATAGAAAACAGTATCAAAATTTACTCTCAAAAATCTTTTGTGTGGATGTCCCTTCATTTGACCATCCTTTCAGTCCATTTCATCTGTAGTAAGAAAGAAGAGGTAAAGTTTTTGGTGAATCAGTATACAGCATAATTTGAACGCATCACTCTATTTCTTCTAGTTTCTAATTATGTTCAGTAATAGTGACTAAAATATTTACTACTTTTTAATTTAGGGAGAATTATATGCTTATGGTTAATATATGTATTTATGGTAATCTCCTGAGGCTAGCCCAGCCCGGGTGGTGAGGCGTTTGCCTACCTAGCGGTACTTTGGGGGAGCATGTACATACCTGGACTCACGGGTTTGTAGGGTATTCATGAGTTCCGTGGGGACTAATTGGGTCCCATACCCCGGATATCCCGCGTCATAAAATATATATATATATGTGTGTGTGTGTGTGTGTGTGTGTGTGTGTGTTTATGGTGGTATTAGGCTTCCCTAATTATTGATGTCTCTGAATTCTGATGTCACAGCGGTCATTTGTACTCACAATTGTCTTATATTAGGTAACTGACGCTAATTCTGATAATGGACGTGTAATTTCCGTTGTTGACTGATCTAAATCTGAACAGTGTCCGGTAAAAAGGAGCTTGACTGGAAAAGGAGGCACAGCATAATGAATGGCATTGCCAAGGGACTTCTATACCTACACGAGAACTCACACACCTGTATTATCCACCGAGACATCAAGGCCAGCAATATACTCCTCGATGACAAGTGGGTTCCCAGAATCGCTGATTTTGGGATGGCCCGTCTCTTCCCTGAAAATGAGACACACGTAAATACTCGTGCAGCTGGCACCGAGTAAGGGTTTCAGTGTTGCCCACATTTTTTCATCATTGTGGCCTGTCGAGTAAGCAGTTTTTCCAGATGTGCACAGGACATTGAGCAGTTGGGGTTTGGCTCGATGGGATGACATAGGGTTCAGCAGGTCAAAGTTGACACATAGATAAACATGAGTAGAATAAAAAGTACAAGTTCAAATTATGTGAATGGTGAAATGCTCATAGCAAAAAGGATTATTTGCTGAGCAAAACAATATGAATAATTGGGTTCTGTGAAAGAATTGCCTAATGAATGGTTGAGAGGGTCCATTTCCATGGCCTGAGTCCAGTTTTAAATTGTGATTTTAGGTCTGATTCTTACGTTTCTTTTGTATGTTGGGAATAGCGGGTATATGGCTCCGGAGTATGTGATGCACGGGTATTTGTCAAAGGCAGCAGATGTGTTCAGCTTCGGGGTTTTGGTGTTGGAGTTGATCAGCGGGCATAGGAACAACCCATTCGACTTGGATGTTGACGCTCAGAATCTGCTTGATTGGGTAAGCTCAGAGTCTCCCAACTGTTTTTCATCTCTTACTATCAATGCTCTGGAAAGGGAAACCTATATTGATTGGTATAACCTAAGAGTTTACCTAAATTTATTGTTCTTGTTGATTCTTCGTCAGCCTGGCATCAAAAGGAACCATTTCAGATTTCATTTAACTGACTAAATTGGTCCTTGTTGGATCGACTTGATTCTTCCATAGTACATCATGCTGGAGCCGAAACACACTTGAATGAAATCTGAAAAGTCTCATTTGGCAGATATTTCAGTTTGAGTTTCTTGTTCTTGTGAAATGCTGCAGGCGTACAAGCAATACAAGAAAGGGGAAAGCCTGGAGATTGTGGACCCTGCACTGTCCGCATCAGCATCTACAGGTCAAATTGCAATGTGCATTCAAATCGGCCTGCTCTGTACTCAGGGCGACCCCAAGCTCCGGCCGGACATGGGCCGGGTTGTGTTGATGTTCTCAAAGCAGCCTGGGTCCCTAGATGACCAAAAGATCAGCAGGCCCGGGATGCCGGGGACACGTTACAGGAGGTCCTCCCGTGCCCTCACCTCGACCAGCAAATCTCAGTCTCCGTCTTGCTCTACCGCTCATACCTTTGAGTCGAGTCGGGTATGAGTACGAAAACCAACTACAAGAACCAGCATGGCTCCCAACCTTTGTGGCTGCGCCAGGATCTGACACTCAAGGCATCCTAACTCTTCTGAGTAGTTACTCAGAGAAAAAAAGAAAAAAAAAACTCCTATTGGTACTTACTCAGGGCTCATTCCTGTTTTGTTAGAGGTATTCTGTTACATAAATAAGTAATAATCATATTCTTTTGTGTGTTGCAGGGTAAATGATGCTTCGGTTCTTAACTTTTTGTACTTTTATTATTTTCATCCTAAATTTTTGTTTTTGGTCATTGATGCCATCAATCTTTTAAATTTTTATCACTTTAGTCTTTACCATTACTTTTTTTATACAAAAATTTTTTTGGTATGAAAACTAAGTTTTTAAATATAAATATTTCATGGAAATTAAAAGAAAAAATGAAAAGATCAAGTGGGAAGTAAAGAGCACGATATGGTCGTCTTTGATTAAGGAAATTTAACTACTAGCAAGTGTCCTTTTTAAAATTAGGACTTGTTCTTACTACGAGTGAGTAATGATCTTGTAGTTGTGTCAGCCACCGATCAATTCTCAATTAGGAATTAGTTTCCATGTTGATGGGATGTGACGATAAGTGATATTTTATCAATATTTTTACTTTTTGTTTACTTTTTTCTTTTTCTTTTTTTAAATATTCATGTTAACAAATTATTTTTCGATGGAATATACTCTTCTTTTATGGAAAAAGTAATTATAGGACTAAAGTAGTAAAAATAAAAAAATTAAAATATTTGGGAGGGAAAAAATAAAAACGTGAAAAGTTGATGAATAAAAGTTCCTTTTGTCCCCCCTGAATTGTATTTACATGTAAATGTGCTTGTAATGTGCTGAGTAAGATGTAAACATGAAACCCTTGGGACTTGGGGTGACCAAGTACGAGGTTCTGTGTAAATTGTAGAAAATTGTGCAAAGTAACTGAAATGGAATTACCTCAAGTGACCCCTTAAATAAGCGTCATTAAATAAATTATCGATTTTATATTAGTTTTACTCTATTAACAGTTTATTAAGTTTTTATAAGGATTTAGTAATTTTTTTTTTGGGTTAGTTTTTGAGGTAAAATTGTCTATTGTGTAAAATTTTTGTAAAAAAAATAACATTTTAATACAATAATTAAAAACTTGTTTTTTTTTATTATTATAAATTTTTAAAATATAAAATTTTATTATAAGGTGTCGATTTTTTTTTTCTAATACAGTTAGTTGTGTCTAATGTGACAGTTGACATAAATTCAGTAATACATATTCAACTCTAGCCATTTTAATAAATTAAAAAGTCTGAAGATTAAAAAAAAAAAAGGAGAGAGAGAGAGAGATAGGTAAAGGGCAAAAAAGGAAGGAAAGTGGGGGGCATCTATCTCGAGAGAGATGGAGAAAAAAAGGACGAGGGAGCGGATAGAAAAGTGGATATTCCTTTCGAATAAATGGAGAGAACATTCCAGGGAGAGAGACGAAGAGATCGTATATCTCATAAAGAGAAAGGATACCACTCCCCGTGTAATGTTGAAATTTTCGTATTCAATTACGAATACACGAGACGGATCTCTTGAGCCGGTGACTTGTTTGATATCGTTTTCTTAAATTATACTAGGCGTTTGGCCGTGCTAGGTTGACGGTGTCAATGTTAGTAGTTGTTGTTCAGTTTATCTGATATGTTTGAGGTTGAACATGAAAGTCAGAATGCTAGGTAGCGTGATTGCCGGGCCGTTACCATTGCCGCCTCTCTTTTACCTGGCAAAAACTGAACTATTAGTATTAATATTGACCGTGTCGATGTAATACCATTAAAAAAATAGTAAATCGATGTTCGTACAGACTCAAGCTAAAAAAAAAAAATCCCTCGAAACAATATTGTTACGAGGGAAATTCGAACTTTTGATCAGTTAGCGCTCTTGGCGAGAGAGATCACGTAGAATAAAAAAGTCATTGTCGTGAGAATAACTGTACGTTACTCATTCGTCCTTCCAACTTTCTCGCTCTCCTCTTCTATTTCTATCTTTTTCCGATAAAGACTTTAACCCCTTCAATTCATCGCTACCAACGTAAGGTTTTTTCGTCATCACTTCGTGAAAACGTGTACAGAAGCATTGCTTAATTCAATCGGGTGGGCATCGATGCCCGACCCTCGCTTAATATTTCATGTTCCAACCCGAGTTACGGTCGGGACATGAAATATTAACTCAACGCATTGGTCTCTAGAATAGCAAAACTAATACCGACTAGACAATTTCACATCACCAGACAATTCAAAAAATGAAAAAAAAGGGTCATTTGATATTGAGTTTAAGTCTTACGAACAAGTTTTAATCTTTTAATAGGCTGATTTAATGTTAACGAGATGGATAAAAATTTATTAAATATTTAAAATTTTTGTGTGAAAAAATTCTAATCTTAGACTCTCAATAAATCCGTAATTTTCTTTTTCTCGGTTCCACCGTCCCAATTTTATCTTATTTTACCGCCCGCATTTTCGTGTAAATAATAAAACTAAACTCTCTCCTCTCTCTCTGACTCTGACTATAAATCGGAATCCATCTGCTCGAAATTCTGTTGTCCATTTCTCCATTGTTGTCTGTGGATTCTTCTTCTGGAGCTCTCTGCTGCGTCTCCGTGTCGCAAAAAATGGTGCAGTTCGCCGTGTCGAAGGTCAAGACCACCCCTTTCGATGGCCAGAAGCCCGGGACCTCCGGCCTCCGCAAGAAGGTTCCGTCACCTCCCCACCTCTCATCGCTGTTTCGATCCATTTCCTTCCGAATCCCCATTTTTATCCTCCGAAAATGTCACGTTATTGCTCGGATATTCATCGTCCGGATGATTAAGATTGTCCGTACAGATACTGTCGCAGTGAACGGCTGATCTGGTATTTGTTATGCACGAGTGATTTGGACGCCATCTGGTATTGGCCGATCTTCGTTGCATCACTTAAGATCTCATTTGCAAACTTCAGACTCAGTGTTAGAAGCTTTCAGATCACTGAGTTGTCAGTTTGAAGAATTATGACTTTCTGTAGGGAGAGCTGTTGAGAGGCTCGAATCTGAAGCTGAAGATCAGCTAACACTGGATCCACATCTGGATGCCGCTGAATTTTTTAGCTGTAGGTCCTAGATCAGTTATGAAACTATCGACAATGCACATGGAAATGATAAATCTGTCGACTTAAGACTGCAAGGGCCATTTTTATATTTGTGATGAAAGCAACTCAGCTGGTTTTAATCCAGTCATCTGATTTTGCCCATAGAAATTCATTATAATGGTCAACTGTTCGAGTGGTTGAATTGCATCATACGCCTTGCTCTTCTTAGGAATTTATAAGATCTCTAGCTTGAGTTCACCTTCCAGCAAATCTTGTTTCATTCTTATAATCAAATGATGGCTATTGTTTCGTTCTTTTAATCAAATGATGGCTATTCTGAGCTAGTATTCCTTCATGGAATCATCCGTCTATCCATCTCTGAGAGTTGTGGGGAGAGCCAAATAGAGGCTTGGCATAGAAGCTTTGACTGAGATAGCACTTTGCCGCTTGTTCTCTGCTCCTATACACCCATTAGTCAGCTGCCACAAGAAGAACATCCTTTCTGCCGGATCTGGGCATTCCACACAGTGAAACTTATAGCTGGTAGGGAAATGGCTGCAGTAGACACTGGGTAGACCACATTTCTCAGGTTTATCCTGTGGACTCACCAGACCCTCTCTTACGTTTTGTCTAGCCTGTCTCCACATCCTCTTCCAATAGAGAAGGCTTGAAATCCTCTTGGCCATGGCCTAGCAGTCAGGTGTCCCTCTATCTTTGTAGAACAACTAAATGATGCTCCCTTGTAGTTTGAGTCAAGCCCCTACTAACAGTCTCCCTTTTCTTCAAAGTCTATTAACTCTCTAGTTATATTTTGCATGAGAGTGTGTGTCCTCTTTCAGTTAGACTATCAGTTTCTGGAGATTTGGATCTGTTGCCCAACCTTCTTAATCCTTTGCACGAGGATGGTTATTGCCACTAACTATTGGGTCAATAAGAGTAGAGAACGAGCAACAAAGTGCTATCTCAGTGAAGGCTCATATGCCAAGCCTCTATTTGGTTCACTCCACCAACTGGATCATTTATAATTCTTTGTTGTTTACTC
This sequence comes from Lagerstroemia speciosa, assembly GCA_037672795.1. Classification (NCBI taxonomy): domain Eukaryota; kingdom Viridiplantae; phylum Streptophyta; class Magnoliopsida; order Myrtales; family Lythraceae; genus Lagerstroemia; species Lagerstroemia speciosa. The sequence goes on from CM075291.1 coordinate 3,775,713, forward strand.
TGTTTCACTTGATTAAGTTAGAGTTAGGCTGAAGCTGAATGGAAGTCCTGCTTTGTAATTTGTTGTGGTTGAAGAATATTTTTTTTTTTTAAATCAATCCCATTTGTCCACAGGGGACAACTTTCTTATTATAACACTAGCTTAGGACGGATTGAAAAATTGAAGTATTTTATGCATTGTATCTTGATTTGTGCTATATATGCTATTATTTCTTAAATATCTAACATTTAGGTTCACTTTTTTGCAACTTTTCAGGTGAAGGTATTTGTGCAACCTCACTACTTGCACAATTTTGTTCAGTCAACCTTCAATGCTCTTTCAGCTGAGAAAGTTAGGGGTACGTGACTCGGTTGTTTATGGCATGAAGTATCTCTCGAGTAGAAATTGGTTTTGATATAAACTGTGTATGTCAATCTCAGTCAGCAATGTCAGGTGTAAAACCATAATTGACATAAAATGCCTGGATATTATGCCAAGGAAAACAAACAGAAAGAATGACCTTTGGAGATTTTTTTAACTTTCAGCACTATGGAGATTTCTTTATAAATGAATTTTAGCTCTTATAATCCTCATTCTAGATGCAATAGTTTTTGAGCTTCAATAACTGATTATTGATGATCTTTTCGGTGAATTAGCAATGCTATATTTAAATTAAAATATTTCCATCCTTTCTAACTTACTATAATCTGCAGATAAGTTTCATGTAACACTTCTTTTAATTGGGATACTTCTGAAACTGCAATTGGTAAATTTCGTGTTATCTTCAAGTGGAGTTTGCATTGGCTATTGGCTGCTGCTCGGACTTGTCAATTAATTCTTTTTTTTTCTTTTTCTGTTAATGCTTTTTTGTGCTTACCTTGATTGGAAAAAGCAACCTGCATACTTATAAAATCCATGAATGCAGGTGCTACACTTGTTGTTTCTGGTGATGGGCGATATTTCTCCAAGGATGCTATTCAGGTTTGCTTCTCATAAGTTCAGAAACAGCCTTTCTTGAATCACTATAATTGGGTTTTTGTTTTACTTGTACCTGCTTGTGAAGTCGTCTACACTAGTGACTGGGAAGAAAAGAGAGCATTCATAGATTCGTTGAGTTTCATTTCAGTTAATTAATTGGTGAATGCACAGACTATGATCAATTTCAATTTTATGTATCTTTAAAAAATAATATCTGATTTTAAGAAATTTTGAGGGTTGCGCATCTTGGCCCTTGACACATGTCCCATCAATGTTGTCAGATTATAATCAAGATGTCTGCTGCAAATGGAGTGAGACGTGTTTGGGTTGGTCAGAATGGCTTGCTTTCAACTCCAGCTGTTTCTGCAGTAATTCGTGAGAGGACGGGACACGATGTAGGTTATCTTATCTAAGTGGCAACATCTAGTATTTTTATTCTTTTATGCTCTTCCTTCCTAATCTTGTTTTAGGGGCGAGGTTTATTAGTATTAATGCTTCACTTCTAAACTACAATATTAGGGTTCCAAGGCAACAGGGGCATTTATATTGACTGCGAGCCATAATCCGGGTGGTCCCACTGAGGTAGGTTTGTCCATATTCTTTAGCTTGTTGTTTCATAGATTGCCAGTTGATGGTGGACCAGAATTAGATTATGTCAATAGAAGGGGTAATGCTCGATGGGGCAAGGCTGTTAGCTCCTGGCTCCCCACAATATCTTGAAAATTTTTCTGTGGATCCTCCTAATTTTTGTATGACTTAATAAACCCCATCCCCATGTGTTACCAGTACTGTCATTAATAGCTGAGGAATTATACATATCAGGAGGACAGAATAAAGATATCAAGAGAAGCAGATGTGGTGGGCCATAGGCCAGAACATGGAAATAGACTTTATTTAAATGAGCAACTCAAGAGACCTCATAAACCTTATTGTTGGCCAAATGATATAAGAAAATCAGGAAGAAATCATAGTTGTAAAGTATATAGGGTACCAAATCATACAGTAAATCCCTGGAATATATTATTTGATTTCCCAATATATGTCCAGCAGAAGCTCCTCCATTAGGCATCTCAAGTTATTGTTCATTCGGCGGAAACTCAAATCTGTGGAAATGATTTTGCTATTTCATGTGGACTTTTGTTGATTAATATAAACATTATGTTTTTGAGGAAGCAAAATAGATTAGTGGTGGATTTCAAGTTACCTTTCTCTACTTAACCGCTGCCTGTTGGTTTTGGGAGACGAACAAACCAGTCAATGCCTTCTACATGGATCTCATTGCCAGTCTACTCTTGTTTTTGTTTGTTAAGTGAGGCTATCTTTTTGTTCCTTTAATTTGATGAACTGACTATGCTTATAAGAACACGAAGTTCCAGGTCTTTCTCAAGGAATCAGTGTTCAAATTCTAGTTGAATACTGTGAAGTGAAGAGGTCAGGATGTAAAAGTATAACATAGTACCTTCTTTCCTATTGCAGGATTTTGGTATCAAGTACAACATGGAAAATGGTGGGCCTGCCCCAGAGTTCATTACTGATAAGATCTATGAGAATACTAAAACAATTCAGGAGTACTTAACTTCAGAGAATCTTCCTGATGTAAGCTACTTGCTTTTGTGGGTTCCTAATATGAAAATTTCTTGGAAACATTATTTATTTTCTCTAAATATGTGCCTATGATGTATTATTTTCTCTGTTATACTCTGGTGTAATAGCAGTCAACATTCTTTTCTAGGTCGATATAACTGCTGTAGGTGTGACGAGTTTCAGTGGGCCCGAGGGACAATTTGATGTTGAGGTTTTTGATTCAGCTTGTGACTATGTTTCATTGATGAAGTAAGCTCTCCATTGCTGCTCAATTTACTATGCATTTGTGGTATTCAAGGCTTAAGCTGCACTCTGACAACACACTTTAGTTTTTTTATTTAGTCAGTTATGCCTTTGTTTGATTTGTCATCATTTTTAATCATGAGCTATTTAAGCTCATTCCCTGTTAACTCTTTCAATGATCATGCCAACCTTCTCTTGGACTTTTGGTAACACATGATTGGTGTGATTAAATACTACTTGAAATCAATAAACTATACCATTATATCTTCAGTCATTAGTAGGTGCATGCACTGTTCATTATCGTATCTCATAATATCTTTCGACTCCTTATAATTTCTTGCCATCGGCCCTCTTTGGGTAGCGAATAGCCAATTTAGAGGAAATAAGCTGGCATGTGAAATATATATGTAAATGCATTAGTCATCAATACTGATTTTTCAGTAACAGAAACATGCAAGTTTTTGTAGCGCACCATGGAAATAGATATTTTTTATTCGCATGAAATTTTTCATTTACGTACTCTCTGCTAATGATATTTGTGCTTCATAAATGGCACAGGTCAATCTTTGACTTCCAATCTATCAGGAAACTGCTCTCTTCTCCAAAATTTACTTTCTGGTTGGTAGATTGTCTTGTTATATTCCCCCCTTTATTCAAAAGCAAAATATTTGCGTTTGATAAGTTGATATCTCTTATTGTCAATGACCCTCCCTTAATTTTAAATTGATCCTAGCTATGACGCATTGCATGGAGTAGCTGGAGCTTATGCCAAACGGATCTTCGTGGAAGAGCTTGGTGCAAAGGAGAGCTCATTGTTGAACTGCACGCCCAAGGTTTTCATATCTCTTGTGCATCACTGGTACTCCAAAACATTTTCATGTTCTACAGGTCTTATAGCGAAGATTAAACCTTTACAGGAAGACTTCGGGGGTGGTCACCCAGACCCAAATTTGACATATGCCAAGGAACTGGTGGCACGTATGGGCTTGGGAAAGTCTAGCACTGGAGAAGAGCTGCCTGAATTTGGTGCTGCTGCTGATGGTGATGCAGATCGAAATATGATCCTTGGCAAGAGGTAGACTTGCCCCAATAGAATATTGACCTGCAGCACTTCTGACAAGATGAAAGCAAAAGAGACCTTATTTGCTATTAAGTGGACAAAGACAAAAAAGATTTTCATTTTTGTACTGATTTCTTTCACGGCAGGTTCTTTGTAACTCCATCAGATTCAGTTGCAATTATTGCTGCAAATGCAGTTGATGCCATACCATACTTCTCTGGTGGTCTAAAGGGAGTTGCCAGGTTGGTGTTGCTTTTCACCTTGTTGGCCACTACAAAGGACCTTTCTTTCTCATTTTTCACCTGTTCCTTTTCTCGGAAGCAGGTCGTTTCCCTTATTTGGGATATTAATGTTGAATCACGTGTATTTTTCTTTACATGTACACCTGATATACCCCTTTTATGTTCATCTTTACTTTTGGTCAATAATTTGTTGCCTTTTGTCACAGATATGCTTCAGTTCATTTGCCATTAAATTTCATGAATAACATGATTTTGCTGATTGTAGGAGCATGCCGACATCAGCTGCTCTTGATGTTGTTGCAAAACATTTGAATTTGAAATTTTTTGAGGTAATAAAATGCAAAGAATGATGAATTTTAAGGTTGTAACCCTGCTATCAGTTCATACTAATACTTGTGCTCCCTATGTTTCATGTCTAGGTGCCTACTGGGTGGAAATTTTTCGGCAACCTAATGGATGCCGGAATGTGCTCAATTTGTGGAGAGGAAAGCTTTGGAACTGGTCAGCACATTATATTTCTTTTTTAGTCAAGCTTGGAACCATCGTCATGACTTATAGGACCCTCTTTTGCAACTGTGGTTTAAAATAATCAATAGGCTCTGATCATATCCGAGAGAAGGATGGAATTTGGGCTGTCTTGGCTTGGCTTTCTATTCTTGCCTACAAGAACAAGGACAATCTTGATGGGGGAAAGCTTGTGACTGTTGAAGACATAGTTCGTCAACACTGGGCTACCTATGGTCGTCATTATTATACTCGATATGATTATGAGGTATGGCTTGTTGCTTGCTTCATTACTTCTTAAAATTTCTGCATTTTTTTCCTCTCAAAATGTGGTCAAAATTCTGCTTGACCAATTCGCATTTGTTTCTTGAAGAATGTTGATGCAGGGGCAGCAAAGGAATTAATGGCCTACTTGGTCAAGCTGCAATCTTCACTCTCTGAAGTTAACGAGTAAGATTTAGAAGCCTCTCTCTGTATTTCCTTCATATTCTTTCATATTCCATTTTTTCTTCTCCTTACTCGAGCAATTAAATGAGTCTTCTCTCTTTCAATTTGTCAGCATCATTATGGGGATACGACCAGATGTATCGAAGGTTGTTCATGCTGATGAATTCGAGTACAAAGATCCTGTTGATGGTTCTGTCTCAAAGCACCAGGGCATTCGGTATTTGTTCCAAGATGGCTCTCGACTTGTAAGTCGCTCCATGCAACTTCTAATCTTTACTTTAATATGAGATGTGTGGTCATATGATGGTAACAGTAGTGTCATCTGTAGTTAAGGAGCTATCATGGTTTAATAGTTTCCCAGATCAAAACTTGGCAGAAGCAAACTTCTCATAAATGATTTATTCAAGTAAAAGGAAATTTTGGGAGAATGGAAAGTAACAAAGCTAATTATCGGGTAGGATGCACTGGTATTAGGAGTATCTGATATAAAATGACATGAGATTTTCGTCCAGGGACATTTTAAATATAATTGAGATGAATTTACTCTTAGGGTTCATAGCTCTCAGTTCTCACCAGGAAAACCTCCCAGAGACAGTCAGTCCGGTTCTAGCTTTGTTAAGGCCGTGCCAGATCCCGAGATCTTATGGCCATGCCAGATCTGGCCCAAGGGAAGCTAGCTTCACCCTCATGGTGGTTCCTACGGATTGCTAGGGGCCAATGGTGGCTTCTCTTGTAGGAATTCTGGACCATTTTAAGAAAATACAAATTATTAGGGACAGGCATTTTAGAGACTTTAATATAAGGAGTATTGGGAATATTGGTAGACTTCTTGCATTTCTTACTTCGGCAAATATCCTGTTCTTTAGATCAAGAGAATGAATTGGAAAAACATGCAGGTCTTCCGCCTCTCCGGAACTGGCTCAGAAGGTGCCACAATCCGCCTCTACATTGAGCAGTACGAGAAGGATTCGTCAAAGACCGGAAGGGATTCCCAAGAAGCACTGGCTCCTCTTGTAAGAGCATTTACTCCCTTAAAACTTTCAAGTTTTACAACCTTTCTCCTCGCCACCTTTCCCGGAGTTGATTTCATTTGGCACTCAATTTACAGGTGGAGGTGGCGCTCAAGCTCTCAAAGATGCAGGAATTCACTGGCCGATCTTCCCCCACCGTCATCACATAAACTCTCCCATATCATCTCTCGGCGTGCTGGCCATGCAACGCATGAGAAAAACTGAGGGTAATGATTCTGTGAACTGAGTGCACACGTCTTACCTTAAATAAGTTTTCATGGTCCGACAACGTTGAGAAGCGTGTTGGTTTTTTGCCGTAATGCCGACTGATCTTGCTGCCGTGTACATGGGCTACAAGAGATCTCCACCGTCTAATTAAGAATGCTCATCTGATACAAAGTTTAAAGAATAAGTCGCCCGTGTTGTTGAGATCGATCTAATGTTTTCTTGTTTCTGGATAAGTTCAATTGCGTTACCTGTCTTGTTACAGTTGTTAGAGGCTGTTTGCATGAGCGTTAGATTATGCTGCTGAGATTTCAGGCTAGCCTTCAAGCCTGAAACTACCGTTTCATCGAACCCAGGGGTCGTGCCATGCCTATGCAAACAGGGGTGGCAATTTTGGCTCGAACAGTGAGACCTGCCCTGCTACAACCGGTGCTCCGGTCAGGCGGGTCTGTGTCTCTCTTCTAGCTCGTCCCACCTCGACCCTATTATAGTATACAATATTATATTATCATATCTTAAAATTAATTTTTTTATTTAATTTATACATATTTTTATCTTAATAAATTGAATAATATTAATTTTACTTTATTTAACTGTATTATTATAAATATGTGAATTTTATATTATATTTTAAATTATATTTTATATAATATTCACTATATTTTATCGTAACTAATGATTGGCATTAGAGTTTTCTAGCTGTTAGTATGCTCTATAGGGAGAAGTTTTTTAAGTGAAAAAATAAGCAGAATAAGTACGGAAATCGAAAATTTTAATCTAAATTCCAACTGGGATGAACCGTGTACTTCAAAGTTACCTCTTTATTTTTCGTTTGTGAAATATTAATGAGCCTCTTAGAGTTTTGGGTCCAGATTGACCTAAAACTCTAGATCGATAAGTGTCTCTTTATATTAACTTTTTGACACCATTCTCGTTATGATCTATACTTGTCATCTTGAACACATGTTCACAAGAAGTAACATCGAGTTGGATATTTATCTTCCTTACTCAGGCAACCGGGGTAGCACATATAGGTTGGCTTTCTATTTCGTACTTGATTTTTATAATCAACTACGAAGCGAACATTTTTTCTTTCGTACACAGGCTTATTGGCTACGAGTTCCCTACTAGGGTTTCAATGTTGATCATGAGTAGGGGCATTGCTCTTCCACGCTCGAGTAATCACAATAACTTGTGGTTTGATATCATTTATATTTTCACTGAACCTGTAGGAGGTTGAATCCATAGCTATCTAAGAAGCAAAGTTGATAAGTGGTGGCCGTATTCAATTCTCATATATTCTAGGATTCTCAGTTCTTCTAATATTATATTAAATGTCTTATGAGTCTTGGACCCATATCTACTTAAAATTATAACCGGATAAATGATTGTTCTTTATATTATTTTCAATGTGCAATATGATTCTTAATATCTATCTAACCTCATGTAATAATATGACTTATACTTATCACGTACTGTTAAGCACCCATTCTCTGCAAATGACCTTGAACTAGGCAGTTAACTTCCATACTTGTGCGGGAAGGGATCAGCAGACATTAGTTGGACTTTCTCTTCCACATTCAACTTTTTCTTCCGCGCTAAGACTTGTTGGTCACGGGTTTAACGGACTCGTTTTAATAATTAATCACGAGCAAGATATTTTAATATTTTAACATAAGATTAGAGAATTTCAGTAGAAATACATATAAAGATAAAATTCGTAGCCGCATGCCAAAACCACATAATTTATTAGACTAAACAACTCAGGGTGGTAATATAGATAAATTAGTAACCCTATTTATAGATTTGGAGAACTGGTTAATTTAGGAAACATATTAAATTAAAATATTAAAATAATATCAAATAGAAATTAAAAAATTCTTAAAATACTGACTTACACATATAATCCACAACATGTTATTTCTTATACTCTTTTTCCTGATTATTAGAAGTAACATATCTTCTGTACTCCCTCAATTTTGAATGAAATTTTGCTTCTAAAAAAGATAGATATGATTTTGTCGCGAAATTTTCACCTCGTACTAGTAATTCAACTTCACAATTTTAAGGATCTGACATGTCGAGCAATTACTCCACCACTCGATTTCACATCAACAACCGGAAAGGAAATTTTCTTCTACTCCTCCTGTGCAAATTTTCTATCCTCTCAGTTTTCTCTTCATTCTTAGAAGGTAAAACCACGACATCGATATACATATTTAAAAAAATATCCTGACTTCCAACACCAGCAATGCTTCCTCACGATCGATGTGTTCCGATACCGTACATAGTTTGAGGTTGTCATAACTCATAGCCGCTTATTCTAAAAATTAAAATTTAGATTTATTAAAGAAAGAAATATTTATTATTTGTTAATTATTATTTAATATATTTAAATCATTACATATAACGGAACTATGCGGCCACTTGTTTCACGTAACTGTTTACTAGAGCCAGGGCACTGCTGGTTACTTGCTTGACGGACGTAACCCTACTGTTCACATCCGACTTTACGGGGCCATCGGGCACGTCCTCGAACCCGTCCATACATGTCGCCTGACCCGTCAACGATGCGCTCATCCACGTTTGGACATTGCTCATCTTGAACCTGCATTACCCGAACTTCAACAAATCAGCAGCTTATAGGAGGAAAAACTGAACGACCCGGTTCGAATTAGATTAGTCAGTAGTTCAAGAGACTTCTGAATACCAATAATGTACAACAAAAAATGAAATGAAAAATGTAATGTCATCTGAGGAATTGAGGTACGTAGAGGACCATATGGTCTTTCAAGTGATGATATCTCATGGGTGTGAGATCCCTCCTTTTTTTTTTTTAACAGTTAAAAAGGAGGATGTTAGTTATGCTGCCAATCCAACCACCTCTGCTGAGTCACATTAACTGTTTCATATTTATTCTCTAGTATATTAGACGAGTTGAACAACTTGCGTTCGGTACTGACTTGTTAAGGATCAAATACCAAACCATATTACTCAATTCATGTTGGTAAGGTTAAATTTCATTAAATTTTTAGTTAGATATAATTAGTGATAACGCATTCCAATTGCCAATGAGAATCTCCGGAATCTTGTACCTTCTTTTTCCTCTTGTTTGTTAGAACATGTTTTTTTTTTTTTTTTAAATGAAGGAATCCGTTACATGTAACGTTCTTTGATAAGACAAAATCTAATTACCTGAAGGACTCCTGGCCCGAGGAGTCGAGCCCTCTCATTTGGTTCAGCGAATCCCCTATCATGTCCACGGCATTGTCGAGGTTGCTGGCGCAGTCACGGAGGGCAGCGGTGACCAGTGGTTCAGACCCGTAGTTGGCCTTGGACAAGTAGGCAGCCACTTGCCGAACCTTCGAGAGGCTCACCGCAATGGCCACGCGGGCCAGGCGTCCCGGGTCATTGCGGACTGCGCCGGCGTAGCGATACAAGGAGCTGTAGCAGACGTCAGGGTAGAGCGTGGGGGCGCAGCTCGAGCGTATGTAGGAGGCCGCGGCAGATTCCCCAGCCCGAAGGTTATCGGCCGGCTGGACGGTGGGGATCCGGTGGAAGAAGAGAAGAAGAGGGAGGATGAGGAGGAGGGGGATGGAGAGATTGAAGGGTTGGGCTTCCATTGTTGGAGAGAATAGAACAGGAGTTAGTTTTTGGGAGATGGTAATCTGAATGTCTTGTCCCTCTTGGGGGGAGTTCTTTATATTAGCTTTCGTTTTTTGGGATAAGTTCAGGGTTGTTTTTTTGTTTTTTGTTTTTTTTTTAACATAAGTTTGTAGCGCTGGCGATTGTTTGTTGACAAGATCACCCCAGGTTTTGATGGCATATTACGATGTTTCTGCTGGCATTACCCTTTCTTCCTCTCCTTTTTACCAGAAGACCGTTAAGAGGAGGGAAGACATGAAGGGAGGTTGAAAACGTGGCAGTAGAAAAAAATCTTAGATATAACGTGGGGATGAAATACCAATCAAATTGCTCCGATTAGTAGTACTTATAGCAACTCCTTGGCTGGCTAGCACTAATTTGCTCATTTATCAAAATTTGCTTTGTGTGTTCTCACACCACGTGATGAGACAGGATCACGTAAAAATTTCTCGTGAAAGTATTATATAATTTTTGGATTGTTTTCCTCCTAATGTTTTAGATAAGAGGATGGAGGATGATGGAGAAAAATGGCTTAGTGCAGTCGGTATTGTTGAGAAAGAAAAATAAGATGTCCATAATTTGAGATTCTTTTTTTTTTTTTTTGTCGCCAGCCACAGTATCCAACTTGACTAATCCGTTGGTCGCCCCGGGTCGCACGCCTGGCAATGGATAATATGAGATTCTACTTCTTAATTCGGAGTACATATGTAACTTATAGTACGTAACGAGTTTATCATATGACTGAAGACAAATAATGTATATTTGTTTTGGCCATGAAGATAAGGCATTTTCTGAGTACCGAGTCAAAAGCTACATAATTTTTTCCGTTCCTATCTGTTACCAATATATCAATTTAGAGTTATTTTGATGATTTCATAAATTGTTAAGTGACCGTGTAACGAAAAATTTCATGGCTTTTATTTAGCTTTTATTAGTTTAGCATATTAATTTATTTTAATTTCTTAAATTTTAGGTATATTTTTACTATATCTATATTTCATTGTTATTTATTTTAATTATTTGAAAGTTTGGTTGAACATGAATTATACACATTAAAAAAAAACCTCGGACCATTCCATCGAACCGGATGAAGGGGTTATTATATATGTATTATTCACATAAATATTTGAACGAATACGGTGGAATTGAGACTAGAAAATTCGCATGTATTGTTAAAGTACTAGTAAAAAATTATTGGAGCATTAGCAAATGTCGATAAATTCTATAAATTCACAAGAGCTCGAACTGTATTAGTCAGATTTCATTGAATTTTTGATTGCCGGTGATACAGACAAAAAATGATTGACGTTCTTTGACTGCATAATTTTTTCCCTATTTCTTGGCGAGGCGGCACCTCGTCAGACTGATCGCGATTCAAGCACGTGTACGGTCATGTTCATGAGGTGCTCACAATGGCTTTCGAATCCTTGAAATATAGATAAAGTCCATCCACCTCGAAGTACAAATTGTCAGATTTTTTGTTGTTATTAATGATTGGCATTTGAGGTTTCTAAGTGATGATATGCTTTAAGAAAATGGGGGAAAATGATTTTGGGCTATCAAGGACTACAAAGCCAACTCGTGAAGAATACTGAAATTGCCAGTGAAAGGAGATTGCGATATTGTTGCTTAGACTTGACTAGTTGAAAAGCCCATGCTCCGTTGCCGGGTATTCTGAGGTTCAATATACAAATATTTCTGTATTAATAAGTATTTTCAAAATATTTCATTCCTATAAATTACATTCGAAGATGTGGTGATTGCATTCAATAATAGTAGTTTCATATTCATGTTAAAAGATCAAAACAATAGTTAATACACATTTTTTAAAAATAAATAAATTATATCGACAGTACAAAATCGAGATTTTCAAGTAAACATTTAGTGTGTAATACATAACGAATTCGTTGTGTAAATCACCATTCACATCTTGATACATGTAAAGTTAAACTATAAAAAACTGTAAAAACTTTACATGTGTCAAAATATGAAAGAGATTTATACAACAATCTCGTTGCATATTACAAATAGAATATTTACTCTAGGTTTTCCTACTCGCACCGGGCACTCGCTCTCCCCATCCTCCATTGACATTCTCCTTTAGTATAAATACATAGATAATAAAGTGTCACCTTCGGGTCAGTCTCGAGTAGGCAGATCTTTATATTAATTTCCAAAGCAGGATACAATTCTGAATTGATCCTCGCGTGTCAATAGTATGGCTTACACTTTCTACTAGTGCTTAAACCCCTGTCTTCACAGCTGACCTTGAGTCGAACATTTATCTTCCGACCTATGGTGAAGAGTGAAAACAAATACAAGTTGTGCTTTCTCTTCTACACCTGATATTTACAGTTGACTACAAGTCGAATATCTTTCTTCCGTTCTCAGATTTACTAGCCACAAGATCCTCACTAGGGTTTCAATACTGACAATGAGCAGGATATTGTTTTTCAATACTTAAGTTGTGTACAAACCACACAATGGTCCCTCGCGCCCCCAAATCCATCCCTGCCTACAGCGACTCGACTCCCAAGGATCGACGTGTTTTGATACTATTTACAACTTAAAATTGTCATAATTATTTACTCTGAAGAGTCAACTTTATTAAATGAATACATTTATTATTTAATACTTAATACATTCAGACCACTATGTAGTAGACCTATGCAGCCACTTGGTTCACGTAACTGTTTACTAAGGCAAGTGCATTACTGGTCACTTGCTTTACGGACGATACTCTACTGTTCACATCCGACTTTACGGGACCATCGGGCACGTCCTCGAACCCATCCGTACACGTCACCTGATCCGTCAACGCGGCGCTCATCCACGTCTGGACATTGCTCATCTGGAACCTGCATTTACCAGAATAGTCGATCTCTTACAAGAGGAAAAATTTGAATGAGTTCGGGGAATTGTGCTGAAGGGCCACATGGTCTCTTAAGTGATATATCTCACGTGTGAGATTTCATATGTTTTATTACCTTCGTTTCCTTAATTCTTTCTATTCTTTAATTTATTTTTTTTAAAAAAAGAAGTGAACTCGTTCACCGGTTGTTTTAAGATTTTAATTAAAAAAAAAGGTATATTATGTTTCTCTATTTATTAATAATATTTATTTTTTAAATTATCATAACATTGAATAATAATCATTGATCGAATTTATCACATGATTCATAATCCCAACCAACCTAAGAATTTCTCCTTAAAAATGATAATTACGTTCGGTTCTGCTCGTAAGTAGATATCCTATTCTATACATTTTCACTTTTCTTTTTAAGCAAAAAAAAAAAAAGAAAGAGAGACGGGATTGCGAAAATTACGAGAAGGAAAGAAAAGATTGAATTTTCATTTTAGTTGAATATAATTCGATTGAGAAAAAGATTAATATTCAACTCTTCTTGATGGAAATCTCCATAATCTTTTACTTCCACTTTCTATTAAGAGCCATGCAATGCAATCTCCTTTGGCCAAGAAAAACCTAATTACCTGAAAGACTCCTTTTTCGAGGTGTCGAGCGCTGTCATCTGGTTCAGCGAGTCCTTGATCCCGTCCACCGCGTCGCCGAAGTTGGTGACGCAGTCGCGGAGGGCGGCAGCAGCCCGTGGTTCGGACCCGTGGTTGGCCTTGGACAAGTAGGCAGCTATCTCTCGAGTCGTGGAGAGACTCGCCGAGATGGCCACGCTGGCCAGTCGTCCCGGGTCATTTCGGACTTTCCCGGCATAGCGAGACAGGGTGTTGTAGCAGACGTCGGGGTAGATCGTGGAGGCACAGCTCGAGCGTATGTAGGCGGTGGTGGCATTGGACTCTCCAGCGTCGCGGCCTTCGGCTGACTGGACGGCGGGGACCCGGTGGAAGAGTAGAAGAAGAGGGAGGATGAGGATTGAGAGATTGAGGGTTTGGGCTTCCATTGTTAGAGAGCGGACAGACAGGAGTTGGCTTTTGGAGGTTGGAATCTGGGTGTCCTGTCCCTCTAGGAGGGAGTTCTTTATATGCAGCATTGGTTTGTTTGTTTGTCTTTTCCTTTTTTGATATGTTGTTGAATTGTTTTTTTTTTTTGGGATAAGCTGTAGAGTTGGTTTTTTTCCCCTCTTTTTTTGCTATTTGTTTGTTGACAATAGCACCACGAGTTTTGGAGAGTATTGCACATAATGGTACACCACGGGTTAGTTTTGATATGTCGCATATTACTAAAATTCAGTAATTTTATTATTTTTTAGTAATACTTAAAAAATCCTAAAAATAATTAAATCATATTAATTTGTGATGTAATGTCAGCACTTTCATGTCATATGTCCGTTACTTCCGAAAGTTTCTCTTGATCTTAATGGCATGTTTCCATGTTTCCGTTGGAGTTCCCTCTTCTTTCTCCCTTTTGGTTTTTTTTTTTTTTACCAGAAGATCGTTGCTGGAGGGAAGAAATACAGAGGGGTCGAAAATGTGGAAATACTATCCATTTTTTTCGATTTTCTACTCTTAATTAAATAAAACAGTGATGATTTGAGACTTTTTTTTTTTTTTAACGGACTGGTGGTGGTCGCCCTTGATTTAAACTCATTGAACACACGGATAACAAATAGTGTTGTTTGAAAACAGGCAGTACATATTTTTAATAGCCATAAAAATAAGGTATTTTCCCGTGGTACGCAAGATTTTTCTCCAAATAAATATTTCCATAATTTATAAGGTACTTATTAGTTGTTTACACTGCATATCCGAGCAAATATTCCGTATGTAATGCATAACCAGTTCTTTGTATAATCATCGTTCAGATCTTAACACGTGTGAATTCGACCCTAGAAAGTGATGAAAACTTTTCACGTATCAAGATCTGAGAAATATTTACACAATAAACTTGTTGTGTATTACCCACAAAAAATTTATTCCTGCATATCCACAATATGTTCTATGTAAAAATAGTTTCATTCTCTGAACTAATTTTGGTACCATACTTTTTTTTTATATGTATTTTCTCAATTGTATACTATATCAATTAATAAAAATGAATTTACTTGTTAAATTGAAGAACCGCCCCATCCAGAACCTATACAATATCATAGGTTTTAAGTACCAATGGAGCATTTTTAGTTTTCTTCTCATTAATTATTGATGGCTCTATCAATATTTTGATGTGCTTCATAAATTGTTAAGTGATCGAGTTAAGGAAAATTTTATAGCTTTAATTTAGCTTTTATTAGTTTAGCATAGCACTTTTATTTTAATTTAGTAAATTTTAGGTATATTTTTACTGTATCCATGTTTCATTGTTATTTAGTTTAATTTTTTGAAAGTTTTGTTTAACATGAATCAAGTACCTCAGACTATTCCATCGACCCTGATGAAGGGTTTAATATATATGTATTATTCAAATAAATATTCGAACGAATATGGTGGAATTGACACAAAAAAATTCACATTTATTATTGGAGTATTAATAAAGAAAAATAATTATAGGAGTTTTCATCAAACTTTTAGATATCAATAATACAGATAAAAAAAAGGTTGGCGTTCTTTGATTGCATAAATTTTTTTCCCCTTTTCCCGGTAAGATGACACTTCTTTAGATTAATCTTTCGAGCATGCATTTGGTCGTGTTCATGAGGTGCTCACAATGACTTTTGAATCTTTAAAATACCGACAAAGTCCATCCACAAGGAAGTTGAAATTACTGGACATTTTATTGTTACTTAATTATTGACATTTGAGTTTTCGAAGTGTTGATATGCTTTGGAGGGTGAAAGTTTAAAGGGTAAGACAGGGAAAAATGATTTTGAGTTGTCAAGGACAACAAAGCTGACTCGCAAAGAAAATTGAAGTTAGGAGATTGGGATATCGTCGTTCAGACTTTGATAATATAAAGTGTTATCTCCGGGTAGGTCTCTAGTAAGCGGATCTTTATATTGCTTTCCAACCAACGTGGGATAAAATTCTCAGTAATGGTCTTCACGTGACAGTATATCTTACACTTTTCACGTATACTTAAACACCAGCCTTCAATAACTGATCTCGAGTCGGATTTTTGTCTTACGAATTTGAGCAAAGAGTGACAACACATACAAGTTGGCTTTCTCTCATGCACTTGATTTTTACAACTGACTATGCAAGTCGAACATTTATTCTTCCGTACTTAGACTTACTGGCAGCAAGTTCCTACTCAGGTTTCAATATTGACCGTGAGCATTCCATGCTAGTGTCATGTTAACCCACACAAAAACGTGTTTTGATACCATGTAAAGTTCTCATCATACTAATATGATATTAGCTGTATATCCACATAAGAAGTTAAGTTGATAAGCGGTTCTCATATATTCCAGGATTCTTCATTGCTCTGACACCACATCAAATATCTACCGAACCTATATGAGTTTTATACTCATATCTGCGTAAAACCGTAAGCTGATAA
This sequence comes from Lagerstroemia speciosa, assembly GCA_037672795.1. Lineage (NCBI taxonomy): Eukaryota > Viridiplantae > Streptophyta > Magnoliopsida > Myrtales > Lythraceae > Lagerstroemia > Lagerstroemia speciosa. The sequence continues at coordinate 3,792,036 of CM075291.1, forward strand.
AATGTGGTATTAATTCTCTCAGATTTCAGTTTTTAATATTTTTATTTTTTGTCGTGTGATATCATTCTTAATATCCGACCTCGTGTAACAAGTGACCACGCTTGCATAAGTTAATTCTCAATATGTGGCATACAGTTTACCACATATCCTTAAGCACTCGCACTTAACAAGTGAGCTCAAATTATGTAGTTATCTTGCATACTTGGGCGAGAAGAGATAGGAGTTGAACTTTATCTTTCACATTTGACTTTATCATGGATCATAGGTAAGGAATTTTTCTTCCATGCTCAGACTTACTGGTCGCAATTGGTTTCACAATCGGGTTTTAACAATTTTCCATGAACCAGGCATTTTAAAAATTAATCTAAGATCAGAGAATGCCAGTCAAGATACAGAGGAAAACAAAAGTGGTAGCCGTGCGGCAAAACCACACAATTTATTAGTCAAAACAGCTCAGAGTAACCTATTTATTAGAGGGGTTAATCTACAAAAGATGTTAAATTGCAATATTAAATAGATCAATGAAAATCTTAGAAATATTAACTTGTGCATACAATTGACAATCGACATCATGTTATTTCTTTGCAATTTATTTCCAAATCAATAGAGGTAGTATATTTTCGATACTCCCCTCAAGATAAATATAAAATTGTTATAAAATATTCATCTCGCACGATTATTCAACTTTAGAATTTTATGAGTTTGACCAATCGAGCAATTACTCCACCCCCGATTTCACAAAATATAAGTGATAAGGTATTTCTCATACTCTCCTATAAACTCTATGCTTTCTCTTCCTTCTTAGAAGGTAAAACTAAGTGACCGGTGGATGTATTTGAAAAATATACCGACTTTCAGTACTTGCAACAGCTCGGTCCTAAGGGTCAACGTGTTTTGATATTACTTATAATTTGAGATTGTCATAATCATTTACTCCGAAGAGTCAACTTTATTAAATGAACACGTGTTTATTATTTAGTACTTAGTACATTCAAACCATTACGCAGCAGACCTATGCGGCCACTTGGTTCACGTAACTGTTTACTAAAGCAAGTGCATTACTGGTCACTTGCTTGGCGGACGACACCCTGCTGTTCACATCGGACTTTACGGGACCATCGGGCATGCCCTCGAACCCGTCCGTACATGTCACCTGATCCGTCAGCGCTGCGCTCATCCATGTCTGGACATTGCTTATCTGGAACCTGCATTTACCAGAAATTTACTCGGCCTCTTTCAAGAGGAAAATTTTGAATGAGGCATGCATGGCTCCTACGACTAAAACGAAAACGACAGGAGTAATCTAATGTCACCCGAGGAATTGGGCCGAAGGGCAGTGGGGTCTCTTAAAGTGATATATCTCACGTGTGAGATTTCACATATTTTATTACCTTCATTTCCCTTCTTTCTTATTATTCTTTAATTTATTTAGGAAAAAAAAAGTGAACTCGTTGAATCTCTCCTTAAAATGATAATTACGCTCGGTTTTTTAATCATAAACCAGAAGAAATTACGTTCGGTTCTTCTCGTAAGTAGATATCCTATTCTATTCATTTTCACTTTTCTTTTTAACCGAAAAAAAGAGACGGGATTGCGAAAATTTCGAAGAGGAAAGAAAAGATTGAATTTTCATTTTAGGAGAATATAATTCGATTGAGGAAAAAGATTAATATTCAACTCTTCTTGATGAAAATCTCCATAATCTTTCACTTCGACTTTCTATTACGAGCCATGCAGTGCAATCTCCTTTGGCCAAGAAAAGTCTAATTACCTGAAAGACTCCTTTCTCGAGGTGTCGAGCGCTGTCATCTGGCGCAGCGAGTCCTTGATCCCGTCCACCGCGTCGTCGAAGTTGGTGACGCAGTCGCGGAGGGCGCCAGCGGCCCGTGGTTCGGACCCGTGGTTGGCCTTGGACAAGTAGGCAGCTATCTGGCGAGTCGTGGAGAGACTCGCCGAGATGGCCACGCTGGCCAGTCGTCCCGGGTCATTCCGGACTTTCCCGGCATAGGGAGACAGGGTGTTGTAGCAGACGTCGGGGTAGATCGTGGAGGCACAACTCGAGCGTATGTAGGCGGTGGCGGCATTGGACTCCCCGGCGTCACGGCCGTCGGCTGACTGGACGGCGGGGACACGGTGGAAGAGTAGAAGGAGAGGGAGGATGACGATTGAGAGATTGAGGGTTTGGGCTTCCATTGTTAGAGAGAGGACAGACAGGAGTTGGCTCTTGGAGGTTGGAATCTGCGTGTCCTGTCCCTCCAGGGGGGGAGTTCTTTATATGCAGCATTGGGTTTTTTTCGGGGGAGGATTAGTTGGAGAGTTGTTTTTTTGGGGATAAGTTGAGGAGTTGGTTTTTTTTTTTTTTTGTTGGGCTATTGTCTGTTGCAAGATCGCCAGGGTTTTTAATTGAGTATTATAAATAAAGGTTACACTATGTGATAATTCTGATGTATCATAAGTTACTACGATTCAATAATTTTAAGATTTTTTTATAAAAATTTAAAAATAAAAAATAACTTAAGAATAAGTGAATTCTACTAATTTGTGACACCGCGTTAATATTATTACGTGGCACATCAGTTATCTACGAGAGTTTCTCCGGGTTTTGATGGCATATTAGGATGTTTCCGCTGGCATTTCCTTTTCTTCCTTCATTTTTGTTTTTTTAACAGAAGATCGTTGCTGGAGGAAAGATAGGCAGAGAGGAAGAAAATGTGGAAATATTATTATCCATTTTTTGAGCTTTTTCCCCTCCTAATTAAATAAACTATTCATGATTTGAGAATTTCATTTTTAGTGACCGGTCAAGTTTGCGTTTGTTTGAAAAAGGGTTTAATACAGTTGATACAGTTCTCGTACAGTGATCCATAAATTATATATTTAATATCACTCGTGAGACTTCCTGTGCTATTTTATCCCCATTCCTTTTACCCATTCTAAGCCAACGTGCCTTCTATGTACATAAAAAATTTACTTTTATTTTAAATTCATTAAACATATGGATATCAGATAATATGGTTAGAAAATAAGATAATTATATACTTCTATTAGCCATAAAAATAGGGCAATTTCATGTGGCATGCAAGATTTTTTCTTGAAATAAGTGTTTCCATAATTCTATAATGTTTTCATTAGTTATTTCTACTACATATCTGAGCAAATACTGTGCTTACATAATCAGTTGATTGTATAAATTATAATTCAGTGACACATGTAAAGCCATCCATAAGGTAGTTGCGTACAACCTAGAGATCCAAGACACGAGGGAAGAACTGGAGACTCTCATAAGCAGTGAAGATTTTTATGCTACATGGTTGACGATTGAAGTGAGAATGAGAAAGATATGAAATCTCGTGGATAAGCTTCATGTATAATTTGTTTCAATATTGATTCCAGTTACCATTTGTGTTGAAATTAGAACGGGAACCGATTCCTTAATTTCTTACTCCGATTTCACCAAAATTTCATTGGGTTATACCTAAAATGTATTCTATGTAGGACCGTGCCGGCTCTTGGTCTACTGTATTGTAGTCCATACCTTTAGTGTGCACTACCCAATATTTAGAAGTCCAATGAGATTTTGCTATAGTCAATGTTGATTCTAGTTAGACCAGTCCACCAATTGTATAGCTCTTTAAATATAAAATCTTTCAATTCATAAAACTCAAATAAGAAACCCAGAGACCTCATATTAGAGAAGGCTCCGAACTGTTTCATCACCATCATATTAGGCGAGGCGAAGTAACCGAAGATGACTAAGGTAGATAGACTATAGGAAAATAAATCAAAAACAAAAAAAATTGAATAGATGATAGGTCAGGATAAGCTAGGCTAGGTCAATAGACAGATCTAGATCCAACCTATCCACGACCACAAGTTGGGTTATGAACTGCTATGTCTTAGTACCAATCAAGTAAGACTTGGCCTGAAGCACGTTGATCCAGATTGAATCACACGAGTTGGGCCTACATTTTTATCTGAGAAATTCTTAAGTGAATCGAGTTCATATATGACGTGTCGAGCTTAATCAATGGATGTTTGACACTTCAGTAAATATTTCAAGTTATGCTTAAGAGTGTATATTATTAATGGATATAATAATATAACTTGATACTTTATAATGAAATATTAAATATTTACTAGTTGAGTTCACGAATGATATAGTAAATTGAGCTCTTCTAAAAATCTCTCATTTTTATCTCCAGTCTTTCCTCAATCTACGCTGCCACGAGTATTCTTCCTTGTCATAAAATAATCACTTAACAAACCCCCCAAAACAAAGTTGCATTGGGCCGAGCCCACCATATAAGGCCCATCATATTTTCATGGGCCTGGGAGAAAAGAAGGCCCATCTCAATATTTGCTCGACTTCATTCTCTCTCTCTCTCTCTGCCCCTTCGTATTCTTTGTGCTGTACTGAAAGCTTCCTTCTCAGCTTGCTCCTCGTCGTTGCTCGGCGGCCGCCGATTCCTGACCTCAACTTCTCCGGCTTCCTCTCCTTCTCTCTCTCGCTCTCGGCGTTCGCTGCGGATTCCCGAGGAGCTCCCAGGGCCTCGGTGGCTTCAAACTGCTCTCATCCCCTGAAAAGTCCTCGTCTGTCACCGCCCACTGGTTCTCGCCATGCAAACCATATCCCGTCTCCTGAAATCTTCAGCTCGTGTTAGCTCAGCAAGATCCCTCTGCCCTGGTGATTGCCGCATCGTCGAGTCCTCTTATGGTGAGCTGCAACATACTTCCAGATATCAGAGCTCGTACTCTGCTGTCGGCTACCTACGATCCTCAGGTTATTGGCACCTCTTTTCTCTTGTCATCTATGATTTCAATGAGAAATGTGTGATTGGAAGTTAGGAATTTCGGTATTTTACTTCTCTGTTGTTAAGTTCGGTCGTGCTGTATTTGGTCGGTCAACAATGAAACTGAGCCAACATGGCAAAATTGCATGATCCCTAGTTAGTTTGAAAATCTGCTTAAATTCTCCCGGCATGGCAAAAAATCTGCAGCTGTGGTGGGGATTTGGCTTATTTCGTTCCGTCTTGAACTTCTTGTGGAAAGATATTGCTGTCGATCTTTTGGGTACCGGAAATGAATTTCATTGCTTGAAACTTACAGGGCCAGTTCAAGAAAATGGCTCGCCACTGGCATGCGGCCGGATAATACAAAATGCACTATTTTGTTCTGGTGCAAGCTTGGACAGTGATGGTCCCACAGGTTCTTTTTATTCTCTTCTGCTTTTGGGAAGTATGTTTCTCTAGTTTATGTTCACATATTTGATATTTGATGTTTATTTTCTCTTGCAGAAACCGTGAAAGAGTTGCATGATAGAATTCTTGAATCCATAAATTCTAAGAGAACCATGGCTCCAAATGCTTGGACGTGGTCTATGATTGATAACTGTAAAAACTGCGAGGATGTTAAGCTTCTCTTTGATGCGTTGGACCTACTTAGAAGATTTGTTAGTTAAAACTCTTTTTAAAATTTACAATTTTAACTTATGGTCCTTAAGTGAATTGTCTTGAACCCAGTTTTTTATTGCAGAGATTGTCAAATCTCCGTATTCATGAAAACTTCAATTGTCACCTTTGCCGAGAAGTTGCAAAAGTGTGTGTCCGCGTTGGTGCCCTTGACTTTGGTATTCTTCTTTTACTGTTCTGTCAACATTCATTTCCTCATATATTATCTCTTTCATTCATACAGCAGCGGTGGTTACATGCAAGAAAAGTTTGTGGTAATAGTTAAATAAGTTATTCATTACAGCCTTGGCCATTTAGATGCACTGGTGTCCATACTGAAAATTTTCTTGAGCTTAATTCATTCTGCAAAAACGATGTTTTTTCCAGCCTAAAATGTCTAGGAATTTGACAACATTGGCACAATGATTAGAATTGTAGCAAATCGAGCAATGCCTAATTTTTCCCAACACGAATCCAAATATAGTCAGCATTCATCTTTCTCAAAAATTAGCTTTTTGTCATGAAATATAGGAGCATCTCTTCATTTATTTAATCTACAGCTGCTTTTCAGGTTTTCATTTTTCTTGTTTATGGATATATTTAGAGAGGATAGCTGAACTTGTGTGTGCTGTTGGGGGAAGAGTTTATTTTTTACTTGAATCATGGCATCTTGTAACCCTATTCCTGATTTGCTTCAGTTTGTCATGCCTCTGCATAGTGTTTATAATCTTTTAGATGGGTTCTAAGTCTTGTTACATTTCCAGGAAAGAAGACTTTGCGGAAGCATAACGTGTATGGCTTGACTCCTTCTGTTGCATCTGCCCACCACTTGCTGGTACAGATGAATTGAAATCTGTTGTGGTGGTTTATTCTGTAGATTGTAATGTATTGTTAACTTGAAAAGTTTTACAGTCACATGCAAAGCAGCATAATGATGCCAAACTTATGGAGGAAGTAATGAAACTTGTGAAAAGGAATGATTTGCCGTTGCAGCCTGGGACAGCAGATATTGTTTTTAGGTAAGGCTTTACATACTTTCAGAAACCTTTGAGGAACCACACCTTATTATTCTCTAGATCATGTCTCCTAGGATTTTGGTTTTGCAAAAATTTCCTTTTGATATAGATAAATACCTTGATGGTTGGAGTACTATAAAGTTCTGTGGCACTTCATTTTTTCTCAAGTATATGATTCTAACTGGTTTGCTTTGTTTACTGCTAGTGCAATTGCTTTCCAAAATCTGCAATTTCAGGATCTACCAGCATATATGACCGAATTTTGGTGTGCCAACATACATTCTTCAATCTGATTTAGCTGAACTATTATCCTAAAGGATGAACAGAAAATAGGGTATCCAAATGTTACCTGTAAAATCTGATTCTTAAGTAGAATTACTTATTTTTCCCTGAAGCTCTCCTTTTCTTGTGAATTGAACATCGGAAACTCAGTAGGCATTGATTTATTTGAACGAGCAAGATACCTTCATGTATGATACTCCAGCTAATTCAAACTCAATTCGAAATTTCTACACGCTGTTGGACATGGTGATTGAAAGTCAATTTTGCCTCTACATCCATTTCTCATCATGATTTTAACCAAGCTTTTTCCTCATGCCGTAACTTGCTGAAGATTGGCAATTTATCTCTTTGGCTTTTTTTTTATAATAATTCTAAATGACATTCTGTTGAAAAAATATGCAGCATATGCTATAACACAGATAACTGGGACTTGCTGGTTAAGTACTCCAAAAGGTTTGTCAAGGCTGGGGTGAAATTGCATAAAGCTGCTTTTGACATATGGATGAATTTTGCTGCAAAAAGAGGTTTAGACGTGCTCTTTCCTTTCTGTTTACTGTTTGTGTAATTTCCCACTGTGATTTCGGCTGGTTGAAAATATTAATTTTCCAGATTCGTTGCTTCAGTTTTTTAAACATTTGAGGTTTTTCTGCAGGAGATGTTGAGTCTATGTGGAAAATTGAGGAGTTAAGATCCAAGTCAACGAAGCAGCATACCCCTGGCACGGCAATTGCATGTGCTAAGGTAATCGACTAATGAAAAAATGCAAATAATTTAAATCAGCTGTTCTAGAAGTACAATTATTGCACACTAATTTGGTAAATTCAAATCAGATATTGTGGAAATTGATTAAGATTGTTATGTGATACATATGTACATTTGGTTCCTCCACAGGCTCTTCTACTGGAAGGCAAACCCGAGGAAGCTGCTGCTATCATTCACGTATTAAATGAGGTGTGATTTAATGGATTTAGTAGTCTTAATCTCTTTACTTTCTAGTAATTGCCTCTCCCAAAGTTAGAAGCATAAGCAGTTATATTATTAGGTGCTTTTGGAAGGTGCATTTATGAACATCTTATGGAAGCAAACTGGTGATATCTATTACATGCTTGTTCCAAGTTCACGAGGAACTAGTATGATTAAATAGGATGGATCCTGTCAATTGAAATGTGAATGCTTGTGGAAGTCCGTTAATGTATATGCACTTGGTTTATGCCAGAGTCTACCTGACACAAAAAGGGGTAGCATTGTGGATGAACTTCAAAAGCTTGTTGGTGAGTGGCCTTTGGAGGTAGTCAAGCACCAAAAACCTGAGGATCGCAAGGTAATGCTAATGTGTCGTACTAGTGGATTTTCTCTTGCTAGAAAATTTCTATCATGCATGTAAATTCTGTTTGTTTTACACTAGTCAACTTTTCCAGAAAATAATTTTCCTCATCTGTGGGAAAGGTTCGAATAGAAAATATGCATTATCTACCTGTTCTTATATGTATAGGCTGTTTTCGGAGATGCATGGTGATCGAGACCCACCCTATTTAAAACATTTGCTGTCAACACCCTTCAATTACATTCGCTGCAGCTGCAGGTGCCACTTGTGGCACTTTCATTGCCAGCAGCTGTAATTGATGGGTCAGCCTGGGCCCCGGGCTGGCTGGCCAAGCCAGGGCAGCTCATGGTTCAACCGAAGTCACGGTCAGGCTACCTTGGCCAAGATCAACCATGTTTAGATCAATGTTCTTTAAAACCCCTTGGGTGCTTGCTTGAAGCATTGTAGCACTAAATAATCAATACATAAAATTCTGAGATCTCTCGTGCTCTCAGGGTTCAACATTTACTTTCTATTACATCCTTTAGTGGATATATGTGCAAACTATAATCTTTTAGATGCCTTCCTTAGCTCGGGCAATCTCCTTTTGTGGAAACTATTGGCCCTTTGTTTGCTGGGTAAAATGTTTCCTCTTCTAGAAGCATCCCTTGCATCAAATGGATCATTACCATTTCGTTTCCTGCTTCTTAATGGAGAACTGCATGTTTATACTGGTCAGGCATTGGCTGCAGCTTTGAGATCCCATATCCCGGCAATGGTCGGTACTCTAATTAACACCGGCTTGCAAGTGACTGTAAACATGGAGGATTTAAGCAAGGCTGAGGAAGTTTCTTGCTGAGGTGTCAAAATTGTGGCCGAGCGAACAGGCATCCCAATTGAAAATGTGTCATGACCCCTGTAAGTCCACTCTAACACAAGTTACATCCGAGAAGCAAGATAAGTTGCACTCTCAAGCGACTGTGAGAGAAGGCCGACCGCACCTGAAGAATGATTTCAATCTCTTCTGACTCAGGAATTACATCTTTGATCATGCATTTGAGTAGATTGAGATTCTGCTTTTTCTCGAAAATGATTCCGGGATTATTTCATCTCGAAAGATTTGAGGAAAATAATTTCCATTTCAGAAGTGAATTTTCTTCCATTTCGTAGATCATTCTTCCACACTCAAAAGCCGGAAGGAAGGATTCTGAGAGATAAGTTGCAACAGGTGAAAGAGTCGATGTAATCTTATTCATATGATCGTTCAGTCGGCAACGGTCATCTGATCTCCTTATATGGAGCTCATAGATTACATCGACTCTCACGTAATAAGCCAATCTATCCAGTCGGACTCCGTTCCTACAGTGGGGTTCGTAGATTAAGTCGGCTCTCATTTAAGTTAGTCTTTTATCAAATGGTTAGACTCGCTTGTACGGTGAAAAAAATTTTAAATGATCTTACTTCAGTTTAATATGGTGAGAGAAAATTAATTAAATTACTCAGATTGAAAATAATTAAGGTAAATATGTTCGAATAATTAATACTATTTTGTACGTTTGTCATAATTTAATGAGTATTTTCTCGCATAAAGTAAAGAGTTTGGATCTTCTAAGAAATTCTCTTCTTGTATGCAATATAACATCGAATTTCACCAATTAAGTTCCAAAGGCGATGGATCGCATTCATATTTATGATCCGCTGGTTAATTTGCCTTGGCCAATTTAGGTTTGAGTGGGTTTAGCCTATTAAGAAATAAAACTATCCGGGTACGGGTTTTTTCATAAGCTCGATTCGGAGACCTTCCTTTAAGAAGAATTTGTGAACAAATCACCTTTTTTAGGGAGTCATTTCAATTAATTTGTATCGGAACAATGTTTATTTTGTTAAATGACTTTAAAATGAAATAGGGGAATGGTTTCACAGTTGCCATATCAATAGACGCTCTGCAATTGTTTGGTGGGTGGGTGGGTGGTGGTGTGTCTGTGTGTGTGTATTCAAAAGCACGTCCACACTGAAAACATACTCTTGCAATGTTCATTTCAACAAGGAAAGAGTGGACAGTCTTTATTCAACTCCTTGCCAACTTCAAATAAAAGTGTGCCCACTTAGTTGCCCTAATTTGGTGGGGCAACTCTGCAAATCAAACGTGGCTCATGCGGATTGACCCTACTCCTGGAGCCGGTATTCCTTGTACCTCAACCTGCAATCCCGAAGCTGCACCTTTGCCCCGACCCTCTTGGGACAGAAGCGGATCGTCTGTTCCCTTGCTGATTCCATGCACGTCTTGCAATCCGAAGGCAGGAGCATCAGGTTGCAGGCCCTGTGACCGTACACTCCTGCCCACGGCAGCATTCTGTGTAATGATCATAGTTAGTTGCCTTAGGGGTCTCCTTCACCAGTTCTTGAAACACGCCACTCAGCTCCCCGGGAAATGGGCTTTCATCGAAGAATGTATAGGGATTGCACAGTTTGCTCAACGTCATGGTATCGGGGTCGCCGGACACAATGACGACGATGTTGTGAACACAGAACAGACCGATTATCGGAAACAAAGTTCTTGGGACATCGGTCATTTGTGCTGTATCGGTGGATGTGTTATCTTCAAATCTTGCTAATCCCAAATTAATGAATCGTATATATAAGCTGACTGATGATCCCTTTGCCTTCCTGTGTGTTTCCAACTTCACTGTCATTTTTCTCACTGTCGGAATTTGGGGAATATGCCTCTCCTTTTTGTGGTTCATATGCTTGCCTCTTGCAAGTTTTCCGGCGAAAACATTTGAGCGTACACACACGAAGACATGATCACCTTGGATAAAAAATATATTCCGGAACGAGAAGAGAGATGTTTTGCAGCAAAGTCCAAGGAAGTCCAGGGCACGGTGATTGAATTCTCGCACCATGGAATGCGTATAGGTAGGGATGTGTATTCGTATCGGATAGACTGGAAACAGATTGGAACCTACTCTCCGGTCTCCGAGTAAACATCACTAAAATTCGGATAGGATACGAGAAATGAATTGGGAAATCGGTTACAGGTTCTGATTCCGACCGCGCAGTGCTTGAGGAGAGAATGGAAGATGCTGGAGAGGAGGTTGAGAAGGAACCGCTGATTCCTAATGGTTTCCACCAGTCCATTGGCTAGGGATAAGGTAATTAATTTGCTTTGGAAATACGATCTTATCATATTCAGGAGAGAGTCTTGTATGTAACTGATATATTATATAACAATACAGACGCGATATCACGAGCCAATGTAATTCAATTGTTGTTAGTTGTTTTTAAATAAAATCTAAAAAGAAAAGAAATAGCATTAAAAATAACTTGATTTGATTGGCTCGTGATATCAAATCAACACTGACATGCAATATACCCGTTACAAACAACACTCCCTCGATATTGAGAAGGTATGTAAGGTAACTGCAGAACTTTTTTTTGGTCGCCGGCCACGGTATTCAAGCAGGCCCCACCAGCGGTGAGATGACATCTTTCAGCCAACCATACTTGACTAATCCGTTGGTCGCCCCGGGTCGCACGCCTGGCAATGGCGGGTGAGGCTCCCAAGGGGGTGTCTGCGTACGTGAGGTCTCGAACTCGAGACCGTTACTGTAAGTTAATAATGTGACAAATCAATTGCTATGTCTATAGCGCTTGTCTGCAAAGTTATTACGTTCACCTAAGGAATCTCATGTTTCACTGCAATGTGTAAGATAATCCAACACTATTATGAACTTATGCTTCACTACATAGCGGACAGAATCGTCCAAAGCACATAGAATTCTCGGATTATAACCGATATAACAGTTTATTTTACCCATATTTATCGGATCCTACAAATAATCCAACAAACAACATAACAATGTCACATTTCAACCTTTAGCATGATTAAAATGTTTGCTGTAACACTGACATTCACCGTGATCTAACCATACTCGATTCAAAACATCAATACTCCAACCAAACCAAACGTCCCTTGCTGCATTGTTAAGAGGATTTGAAAGTGAATCATTTTGCTCAGACAAGAGAATCTTACACCCAACAAAATTCACTTCATGATCTGTTTGTACAGAAATCCAACTGACAAGAAACTGCCTACACTACACATACCCTGTCCCGTCTGTCCCAAAGCAAGCTCGCTGTCCCTCTTACTCTACTTTCCCGAGCAACAAAATTGGACCACGGTGAGCTTTGCTCGAATCGAATCAAATGTTTAGAGTCTAAACGAAATAACAGGCACAACAAAACCCAACAGAGACATTGTTTCTACAAGAATACAGAAGCAACTAGCAGTGATACACCGACAATCACAGAGCTTGTAACTGAACCTGTACTGAACAAATAATGTCCTGCACAACCCGAACTCGTGGAATTTGAAGATGGAGCCAGCACTGTCCCGTTGACGAAGGTGCTGTTTCTCCCACCACTACAGCCACAAACATGAAAGAACAAAATTTAGCATATTCAAATCGGTCAAGTTTATATCTCTTTTTTGGACCTAGTTAAGATAAAAATCGAACTGAAACAAGGTCACAGGATTTGTTGGTCACAAAAGTTTGAATATTGTACCTTCCAGGGACTACACAAGATCCATGACCTACATAGCAAGAATAAGAAACATGGTCGGTCAATCAAACTGGAACAAGAAAACTGAGGTGCCAGTTTGAGAAAAATCAAAATATCCTAGTTGGCATTCATCAACAGCCATATCCGTTTCTTGAAAAGAATGCATAAAAAAATTTACCAACTATTGATTGCATTCAAGAGGATGTGCTTTTTCTTGAAAGTGTGAACAGTCATCTTCAAGTAATTTGAAGGAAACAGGACTTAAAGTGCAACCCTTAGGCAAATGAACAATAAAGGGAGAACGGGGTAAGCAAATCAGGGTGCACTTAACAAATTTGCTGCTTGAAACATTCATCCGAGCATTAAAATAAAAGGAGCAATGTTATGGAATATCTGACAGATTTGTAGCATACTCGGATCAGTTGTAGTGACAGTGGCAACTCCTTTAAAATCACAGCTCCCAGGAGACTTAGCCATCTGCTGGTAATAAGAGTTGAAAGCATAAGTAGCATGGGCTGCCACGTTATCAGGCTCGTAGCAGGCCTGCCCCTGCAACAGGGGTGAGCAGTCCACCTTCCCGGGACCACATGCCCAGTCCAATGCCGCCTGTAGCATCTTCTTGTCCGCACCTTCCTTGGCTACACAGAATGTCTGATTAGTCGTATCATTCGCCAACACGGTCCCAGCCCCTGTGAGGTGAAGGATATAGACAGGTTCTCCATTGGAATCAAACAGCCCCCAGTTCTTCTCCGAAACTGGACCAGGTCTGAGGTCCTCATTGTAGAGCTCGTAAATGTAGGTACTAACAGCAACACCAGGGTGTTTCGGGGTCCCCGTGTTGTTGAACACGTGCTTGATCAAGTTACTGTTGTAGGTGTTGGCATTGTCCAGGGTTGCATCAGGCTCAGAAGAGTCCCCCTTTGATGGCCAACCCGACTCAGTCACAACAATTGGCACGTTGGTGAAATTGAGGTAAGACATGGCAAAATACGCAGCGTCCACAACAGCATCAAAGACATTGTTATAGTGTAGGAGCGTGTTGGAGTCCACTGCCTCCTTATTAGGAGGGAGGGGACGAAACAGCGCATAGTCTAAAGGAATGACCTTGTTTGATTGCACGTAATCATAGTAGGGGTACACATTGAGCATGAGGTACGAGCCAGTCGATTGGAGGAACTTGAGGAGCGGAACCATGACTGGATCCCATGTGCGGTTGAAGAATGCCTGAGAAGGTGGGAATGAGTCGATGATGATTGAGGACGAGTGTGGGGTCGAGACTTTGATCTGGAAGTCTAGGTTTGAGGCCACGAGGGCAGAGTGAATGAACTGCATGGCTGAGACAAGGACGGGAGCAGCATTGGGAAGAGTCGTCAAGACCTCAGACCCAACTGCAATGGCGGTGATGTTGGTTGCCGGGACGTGGGCCACCACATTACGAGCCACCCAATTGGCAGCTGTAGCGTTGGACTGGCCAATGCCAAGGAGCTCATCGTTGGGGACAGAGACAGTCACCTTGATGCCTGTGCCTGCAAGGGCAAGGAGGAGTGCACGGTCTGCATCGTATAGGCGGACGTGGCGTATATTCTGGGCCTTTAGGAGGGCTACCACCTGGGTCGGGCTCGGCATGTCTGATACGTCCGTCCCTACGTTCACACCAACAAAAGGCCCTAGAGAGGTTGATGCAGCACTGACTGTCAGTCAAACCATCAAGCAATATGACAATAGCAGCTATTTTGTAGATTTCACTTACTATTTGTTTCACTTTTGTTCAAACATACCCAAGAACTATAACTCTTAGCAGCATCAAGGAGGGATTTGAAAAATAACAAAGATAAAAGAGGCGAAAACAGTTGGATGACTCTTGTGCCTTTCGTCTAGAAGAAGCTAATTCATATTGAGACAAGAATTGTGTCTTTCAATTAAAAGACCACTAAAATGTCTCAATCAATACGGGTGGCATTGACTGCAAGAGGCTAACCAATCAGATTTCTTCTGCATAATCAATACCACATATTGCAGACAATCCCTTGTTCAGCTTTATATCAGGACACATCACCATCAGGATTCAGTAGCTTCCTTAAAAAGTTCCCCGCATGCTTTTCACTTATGTAAGACCAAACAGAACGGGCCAACATCAGCCACATATTCATTTAACAAGAATGTGCGCTCAAAAATGTACAAATAATCATCACATATATTTCAAAAATACAATGTACTAATCGCTCGTTACAGGCTACTTGAGAGAGATTTATAAATAGGTACACAGGATAATGACAGTCTAGTTAGGTAGGTGAAGAAGGAGTTTGTCTGTCACCTCAGTCATGCATGTTAGTGGCTCCTTTTGCCAAACATTTTAAATCAAGACAGCTGACTTATTCAAACTTCCTTCAATTAGATGATAGAGAAATGAATTTCAGGCCATGTTATCACCATTACAGCAACAAACATCCCATTTCAA
This sequence comes from Lagerstroemia speciosa, assembly GCA_037672795.1. Lineage (NCBI taxonomy): Eukaryota > Viridiplantae > Streptophyta > Magnoliopsida > Myrtales > Lythraceae > Lagerstroemia > Lagerstroemia speciosa. Next base: position 3,807,105 of record CM075291.1, read on the forward strand.
AATGTCCGTTAGTGCACTCGAAAGGGGAAAAGATGCCATTAGTGTCTGAAAGAAGGACATGGCCTGAACCCCTTTAAATTGGTCTGGCAATCAGACCTATCTTTTCAGTGAAATAATGTGGAAGAAAACAGTGTGGTGGGGTTGGAGAGAAGAGATGGGCCAGCATGTGGCATAATGGAGCTCCACTTTATTCTCTTTAGAATCATCTTAGGAGATTCAAACTAGCAACAATGGGCCATTTCATTCTTCTCACAAGACTAACTAGACTACAGAAATGCGAGGAATGTATTACATGGGACCGAGATGGTACATCGCAATTGTATATTTGGCAGGACAGAATTGTGGCAGAAACATCTCTGCAGGTCATGGAAATGGATCCTATGCCACTCCATCCTTCCCATGTGTGCCAAACAAGGTCTTAAAGTGAGGGGTAATTTGGTCCAAGAATGGCTGGGTGTCAGGACTTCCAGAACACATTTATTTTATTGAGAGACTGTCAAGAACTGGAAAAATGAGCTGGGAAGCAATAGGGGAGATGGTTCCAACAAAGGCCAAGCCAGAGTCTCTCTTCTATCAATGGCTTTTAGATTTCTCCAGAGGAGTCCCACTCAGTTCTGGCCAGAGGAAAGAGACAACCTCTCTCTCTCTCTCTCTCTCTCTCTATCTCTCTAACCCAATTTTAGAAAGATTGGTTCTTTTTTGAACTTTAAGCAAAATTGATTCTTGAACAAGCTCCGAAATTAATCTACCTTCTTATTCTAAAATCCGTCAAAAAAAAAAAAGAAGACATTTCCTTCTTGGAGCTTCTCTGTTCCAAGCCCCCAAATCATCTGACAGCAGACCATACAAACAAGCAAAAACATACAAATGAGCAGGTCACTACCAACCAAACTGCCAAAGTAATGAACATTCACAGATGAATCCGACTGGAAGAGCAAGGAATAAAGAAAACCCAGAAACCACTGACCTTCGTCAGCAGAGGCAAGAGAAGCAGCTGCGACAAGAAGCAGAAGCAGAGGAGCCATTACATCTACACAGCGAGACCCCGATCTTCCGAAACCATATAGACCCATCTGGAGGGGCTCGACCCGTAGAGAGGAAACCCACTCGGAGAACCCAACAAAAGGGAGGAAAGATTGAATGTAAAGCGTGCTTGAGCCTTAAGAGGAAAGGCGGTAAAGAGAAAAAAGAGCTGCTTTTGAGGAGAAGAATACAGAGAGCCCTCGTCTGGTGGGGCTGAGTAGCAGAGATGAGTGAAGCTGCTGACTGACAGGCGGGCAGAGGAAGAGAGAGAGGAGACGAAAGAGGAGGAGTTAGTCTTGTAAAGAAGGGTTTAAATGTGAAAAGAAGAGGTTTTGTTTTATAGGAGAGGAGGAGAGGAGGCCAAGTTCTTTTTCCTTTTTTTTTTTGGCTGAGTAAGTTCTTTTCCGTTTTGTCTGAAGGAAGTCATTTTGATCTTTAAAATTAATGACTTGGGAGCACACCCCAGGAAAAAAGAAAAGGGAGAAAGCGTGATTTGATACAGAACACATTATTCTCCATGGTAAATCACCAATCAGTTCACTTGTGATTTTTTAATTAACTGTCTGTCTCTTTTATTTACACACGGATAGAGAAGTAGAAAAATTTGACTAGATTCAGTTAGTTTAAGTACTGTTGTACAATGAGTCAGATTTGTTACCGTAAAATTGCTCTGGTACCGAGTAAAATCTATTAATCAAAGATTTGACCCATGTTTACCAAACTGTCTAAAGCGATAGTTGCTTTATACTCATATTTATTATACTCTAGTATGTTTTATTATCTGTTCAATACATAGTCTAATTTTTATCTGTTTTATCTATTTTTGTGTAATAAAAATATCACATCAATAATAAAAAGAAGAATTTTAACGAAGTTAACTGCGTGAGATATTGAGAAAATAAAAGGAAAATACATGACAATTTCGTATATTTTTGAAGGTCATGAAAAAATAAAAAATTTCGTCAAATTGAGTTGTTTGGTCTGTACGTGAGGAATGCAAAATTCGTGATGCAGTTTTAAAAAAAAAAAAAAAAACTTGAGAGGGTTCTGAAGGAACATATTCTCCCTTTTGACTATCTAACAGTCATTTTTCTATCCTCCAATTTGGAATAACTAGATACTCACCCGTGTTTTACACAGTATCTGTTATCTCAATAGAGTCACGTGCGATTCAAGAAATAAGTACGACATATTACCTCATTTGTAATCTAATTGTCCATGTTCCATAAAATCAGGTACCAGAGAAGGATAGAGGACATCTCCCCCACTTTACATATATTATAGGCTTAATAAACGGTATATATTATCTCAATAAAAATTATTAAAAATATATATTTATGTATAATTGAATAGAGTAATTCTTTATAATTAATTTTTAAGTAAAAATAACATGCGTTTAACTTTTAAATTAGATAATTATAAAAGTATTTGTATAAATGAAATTGGAATTTGTAATTTGTATGTATGATTCATTGATGAAAGAATGAGAATGAGATATGACAATTAGAAATAAATTGATTAGAGAGAAAAAAAAGAATGTGGAGAAAAAAGAGGACGGAGTTTAAGTGCGAGAGGAAAAAAAGTGGGAAGTGGGTAGTTGTATAGGTCAAATTTATAATCATGCTCTCATTTTGTTTCAATTTAAGGGTTAGTGATATTTTGATTTTTATGCATAAGGGTATTTTTGGAAAGGAAAAAGTGACATCAAAATGTGCCTTCTTCCTCTAAAATAATAATAGATAATGTAAAAATGAAAATGATACATAAATCTCATTTCAATAAGACAGCTTTGTGCAATCAGTATTACCGTCAGTCTAAGATAGATAGATTATCAATTACGAGAAAGGGTGCTCGAAGCAATGGTACTGTTCTCGACGTGAGATGAAGACTTTATGGGTTCAATTCTCATTAGTGAGAGTCTAATTCTTATTAGTGGCACTCGTCGTGCTCATTTAATCCTTCTTTCTTATATCCACTTCTAGGTTTATATATCCCTTTTATACACACAAAAAAAGATAAAAGGGATTATAATTCAATTTAGATAACAAGATCTTCTGTAGCCTTTCATTCTCCCATTTTTCGTATGCTTTTTTAGACTTATGAATCTTTCTTATAGTGGAAAACTATATATCCACTTCCATAATGTTCACTTTTTTTAATCTATTTCTGGAAATTATTTATTTTTAATTTTCTTGAAAATAAATTCCATAAATTATTAAAAAAAAACAGATAAATAATTCCATGAGATCTTACATGGATCGGGCCTTACCAGGCCTGCTCCTTGCAGTCCAGTTGGCCCAGCGGGACTCCCTTTCCCCCAGTCCAACCATCTAAATTAAAGGGAGGTCCAAGTTCTTGCCCCATAAAATCAATTTTTGATATGGTCAGTGGTACACCCGGAAAATAGATGGAATGACGGTTGTGCCCTAACAGGCATGTTAATTTTCTTACTATGCCCCTCAACTTTTGATCCGAGCTCGGTTAATCACACGATTCGTCAACCTGCGGATAAAGTATGTGATCGAGAAATTACCCAGCGACCGATGATCGAACTAGTTTAAAATACACCATAAACCATGAAAAGGGTATGCAACCAGCCTCTCCCTTTCTATACCTAATCTACCCGCACAATATAACTACTGGGGACACCGATTCGGGCCAGCCTTGTCCAATAAGCTTAACGGGCCGGGCCGACATGACCACATGAAAAGGAGTGCAATAAGGCATAGTCCTCTAACAGCACGCCATTTTATTGGACTGTGCGGCCCGGACCGGCCCATCAGAACACACTGATTTTTTCAAGTATTTTTATATACTTTTATTTAAGAAATTTTTTCATGTTATTAATTTATTGTTATGGTATCATGCTACTATGTCATGTCAAACCTAATTTATCCAAAATGGACCTCGCAAGTCATTTTTTTTCCCGTATAAGACCGGCATGGCCTGATAAAACTTGTTCCGATAACGCTTGACACTAGCATGGAACTTATCGTACCGTGCTCGGGTCCGGGGATCAGGCTGGACCCAAAGTTATCCATCCTAATTATAACATGCTGCATGCTTTTTATGGATCACTATCTCGAACTAGGGCACAAATTTGGCATCGGTTATGTACCGAATATGTTTCTATTTAGCGAACCTAGGAATAGCTGTGAGGTGGGGACCCAGCCCGTCCACACCCTTAACGGGTCGACTCATGTCCCGACCCACACGGAGTAGGCCGGGCCACATGTTGACCTAGTTTACAAATATTTAAAAAAAAATTTATAATAATTAGTTAATGAAATTTAAGATAATTAAAATTTACATAATTTTAATAAAATAAAATGATGATTGTCCATCATGGATCGGGTTGGACCCATCCTTGAACCGTGGTGGGGGCAGGTTGGATCTCACGATTTCAGATCAAATTGTCATCCTCAAGAGGAGGTTATGCCTAATAGACAGAGAGATTTCAAACGACTGTGCTAGGTACCCGAAATCATAACCTCTCACATCATCCATGTCTCTCTTAGGATGATTCAAGGTGATCCACGACCGAGGTCTAGACTGATGGTGCAAAGGTAGGAAGAGCAGCGAAAGTTCCGTCGCATTTCCTTCCTATACGACATTTCACACAATGCGATTGGCCAGAAACTCACGCGACTAGCTTAGTCTCCTTCCTTCCTTTCCTTTTTTTTTCTTTTTTTCCAATTTCGTGAAATTTCAGGAAGGATCGTGTGTGTATGTCATCATCTTGAAGGACAGGACAGACTTAGCACCACATTCCCTTTTGCAAAAGCGGCCCTTTCTTCTTTCTCAGTAACTTGTCCACACCTTAAATAAAGTGGGTCGTGAAAGATGTCTCATCCGAACACGAGAGAATATAATATGCTCAAATAATTTTGCAATCTGAGGGTGACAAATGAACCATCCTCTCCTTTATCCTTTTCCACATTTGCACTATTTGCCACCTCCAGCACGGTCCATTTCCTCCTTTCTTTTCTTTGCTCAATCGAGCTGTTCATTCAGCACGAGAGTTTGGACGATACGCAACTCACTCTGAGCACATACAATTATTCGATCTCGAACTCTTTCAAGTTCTAGATTTAAGGAGAGCGGTAGCAATGACAACCTTATAAGATCCCGTATATATAATGCCATATTCTAAGACTTTCATATTTAATTTTGAACGTGTCGAGCAAATCGAATGACCAACTCAAGCATCGGTCCCGTCAGTATATGTGACGACCCAATCGCACATCGTTTGTATAAGAAAGATATCTTTGGTATATATGTAAGGTTCAATAGTATCAAGAGTACCAATAATTAACGTTTTTGGGTGAGTGACATGTGGTGTTACAGTATAGCACCATCGAAGGGCAATTAGTACACTTCACCAAAGATAGTGTCCTCCAAACTTAGGTCCAAACACCGTGTTTCTAGCAAATGGTTGGACACAAGTGCGTAGAGGGGATTCAAAGCTGAGACATTGGGCTCGCCAGACAGCATGAAAGTGAGTTCGGAATCGCTAGATCACTTCCTACGATGGTATTCACTCTCGAACTTGCCAGCAATTATAAGTTATCATCATCCTATTAGATGAAAATAATTCCTGGTGAAGCACTCGTTTAGCCATTCCACGACATCTTTCCAGTGAGTTGCCAGCCCTGCATTACGTATAACACACGTCCACGTCGAGCACAGTTTATCGATCGGACCACAGGGTCGTGGGCCTCCCTCCCTTGTCTGAACTAAGAGGATAATCCACGACCATCTCGCTCATAAGAGCATGGGAACTATTTCAATGGCATGTGAGCTTGTTCCTTTTTGTTTCTTCTCAGTTTATCATTAGAACATATCAAAAAGCACATATGCTGTGATGGTCGACATGTCCTTGTAACTGAATGCATGTCTCATCAGAGCGCTGTAATTACAATTGTATATTTGTCTCGACACCGTCTGTACAAGTCACATAATTCAGTTCGCCAACTAACACTACGGTGGATCCTGATCCCATCATCGAACAATCAGGTGGTGAATCATAATGACTGTTACACAAAAGCTTAACAATTACCAATGTCCAAATTCCGGTGGTAAGGAGATGTGACATTTTTACTTTTGCCTTTTGCATTGTGGTGGAAAGCTTTTTTAGCGCATGATTAGACCTAATTTTTTTATTACTGTCTATAAAAGATGCATTGGAAGTATGTTAATGAATCAGGACAAGTTATCACTTAAAGGGCTATAATCTAGTAGTCTAAACTCAACTGTCATGTGATTTGATAAGGTCGATACCACATATTCGAGTCTTGTCTTGAATAATATTACCAAAAGAGACTTTTGAATTTATGACTTCGCGGATACCGGTTTCTTAAAATATACTAAAACTTTGGTTGTGATGCTTTACGTTTACGAGACTAATATTAGTACTGGTTATTCAATTCATCTGATATGTTTGTGAATGAACACGAAAACCCGAATATTACATCATAGAGGTGGCTAGATCGTGACTAATACTGCCTTCCTTTTACTGAAAAAATCAAGACAATTAAGTTGTGATAGTAAAAAAATCTCTTTCCCTTAAATATGGTCTCGCATTTGAGTCTTATTAATAGAAATAATTCGGATTGAGAGAGATTTACCTCCTCAGTGGACTAAATTGATTCGAATCTGAATTAATCATGGTTCACTGGATTTCCTAATGTGAAGTGATATACGTGGAAAAAAAAGTATGTTAATGAAAATTAAAATAAAAACTTTTTGCTCCAAATTCTATGTATCCATTGAACTTAACTTTAGCTAATTCGATCCTATGAAGGTAAGTCTGGTAATTTTTGACATGACACGATACGGAGTTAGGTGGATTGGATCAAACCTATTTAGACACGAACACGTTTAGATACGAAAATGTACAGATACGATAAATAAACTTGTTTAATTGGGTTTGAACCTTTATAACACGACACGACACGTTTAAACACGTATATTAAATGTATTTACTATTTTTATATATATTCACCCATTTAATATATTTATATACGAAAATTTTATGATATATAAAATATTACATGCATTGCATGTATTATTATTGTTAGAAATGATATTACATGATCAAGAATTAGTTAACCTTACTTATTTATTATACTAATTATCAATAAATATTATTATTTTAGTAATGTAATCATATATTATTAGAGTATAATTATATATTATGGACATTTCACATTAAATGGATCAACCATATTTAGACACGGCTTAGATAAGACTGTTTAGACATGAACTTCGTTTAGACACGAAAAATAAATGTGTCATATTCACTGACGCTTCTAATTCGAATACGTTTAGATATGACACATTTAAACACGATACGATATATTTTTTCAAACCTATATGGAGGTCCCTTAAAAGATATTCCCGTCAATGCAATTGGGAATCATGACATTAGTTTCCCTTTTAAATTAATAATGGGGGAGAGTGATTAGATTAGAAAATGAGCAACCTTTTGGCAAAATAAATAAATAAATAAAAAGGAACTATGGACCATTCATCGGATATACTGAGGATTATTCTAGACAATTCCTAAACACCAATTAAACAATCGAGACAGCAATCAATTTTGATACCCTTTGGACCATCTTTGTCACGGATTAAAATAAGTTGCAATCATAAAGCCCGTGCTGTATGTGAGGTTTCATTTGACATATTTCACGTATTGGATGTCACATTCCATAAACTTGAACCGATCCTGGGATCGATATCATTAGCCCTTATCTTGGAGATGCATGAAGATACACCCAACATGTTTCCATGAAATTAAATGAAATTTTTACAATTCAGTCACTTGATCATTCAACAATTTGTTGAAGCATTTTCCTAAGTAAAATGCAAGGCAAACAAAGTTGGAGGTCAGGACACGAGTAAATACTTGGTGTGTGACAATAAATAACAAGTTTATTGTGTAAAATTCTCTCCAATCTTAACACGTGTAAAATTTTTACGATTTTTTAGGTCAATTTTATACTATCAAGATCTGAACTGTGATTTATACAACGAATTCGTCATGTATTATTACACACTAAATATTTAGTCATCTGCACACAAGCTCTGGGAAGATAATGAATTGGACCGACGTGAATTTGGTTTCTTATAGCTAAAGGTTGAATAATACTAACCAATAATTCACTACAACGAATTCCGGGAATTCCGCGGGACAAATCCCTACAGACAGTCTCTCAAGAACAAGCGATCTCGGAAAAACTTCTGTTCTATTTTTTTTTTTTTAAAAAGGAAAATGCAACGGATTTTCTTTGTCATATGTCCTCCAACTTCTATACCACCTCCTGGTAGCAGATTATGTAATATCGAAATCTCGGAAACAAAAATTTACGACACAGACTCATCTTACGGAGTCACGAGATCAACTTCTATATCACCTCTTGTTATCGTACGAGCGTGTCACTTTAGCAGTTCTGATACGTGGATCAATGTTCGTAGAGATTAATGACTTCTGCTAAAATTTGATGGATTGTAACACTATACGTTTTAAAGATTTATGCTCAAGTGCAAAAAAAAAAAAAAAACTGTATCATGGCGAAATATTAAAAGAAGGGAAAAGTGAAAAGGATTTAAAATTCCAAATAATCTTGTTGCCAATTTTTTTTTTAAAAGAGAGCAATCGAGAGAGTTGTTTGTACTGAAAAATTGAAAGTATATCCTCTGTCTGCCTTTATTCCATGGCCCAGAGATGACAAAGGAGATTTGGCCACCCTTTTCTTTCCATTATGTAAAAAAAAAAAAAAAAAAAGGCAAAAGGCTTTAAAATTGATCACACCTGCAAATCATTAACCATAAACATCACTTGTTTTTGCCCAATGTTTAGAGGGGACAAACTAGACATTTCTCAAGAATAAAAACAGGCCTGGGCCCACAGGAATTTAATCAAATAAAATTAAAACATCAATTTGGAAAAAAGAAAGAAAAAGTTAAGACTCATAAATTTTCCCATATTTTTCTATATTTTCTTTTCCTTTTATGCTTTATTTGATTCCTTACCATCCGTTTCAAAATGCTCGCTTTGCATCTGCATCTGCATCTGCACTTTTGATTTATTTCCTCCGACCCAACCTCATTCAAAGTTGTGGAGATAGAACGAGCGCTCGCACAGTAGCTCGTGCTGTAGCGATCGGGGCATCAAGTCGGGATTTAGCCCCGATTTAACGACCTAATTCGAAGATTCGATGTGCAGTGAGGAGAACCAGAATACCGAGAAAGGTGTCCTACTCAGAGACTTATACCGTTCTTTACAGACGAAGACAAAAGGAACCACCAAAAGATTTAAATAAAAAAAAAAGGGGAAGAAAAAGAGGAAGAAAAACGAAAATCAATCCCACGGGAAAAAGGGATGCTTTGAGGCTCCTGAGTTGGGTACGATACGACTTGCTACTTACCCCCTGCAAAATGCAAAAGGCAACAAAACACCAGCAAATTAGATCGACTTGGAACACGGTGGCGTTTTGACCCGGAAATTCATTTCGAAAAGGGAATGCTCATTCTGCGCTAAATCCAGGGACTCGCCCGCAGAGCATGTGGGTTGATTTGATCGGTAAAATTTTGAATGTGTTTATTGGGAAGAGAGGAGTGAGAAATAGGGGGAAACATAAGGCGTACCTTTGCCCCTCTCGCACGACTTGGAGAGGAAAGAGAGGAAGACGATGATGAAAGCCACCACGGCAATGAGGCCGATGAGTATCGCCAGCGTCCTCTCCACTTCATCGTCGTTGCTAGGTCCTACGTTTACCCGACAAAACATCAAACTACTAACCTCTGCCTCATCTTCTATCAAATATTAGGATTATATCAAATTAAGAACAGTGACATGTACAAAAATTTTAAATTAATACTTATTAATGATTTTTTTCCGTAATCATTTATTCCATTTCCACCTCTCACCTTAAACTTAAGGGTGTCATCTATAACCGAAAAAAAAAAGGTAAATGATCAGACCCACTTACAAGACTCATGATCCTTGAAGATGGTATCAGAAGTGAAATGTTGCGACACGAGAAATTTCAATGACAAAACTTCAACTTAAGTTATATTGATTCTAAGTTAAGGATAATATTATCGTACCAAGCAAACTCTCTTTTGTATTTCTCAAAAACATTCGCAAATAGTTATGCGAGGGAATGAGTGACTCTTATATGTAACGAGTACATCACGTGACGGTGCTGATGTGATGTCACAAACTAATAAGACTCGATTAATATTAACTTTTTTTATTTCTACTTTTACGTTTTTATTAAAAAATTAAAATAACTGAATTTTACTAGTCAGTAATGTGATGTGATGTGCTTTACTAACTATACTATCTCCGACAGGAGGGGACCAGACTACCATAAAACGTGGACCTTTTGATAGCACTATGACATAAGATAAACTACTTTAAAACCAAACACTCAAATCATAAATTGGATCAAGATTAAGGTATGATTTTCGCGAAAATAAGGTTTGAGATTCGACATCCTAGCTAGCGTCACGACTGCCTACTTACCGCTTCCGTTGTGCGAGTGATCCCCGCCTTCCGAGTACCGGACGTAGCACTTGCCCAGGAACATGTCTCCCCACCTTGCAGCTCCACAGTCGGTCTTCAGCCGTCCGATCGCCTCGGTCAGGCAGTCTTGGCACTCGCTCGGGCTAAGGTCCTGCACGCACTGTGCCATGGCACGGGCACCCCCGGACCACCCTGTCCTGTACGGCTTGTAGGCTCCATCGCCTGATCCCACCAAGCCAAGGACTGAGTCTTGGTTGGTCGCGCCTCCCGAATCAAACCTAGTGAAGTCATCGTGAACAAAGGATTAGTACGCTCCAAGGGCACCGCTAAGGAATACAAGCTGGTTGTACAATCCAGTCGCTGACACTGTTTGATAACTTAATTGAAAAGTCGTAATTAACTATATTAACTATTTAAATTAAAGGGAGAAATTTTATAGTTCATAATTCTTTTTCTCACCCATTTAATATAACTGTAAAATTTTTCAAAAAATACAATATATTTTGTACGAGAATTTTATAAATATGATTGATACTTCAAATTTTAATAGATTCTAACAAACAGAAGGTAATGTTTTGGATCAGTTAAAAAAGGTAAAATTCTCGTAATATGAGTTTTTTTCGTCTGTAAAACTCTGACTATTAAATTTTGCACAAGGGGAAGAGATTTGTTTTGAGGACGGAGAACAGTGAACTGCCGTAGGTTACTCGGGACATAGTATTAGTACCCGGTGATCGGGCCGCATTTCTTGAGCACGACTGTCTTGTCCTCGACGCCTAGGAACGAGGCATTATCATACTTGACAAAGCAGCCATCGAGCTGCAGGACGCCACCGCAGGATCCAACGCAGAGCGTCCCGAGCCGGCTCACGGTTTGTGCCACGCACCGTGAGCAGTCATCGATGCTTAGGTCTCCCCGGCACTGGAAGAGGCCGTAGATAGTGTCATGCGGGGACGAGCCAGGCCCGGGGACTGTGAAGTTGCTGTAGGTGGAGAACTGGGCAGAGTTGACGAGGGAGGTGAGGAGGGAGTTGAGGGCGGTCTCGTAGGTGGAGCCCGGGACGTACTTGAGCTGAGAGCAGCCCCCGAAGACGAAGGTGTCCGTGGAAGAAGACGCTGTTGAGGCCAGGAGAAGGACCCAGAGACAGGGGAAGAAGAGAGCAGCAGATCTTGCAGGGAAGGACATGCTCTGTTTTTCCTATGTTCTGCTCCGTCTTTGGTTTGAGGGGAGAGAGAGAGAGAGGGAGGGACAGTTTGAGACAGGGAGAAGCTACAACTAAATTAAGGAGAGCTCCATAAAGAGAAAGAGAGAGAGAGTGTCCGTATGTGATGATTTATCTAATCATTTTCATGCAGAGAAGAGAAGAGCAGAGCAGAGAAGCAGAGTGTTCATGAGGGTTCCTTGGAGGGGAATTTACTTAACGGGTTGAGAAACATGATGGATGGGGAGGACAACTGAGAAGTCATTATTAGCCTTTAGAAATGGATTATAAATCCAGAATTACTCAGCATTACATGTCATGTCATAACCCATAAGTCCATGGGTGGTTAGTATATTCTCTCCCTCAACCAACGAAGGTTGGCGCAAGTGGAAGGGGCTTGTGTCGCTTAAGTAGAGGTGCCGGGTTCGAGCCCCTGTGAACGCAGCAGACCTTCTTGGGAGGGGTCCCTGGGAAACCACCCGACAGTACCCCGAATCCGGATTAGTCGGGCCTTCGGGTACCGGATACCGGGTGGGAAACCAAAAAAAAAAAAAAGGGTATATTCTCTCCCTCTCCCACCCCTTTTTGATTTATGGGTTAGTATTTACTCTTAATGTCAAGAAAATATAGTCCGGTGCTATTGAATCATCCTTAACTGGAGATCGAGAGATGCCATTAGGTCGGACAGTATGTGTCGTTTGTGTTTAAACGTGTAGTGTCTGCAGCACATTTCGTTAAAAAAAAGTCACAGACTCGTACATGACCCCTATATTGTATCTATTAAAATAGTCAACTATGAACACTACCCTTTTGATAGCCGATTGACATGGACACAACAAGTTAGTGAGTATCACTAAATATCTCTGAATGTGTAGATCAGTACATGTACTTCAGTAGTATGATTATCAAGATTTGCATATCCCATGAGGAGTGATTATATCAGTTCCAACTGTCTCTTGTATATTTATAGTGGACAAGTGATGTACACAAAATAGGGGAATAAAAGGGGCTAACAGTTCCACCGATAGATTTAAGACATTTTACATTCAGATTAAAGACGATATGGGTGTACATTTAGCTTAAAAATAATGGAATCCTTCAAAATGTCAAATCTATCCTTGAAAATTAATTATTAGAATCTAATTGGGACATTGTCTTCAAAATTAACTCAACATATGAGCTAAACATAATGGAAAGTAACATGGCTGGGTGCATATCACTTAAACTTTCAACTAATTTACTACACAGTTCAATTTGAAAGAAATACTCCATGCAACGTACAGATAAATATCTGATAAATAGTGAAAATATGTTTGAAATTTCTACGATAAAATATAAATGAAGGGAAAAAAAATTCTAAATGAGTATTTTTAATGTTTATTCTTTTCAAAAAATTCTAAATGAGCATGTTTATTATATTAAAAAATTCAGATAATTGATTTTTTTAATTTACTAGAACTAATTTAAAAGTGATTCTCTCATGTCAAATTTGTGGTAAATGTGATAAACCGCTTGAAAAATGAGAATTTTATTGGAAAAATGCGCTTCTAAGGTAATATTCTCCGGAAAAAATACCAAATAAATGAAAAGCAGAGACCAATGATAATTTGAATAATTGATTTAAGAAATGACAAATACAAAAAAAAAATAGGAATTATGAGTTGCATCCATGTATACTGAGGGATAAAAATGGAATTATAAACAGTAGTGAGACTCATGTTTCCTTCTAACATAGAGGCACGACCATGGAGTTAAACTAGAACTGGATCGATCAAAACTGGCTTGAAATAGTGGAGAAATGGTTCCGAACCATTCCCTCTTGAAGTTTCTGGGTCCAATCCGTTCAAGAAATTAAAATTTCGCATATTGCTTTCTTAAGTTGATAAAATACATAAAAATTTCAAGCACTTAAATATTCATCATAATGACTAGTTTTAAGAATGAAAATTTTGTGTCTAATGTGTAATTTATTTTTATTTTGCAAACCGATCAGAACCATGAACTGGAACAAAAACTGACCAGTCTCATGTATCATTTAACCCGAGCCGTGGCAAGCCCTACTAACAGAATTAATAGTCTAATAAATCTGTCTACCAAACAATCAATAAAGTTATGCAAGCGACTAATTAATTCTTTTATTACCAAAGTGACTCGTTAATCTATTAAAAAAAAAATAGAAAAATGACATTCTGAACTGTAAAAAGTCTCACACTCGAAAAAGAATGTAAAAAGTTTCAACAACGAGAATTGAATTTATAACTTTTTATTAAGACCAATTTTTTTTCCATTAATATTGGATTGATAAGTTGGGAATTAGCATGGTTACCATTAGATTAGACAATTATTGACAGCTTTTGGATACATTGGGACATCGGAAAAGTAAAAGGGGTTAGAGAAGTGGCCGAGGTCCCCCAAGTGGTGGAGCAAAGCGGCTCGACTCCCTACGCTCCCTATTGACCTCATTTTCATTTACTTTCTCTAAATAAAATTAAATAATAATTATAATTATAATAATAATAATTCTGTCACCCTATTTTATAATATTTGAACTCTCGTACTGAACTTTGAATGCATCAGACGAATCAAATAACCGACGCTTTATATACATGTCCTTTATCTACCTACAAATTGCCTCCTTTTGCCTCAAGACACTTCTATTTTGATCAATGGAGGTTATTCCATGACATCCTCAAGGTCCCTCTCCGTCCCACCATTTTTTTTTTCGACTACAAAGCAGATTTATCGACTCTCGATATAGAAGATTGCAGGGAGAGGAAACAGAGGGACATAAGAATTCTCGTCGGCTAGAACCGAACCCCAAAAACTCTTTATCATAGGTCGAGAATGGTGTCACGTTAAATGAGTAAAAGGAGCTCATCCTATGAATGGTCAAGTTGGCAAAACAGAGAAAAATCTCACAGCATGTAACCGGCAGGAGAAATCCTCAAAGATTTGCTAGGTGATTTGGTGGTGGTGGTGGTGGTGGTGCTTTAAGGCTGGATTTTACAACCAGATGGTTTTATCATTAAGCATTGCGAAAACGAATTCAGATCGTCAGATCTTCCCTTTAATTTGAATAACTGATTGTGATATGATAGATTAAACCGTTGAACGATCCAATGACAGAACCTTAAAAATTTCTGCTTTAATGTGGTAGAAGAAGGGCGGTGGTGAGGATCTATCACTTTTTAAGAAGCGGTTGAGCAGATCGAATTATTGCCTCCAAAAGGAGTATAGCAACCCTAACCCTAGACCATGCTTAGTGGTAAGGTAGATGTCTATTCATGTAAGCATACCAACAATTAGTAACAAAAACCTTATCTCTTTTTTATATTTTATTTCTTTTTTCATTAGCCGATGAAAACCTAGACTGTTCCCGGAAAACTTTAAACGTCACGTCGGAATTTACGTTCAACCAGCCGGTCTAAACATCTTATGGAACATTTAGTTTCTTTTTTTATATGGGTTTATGGAACATTAAGTTAAATGAACTTTGAGGATGTCTTAATATTATTAACACAGACAAAATTTCACCTCATTCAAAAAGTTGTTCTCAAATCGGTACAACTTTAATAGCTTTGATTTGTCATGTTTAAAAAAATTATAAATTAATTTTATAATATGCGCCACCAAATATTCATAAATTCAATATATTCTATCAATTTATGTTTGAATCAGATCGATCATTAACAGGGAAATTCTTCTAGTTGTATATTTTCTCCACTAAGTATTACCACATCTATTGATTTGCCCTAAAAACTACACCGATAATAACAGCAACTAATGGTTAATTACAGAAATTCGAAAAGGATTAATTATGCTAAGAGGTATATAATCTCATTTCGAAAAGTTGGTAAAATTTCAAGAATATAAGAGAACTGAATGTATACCGTCTATAGATTTAAATTTTTTGGTCGATATGGGCCTAATTTCTTAGAGGCCTGCCAACAAATTTTATCTGCTTTAGCTCATTCTTCGTTGTCTGTCGAGTGCAGAGAAGAAAAACTGACTCATTGTTAGTGAGCTAATTTGAAAATCGTGAAAATATGCTAGAGTTTATTATCACAACGCATAAAATTAGAATTTTACGTGAATATCAACCCAAACCTCTGACCGCCCCTCGTGAAAAGGAGATGTATTAGCATTCTCCCTATTTAAAATTTAAATCTCTTCTGGGGCCAACCGGCATATTTGAGTTTACCCTATCTTGTACACTTACCGGCATGCATTCGGACGGTGGGGGATTGGTTGCGCGAAATCTGAACACCTCTTGATATCAGAAAAGGAAAACATAAAAATGCTAACCTCTACCTCTGGGTCTAGCTATTATCAAGTAACATTATTGAGCAGGTTATTAGTAGAAAGTTGGTGAAAGAACAGATAACAAGGGGGAAAATGTCAAGATCGGAGGCCGACAGTAGGACATCTATGTTAACCACCATGGAAATGCCCATAAACAGTTTCTCTCATACATTTTGAAGTTGACAGATTTGTATAATGGTCATCAAATTTTTTTTTCCTATAAGTTAAAAAAAAGGATGGCAACAATATTGGTGAACCTGCCACCACTGCTACGCAGTGCTCGGACCTTGGTGTTGAGCCGCGAACATATCAGACGGATTGAACAACCGGTACGAACACTAACCCCATCGAATGGCAATCAAATGTCTCTATGTCAATATAACCAACATGGAGTTACTTACCACAGCTAGCAATTGTCAAGATTTTTCGGTGCATATCACTTGTTTATTCAGAAGTCCGGTGGGTTCCAATTAATTCAGATTCAAGTCACTTGGCCTACAGAGAGAATAAAGCTATCTCAACATGAATTTCCTCTATTTACAATACTTGAACCCAATATTCTACTTAAATGGTCCATGTACATCATTGCCCCATTTACATGGTCGTGCAATACACGGATCAACTTTCCAGCTCTAAGTCTTCTGCTCTAAGCAGTCGACGTTGAGCATCGGCATGAATTAGAATTGAAGGGTTTTTTTTTTTTTTTTTCCTGCGCGATACCGTTGCATGACTTGCAGCAATATTTGTCATAAAATCAGATCTTTTTCCTACAAATTATTTATGAAAAAATATCCTTTCCTATAAATTGCTTGTAATTGTTTGCATTGCCTTGCAATGCAAGGAATTGCTTGATTTATTTCTTGAAAAAAAAATAAATTAAACTTTTTTTTAAAAAAAAAGCTGCAAAGTAAGTTACTTTCTCACCATAAAAGCATCAGTTGCTGAATGGTCCACTTCTAGCCAGAGTACATCTAAGTAAACCCTAGATAACTTCCATTGTCCTTAATTAGGGTTGGTGAAGCGAGCACCAATCTCAATCGAGAAATAAAAAGATATAAGTTCAATCCTCATGTGAGAGATATTTAATGGTTATTTAGGAAATAAAGTATTTGATAATAAGATGATACCGATAAATTAGACTGATTAATATCTCTAGACTTTTATTATATGAGATTTGATATATTATTTTTAATATTTTGAATTATTTGTTTCCCAATTTATTTGGCACTCTCCAATACTGCAAGTAAGCGAGTCATCTATTATAATTGTTGGGTCAGTAAGTCGCTCTGATAAAATTAGACTCATGATTTGGATTTATGACCGATCACGCTTATCTCTTTCAATATCTTTGCTTTTCTCGTCCTCTCCTACCAACTATATGAAATGTGTCACCCGCTAAATGGAATCATCTACATTTTTTCACTCTCACATTTCTCTGGTTTCTTCCTAAGGCCAGGGGACTCGTTCGTTACATTAAGGGAGGGTGCATGAGCCAAAAAACGACTGGGAACGTTAGCAGTTAGAACAGGAACCAAGTGGATCGGGAAGAACTAAGAGATGTTCAGCATGCGTATACATTCATCGGACGACGGGCTCTGACGAGTGTGTGTCGACCTGAAAGATTAATGGAATTTTACCATTTTCACTTTGCATTGCGAGAACAGCCATTTCAAGACCCGCGTTCGCCATAGAGTGACGCTGCTGGATCTGTAACCACCTTTATCCTTTTGTAGAGCTCTCTCCTTTCCTTCGTTTTTCCCCCCCTCTCTATGCTCCACTACGCAAATTCCTTTTTATACCTTATGTCTATCACCTGCACACTAAAGAATAAAACTCTTCCAACCGTAAATATTCTCCAGTTACAAGATTCAAATCCGATACAGACTCAAATCTAATACTTTACAAACCAGTCCACGTAAGTACTCTACCAGTGCTTTTTTACTCACTGTCCCAAAAGACGAAAGTGATCAGAACCAGGAGTCTTACGAGCTCCAACTCAGAACTCCAATTCGAGCCTGCCATCGCACAACTCTAGGAGCTCATGAGCCTAATCGACTTTCATGCTAAATGACATATATATATATATATATATACTAACAAGCCCAAGCCCGTGTACTCGAGCCGCAATTGAGCTTAAACTCTAGCTTGAGCTCGTGCATAGTTGAGCCAAACTCAAACTTGCTATTATTCCAGCTGGTCTCTGCAGATTGCATTCCCTTTTGAATTAATCTCCACAAGTGAAGCAGAGAAGCACTGTACGATCAAGCAGTGAAGCAGGTAAATCGCATAATATTAATGAACAGTAGCTGGGGAGAGAGAAACTAAACTGCCAACAGATGAGAACAAACCACCAGCATCTTCCTAGATGCACTACCATTTATAAAGGTTACAAAACATTAGTTCCAGATTTAGCCAAACCTTTCATTACTCTCCATTAGCATCAACCCAAACATCCCTAGAGAAAGAAGCAATATCGAACCCTCTGCATCAGATTATTTTTCAAGCATGCACCAGCACTATAGTTTCATCACCAATGCCAACTTGTTGCACAAGAAACACTCTTCCACCGAATGAAATGCTGGTCCCCTGAGATGAGCTTACCAGGCCTTACACCCGGCGCTTCCTTGGGAGTCTGCACCCATTATGGGGACGGCGAGTGGCATCTTCAATGTATACAATCGGGCTATTCTGATTGTGTTCCACTTTTGAGTTAGTAAAGCCTTCTTTCCAGCTCATGATCGCCTGCCTTTTCTTCTTGAAGAAAGTAAACCCTTTTACCCTCATGACGACAGATTTCAAGCCCAAGTTTCTCGCCATTCGTCCCACGTGCTCAGCAGTTGCTTCAGCAGCATATCGTGATGCTTTTGGCCCTCCTTTCATTTCAGATAAACACCCCGAAGATGCACCAATCTTCTTGTTCCCCTTTGAATCGGTCACTGTAACGAATGTGTTGTTTCGCATGAGCTTTATGTGGACAAAATCAACATCCTGCTCGACATTGTGACGAGGAAACTGGAAATTTTTCATGAACCCTCCTCTTCTATCTTCCTCGATAACTCCCCTAACAAAGTCCATGGACCTGAAATCCATCCCTTGATCAACATTCTTTGGAGCAGAAGAGTGGACCAACCTCCTAGAACTTAATGCATATGGAGTCCTTGAATTCATTGACTGAAAGAAATACTCAGCCACTTTCTGGATCCCCAAGTAGCCTACAACATCAAAATATATCATGACTAAGTTGTGCAATGAAAATCCATAACATGGGTACTTTCTAAACATTACCCGCACCAAAGTCTCTTATTCATCACCAGTGGGCATATGACTAGTTAGTGCTGAACTTTAATTAGAAAAACTATGATTTGGTTATATTATTAATATTTCATAACCCTATCAATTGCAACCATCTTCAACAGCTTCAAGCTAGGAAGCATCAACTATGCAATTGCAGAAAAAAGGTATAGGCCAGTACATTAAGCCCCAAAACAGCTTCAGGTTCAGAGATGAAACTAAGAAAATTACTCCAAATAACCAGAATTTGCTGTTAGAGGTCAGATTCTAGCAAACAAACATGTTCAGCGAGTTAAATAAGTCTGTTGCTGACTTATAGTAACACCCACAAGATAGGAGATGCAAAAGGTTCTCCTAGCCACTTGAAATGTCACATAGTTCAGTGCACTATTGAGAGGTTCTTTAAGGAGTTCATGATTTTCTTATTGACCGAACATAGCGTTACCTGGGGAATCAGATCTGGCAGCTAAACTAGTATAGCTCTTGATGGAAGAATCAACCAGAGAATGAGTTCTGGACTTTGTCGACAGGAAGGAGATCAAGGAACAGGCATGGCGATTCATCGAGGAAGACAGAGCAGAACTCATCTTTTTGCAGCTTCTTGGTTCTTTTGCTCTAAGTTCTGGAGATTGAGCTACCAGGCTTGATTCGTTTATTGTCCGAAGCAAAACTGTCAAAATTGAGTTTTTGAGAAGAACTGATCGAGGACCAAAAATGAGGGAACGTGGATGGAAGTTTCTATTAATCAATGAAATCAGCCTTTGAAAATAGTATCAATAATAATGTTTAAAATGGTAAAACTAAGACTCAAGATATATTAACCTAATAGAAGTCTATAATGCATTAAGGCAGAGATATAGGAATTTCAACCTGATTCACATATTCCTACATGTATTCCTCATTGTGAAGAAATCAAATAAGAACTTGATTCATCAACTTCTTTCTACAGTAAATGTCAAAGTAAATACATGTATTTTAGTCTCCAGTCAACAATACATCTAAGAAATCGATGTGAGGGGCGAGTAAGTTCCCTTATTCTCTGTATTTTACATCAAAAGAAACATATTACTTGTACTATTTCCAGTAAACCTTCACAAACCGGCAGAAGAAAGATCAAAGGAAAGCATCTCCTCGTGGAGAACCATAAACCAAGTTAAATACAAAGTAAACAAGGACTACCTCTTCATAGTTTGATGCAGACGAAGGTGAATTTATGGCAGAATGAGATTATCGAGAATAAAAAGGGATCAGAGAACAAAGCGAAATTGGCGTCAAATTCATGCAGAGATCCTCTTAAACTAACTAATCGCATTAGTTGCTCCACCCACTCCCTAGGCCATTGCCAGCCGGGTTTTCTCACCCCTCAAGTTCCCATTAGGTTAGGCAGCAACAAAAAACAGTTCGCAAGCAATTCATTACTCAACAACAAGCAGCTCGCAAGCTTTACCTAAACCGGAAAATCCTATCAAAAGAGCAGCAGCAACCTGCAACAAAACCGAGCATAGAATTAGAACGGCAATCTAATTCAGGCGCCATAAAGATGAAGAAATGACTGTGAGACCAGAAAGTAAGGAAAAAAAATCAACGGACACACAAATCTACTACAGGTTCTATCTCCGGAGTGCTGAAGAATGATCATCTAGATCAAAGCTGCGTCATGTACAGAAATTAAGGAGAAAAAGATGATACAGTAGAGATGGAGGGAGAAGAACTGAGACAAACCTGAGGAGGCAGATATCAGTGCAGAGACAACCGGAGCTGCGAGCTCTAGGGTTTTCTGAAGGGAGAAGAGAAGACGAGACGAGACCCTTCGACAATGGCCGCCGGCGAGAAGTTGCAGCGTCACCGTTCTGAGGCCCGACAGAAGGCCCGCAAAGTTTCGGCCCGGCCACTATTCTCCAATTTCACTTTCTTGTTTTTGTTTTCCGTTTTTTTTTTTTTTCCCGTTTTAACTCCAATTCGTCCAAAGTTAGAAAACCAAGGTTTTCCCTTTATAAGCGGTAAAAGTAGCAACCTAGTTGGTCCCGTCCTCCTGAACTCGGGTGAAAGAGCATATTTTTTCACAATGTGATATTGATGCATAAACGAAATAGAAATCTAATATCTTGACGATCACAACTACGAGAATGAGCTTGAAAGACTAGACCACTATCTTTGGTTAATACTGAAAAACGAGATTCACCCGTATAAAAAAGCCTCATGAATTCATAATTGCAATTCCTTTTGTGTTCAGTTGTCTATTTCTTGTAGGAGTGTGCAAAAAAACCAATTTGGAGAGAATTAAACCAAAATTAGACTAGCAGAATCGGTTTGAATTGGTTATCCCTAACCTTATTGCTTTAACCAACTGGTTCCTGTCACTTAAAACCATGATCAGGTCAATACCAATTTCTTGCTTGAATCATGTCAATAGGATGAATTTTTTTTTTAAAAAAAAGAGGTATCTAAGTGCTGTTGTGCCCGGTTAAGGGCTGCGCCCTCCTCGGTGCCCTACATTTAGGGAGGGGGTGAGCCATGTATATCCCCTATACTGGCTTTCGTGATAGTCGAACCCTGAACCTGACTTACAAGTCGACGCTTGCCTATCAACGGACCTGCCTCACAAGGGCACACTATTGTGCAATTTGCTTCTAGTACTTGAAACAATATTTTCTATTCTCCACTTGGCAGCTCTATTCTCTGACTCTAGCAGTGGTAGGTACACTCTTGAAGCCGGTAGATTTATGGTCTGCGTGGCTGAAATTCTGGCTCGGGGAGTAGATTCTTCAGTTGAATTTACGAGGCTAGGCTGAATGCTTCGTGCAAGCTGACCTGTAACATATGTAGAAGTCACAGCAGGAACAGCTCTAACCTGGAGTGCGGATGGCAGGTACATATCACCACAAGTTAGATGCCGAGGATGGTCCATTGCAGGGACAAGATACTCGGAAAGCAAAGAAACGAAGCAGTAACAAAGACCTGCGCTCTCAGGGCTGGAGACCACAAGAGATTTACATCCTGTCGTGTAAGTTACGAGGACATCTCCCGTGCCTCCATATTCTTTGTAGTTTAAAAGAGACTCATTGCAAGTGAAGTTCGATAAGAAGAACTGGCAGAACAATGACACCCACTGTAGAACGTGTACAACAGTGAAGAGGAATTTCTTTCTTATTCAGATCAAGGACACTAGTTAAAGGCAACAAGGACCGGAACATACGAAGAAGAGAAAAATAGAAAATGTTTGAGGTCAGAGGCAAGATAGTACCTAGTTTCTAACAGGGTAGTCATGCAGAGTGCTGTAGTTGCTTTTATCTCTCTTTGCCGCTCACGATTGCCTATATTAAGCCAAAATGAGCCATCAAGAGCCAAACCAAAGACAGGAGCTCTCCGCCTCGACACAGTGACCGGGCATGCATATCTCCTTCGCAATTACTTGCCGCATACACCAGCATTTCCAACCAAACACGGGACAGAACAGTCCACCTCTCTCCCTCTGGCAACTTCCCCAGTTCTTCGGTCAAATTGCACGCAATTGACAATATAGCCTTGCTCCGATCTCCATTTTCAGGATCAGGTTGAATGAATTCTGCTCTCGAGTTGAGAATACTCCTGCAAGCTTCCTTCATCGTTCTTTCTTCTCCTCCAGGTGGATCTTACGGAGAAATGATGATATCTTCTTACAAGTGAGTTCATATCTTCTGAGGAAGATGCCCGATATTGTGGACATCATACCAGGCTGAAAGACCATGAGATATAACATGTAATCTGATAGCATCTTGCTGAATACCCGGTTATTGCCGGTTTCTTGAGAGAGATTATTGTCATCTGTGCTATAGCACAGCTCTGTAGCAATATGCCACAGGATGAGACACTCATCGTACTCGACATCGTTGGTGTAATCCAACATCCTTGTGGAATGATTGCTGTCTTGGAGGGCCCAGCCACCTCTAGCCTCTGATGTTAACTTTCCTGCCTCATTGTTGATGGAGGCACTCTGCAGATTGATGAATATGAAGTTCCAGAGCTCTTTGTCAAAAGGATCTCTGGATATATACATTGCTCTGTCTAGAATATCCCTGAGGCCCAGAAAATAAAGGACCGGATGAAAAACGGTAATATCAAGTTCTCCTAGGAAGAGCACAACTCTTTGAACAACTTGGAATGGTCCATGGAAGATTTTGCAAATCCAGGCTGCCCACGGTCGATATGGCCTGGAGACTACTCGGGGGCGGTCCTTCAGACAGTAGCTGATGAGGTTGTGATAGCAGATGGACTCGGACCATTCCCGGAGAAATATTGGAGATCCATCAATCTTGTGCAAGGTGTCTGGCTCGATTTTGATTTTGGACTTCAGTTTGAATATTTCAAGGATAGAGTTCACCTTGACAAGAAGAGAGCGACAGATCTCTGCAGAAATTGATTTTGCTTGGGAAATGAACTTGTTAGGCTTGACGAATGGATGTGCCCTCCATGAAAGCCAAGAACTCTCGCTGAAAGATCTTCTGTTTGAGGTCATGAAATGCAGAACAAAGGATCCAATGGACAAGGCATACCCTATTATGATATCTACATGGCAAAAGTCTTGCTTCTCGGCACGGGCAAATATAATCAGCACGGCTATGCACGAAGGCATGGATACGTACCAACAAAATACTCCCAATGATGTTCTGAATGCGACATGGTTAGTGTAGAAGACCTCGTACATGTAACTGAGTTCGCATAGTTCGACCTGGTATGCTTCTTCCGAGGAAACACTGTTACAGAAAACCTCTTTGATCGTTTCCTGCTCATGCGACGTGCATTTTATGTCAACGACGAGCCCTTTGAAGATTTCGAAATAGTGGTAAGCAACCATTAACATTTCTGGACGAGGTAGAGGCTTCCCTGGCTCTTTCTTCCGCAGATTCTCGAGACGAAGTTTCATGTCCGCATTGTCCAACTTGTAAGGTTCTCTGACAATGGCTTCCCTGTACTTGTCCAAGCTCGCAAGATGCATACAGTGTATCCTCTGTGCGTAGCCAATGAGGCCTGCAAGGAGTGCGAGGATTGTGGGGACAGGGAGCTCGTTGTTGGGGAGGGTGCCGAGGAATGCATAACAGACCGTCGAGAATTGGCCGGCGAGTTGCATGAAGTGCCTGAACCACAGCTCGTTGAGAAAGCAGTGATGCTGAAGCTGCCGCCGAGGTGCTGCAACAGAAAAGCTGCCCATAATACGAGGAGATCTTCTTGGACACCGTTGGCCTCGTCGCTACTCAAGCTGTTAAAGATGAGACCGGCTGTGAATGTGGGAAACCAGTCGGCGAGCAAATAAGCCGACCATAAAAGAAAATAGATCGCCGTGTTGCCAGTTTTGCGGCGAAGGGAAGCGAAGAGAAACAGAAAGAGCTGAAGTGAGAGGCTGAAGATGATGTAGAGTCGGATGCTCGATGATGCCCAGAACTTACTCAAGCTCTCCAAAGTTAGACCAGCCATACGCTTTGCTGAAAATGTTCACTCGTTGGTAGAAAGTTTATCCAGGGTTTCGTCGATAGATAGACGCGTGCAAGACTCTCAGATAATTTCTGCCAAGCAAATAAATTGTCGGCACTGGCTGTCCCTCTCATCTAAGTCGTCGAGTCAACGCCTGTGGCGTAGTGACGTCAACGGGAAAAAGTCTTTTATGACCCTATGCCATCGTATGGCCATACTTAGTGCAATGGACAAGAATATCGTTAATTTGAAAAATAATTCGTAAAGAAAGATACTTTTTAAAGCAGTTTTGGAAGCACCGTTTTCAAAATATTAACTAAGTTAACTTTTTTTATTTACAGTAAAAATATCAACTATATTAATATTTTTTGTTCAACTTATCAACGTCAAAGAAGTTATATAGTTACACTGAAAACGCGTTTTCCATTCAAACCGAAGACCCAGCGTAGTTTACAAGTTGTTGACCAATATTAAGGGTAAGTGTTAAAGTGTGTAATATACTATAATGTTATTTTATAAATATCTCTTATATTTTTATACGTATAAAATTTTTCTAAATTTTTAAAACTAAATTTTATAAGCTTCGATACTTGTATGATAATTTATAGAACGAATTCAAATGTATCACATATTGAGTGAACACCAAAATACACTATACTGTAGCCAAAGGATGCGATAGCAAAACTCAAGGAATGATACGTTAAAATTCGTTATATAAACTACCATTCAAGTGTCAATATTTATAAAATTTACTTTTAAAAATTTATAAAAGTTTTATACGTGTAAAAATTTAAGAGAAATTAATAAAAAAGAGATTATTGTGTATTACACACTTATAGTTCCTTAATATGAGCAATGACTTCCAAGTATGTTCCCTTTTCAAACTCAATTGAACAAAAAACGCTAAGCGTTTTTGCTTCAATAGCAAACGTCCACTATGTTGACGTTTTCACTGTTCATAAAAACACTAACATTATTGACGTTTTGAAAACGATAATCTAGAAATTAGTTTAAAAATATCGTTTTTTACAAATTTTTTTTCTGAATCAACTTTATTTTTGTCCATTGCTCGCTATACTTCGTGATAATATCAACTAATTAAATTTTATTTTTAGATTTTATAATAAAAATTATGGAATTATTGGTTGGTGTCGCCACGTAACCACACCATGCGATAGTGGTTACGTAGTGATAATAGCCAATCAGAATCTGTCATTGTTAAAGTTTCCTCTTTTAGTTCAATATTAATGAACAGCAGTAGCTGGAGACGACACTGAACTGCCAACAGATGAGAACCACCAGGATCTCACTAAATGCATTACCATTTATAAAGCTACAAATTAAACAAGCTACAGCTTTAGCAAAACCTTTCATTAGTCTCCATTAGCATCAACATCCTGCCCGACATTGTGACGAGGAAACTGGAAATTTTTCATGAAC
The DNA here is from genome assembly GCA_037672795.1 of Lagerstroemia speciosa. Classification (NCBI taxonomy): domain Eukaryota; kingdom Viridiplantae; phylum Streptophyta; class Magnoliopsida; order Myrtales; family Lythraceae; genus Lagerstroemia; species Lagerstroemia speciosa. The sequence continues at coordinate 3,833,345 of CM075291.1, forward strand.
CCTCCTCTTCTATCTTCCTCGATAACTCCCCTAACAAAGTCCATGGACCTGAAATCCATCCCTTGATCAACATCCTTTGGAGCAGAAGAGTGGACCGACCTCGTAGAACTTAATGCATATGCAGCCCTTGAATTCGTAGACTGAAACTAATGCTCAGCCACTTTCTAGATCCCCAAGTAGCCTACAACATCAAAACATATCATGACTAAGGTGCGCAATGAAAATCCAGAACACGGGTACTTCCAAAACATTACCCACATCAATGTCTCTTGTTTTATCACAAGTAAACATATGACTAGTTAATACAGAACTTTAATTAGAAAAACTATGATTTGGTTATATTATTGATATTTCATAAACGTACCAATTGCAACCATCTTCAAGAGCTTCAAGCCAGTAAGCATCAAGTATGTAATTGCGTGCATTAAGCCTCAAAAAAGCTGCAAGTTCAGAGATGGAACTAAGAAAATTACTCCAAATAACCAGAATTTGCTGTTAGAAAAATCTGTAATTGGTCAGAATCCAGCAAATAAACATGTTCAGCAAGATAAATTAAGTCTGTTGCTGACTAATAGTAACTGAGAGAAGAACTGAGACGAACCTGAGGAGGCAGAGATCAGTGTAGAGACAACTGGAGCTGCGACCTCTAGGGCTTTCTGAGGTGAGAAGACGAGACAAGACCCTTCGTCAATAATTGCCAGCGACAGGCTGCAGTCTTACCGTTCTGAGGCCCGAGAGACGGCCCGCAAAGTTTCAGCCCGGCCACTACTATCCAATTCATTTTCCTTTTTTTTTTCTCCCCTCTTTTTTCTTGAACTCCAATTTGCCGGAATGCAGGCCCGCAAAGGGTTTTCTTTTTAGAGTAAATTGTCAAAATGACCCTTGAATTTGTATGCGATCTTAAGTTAGTCCTTGAATTAAATTTACTATCAAGTTAATCAAAAATTCATAATTTTACCATCAAAATAGTTCAGTCGTTAACGGTGTCAAATAAATCATGACGGAATCAGTCCACGTGATAAAACTCCATCAAAATAGTCCTTGAATTTCTACAAGGCCACCAAATCAATCATCAAATTAACTTTGCCACTAAATTGGTCTAACATTCATAATTTTATTATCAAAATAGCCTAACTGTTAAAAGTGTTGAAGAGATCGTGTCGGAACTCTAATGTGATAGTTCACATGGTAAAATTTAGTTTATAAACTGAAAAATAATGACATTTTACTCATTTCCCACCAAAAATTGTGTTGTTAGATTTTGATCCCCAAACTAGAAGATAAACATTACACATCGTACTTTAATTGACATGCTTGACTTGCACAAATTTGTAGAAATAATTATTAAAAAAGTATTATAATCTTTTTAAATTTCCAATTTCTATCTAAAATTTTCAAATTTTTTTACCATATTTTATATAAACAATATGTCAATTCCTGTTATATATGCACTGCAAATTATCAAAAAAGTATATATGCATTGCAAATTATATGTTATATACAAAATTTTATAATAAAAATAATTGTTAGAAAACATATAAGAATTCATCATAATTTTTACAGTTTATATTTATCATATTCTCTAAGAATTATTGAAAAATTTCAAATGGAATTAGTAAATGATGAAAATTGTGTATTTAAGAAAACAATTATATATTTATATTTCTCAGGAATATTATTTTTCTTAAAAATTGGTATATCAATAGAAAACTTTAAATCTGACATTAAATAATTGCAACTAGAAAGAACTGTGAAAATGGTTATTGGCAGTTCTCTCTTCTTTTTATAAGCGGTAACATGGGCAAACTAGTGGAGAAATTTTAGATCATATCATTCGTAAACTCTACCAATAAATATTTAATATATCATCATTAAGTGTCATATCACCTTTTTTTATTTATTAATAATATTCATTTTTATTTATAATTTAAAACACTTATTTACATGTCGAATATTCATTGACTTAATCTACCATATCATCTGTAATCGCGGCTCACCTAAGAATTTTTCCAACCTAGTTGGTCCGTTACATAGAGGCCAATGTCCTCAACTCGGGTCAAAGAGCATATTTTGTCACAACGTTTGACACTGATGCATAAATGAAATTGGAACCCAATACTAAAAAAAGAGGTTCATCCCTATAAAAGGCCTCATCTTCGTGTTACGATGAACCCCTACAAAAAGCCTCACGAATTCATAATTGTGTGTTCAGTTGTCTATTTCTGTAGCAGTGTGCAAAAAAACCGGCGCAGAGATAATTAAATTGAAACTGAACTACTGACTAAAACTACATTAATTTGAAGCGGTTCTCCCTAAGCTCATTACTATACTATACTAAATCAAACTGAACTGGTTCTTTTGGTTCAGTTCAAAACCAGTTTAGGATCGAACAAGGTTTTGCACCATAATTTCTTGTCACTTAAAAACCAAGATTAAATCAGGTCCTCACCAATTTCTTGCTTGAATGGTGGCACCAGTGTGCAATATAACTGTTAATGGTCAAATTAACACTTATCCTATTTTACCTTTTTTTTAATCGAGGTATTTGAGCGCCTTCCGAGTCCTACTAGCGATGGCTGCGACACCTCCTCCTCAAGGTACATGCAATAGCCCATAAACCATATGTCTCGGATAAGTCAGCCGAATCTGATGGGTTCAAGGGAGGCTAAAACTCCTACCCACGGAAGAACGCTCCTCCTGGAGATTGAACCCAAGAGGTCCCAGGCTCCGACCATTGGGGCTATGCCCCCGTGGGTCCTATTTTACCTTATATAAATAATACCAATTTATACTCAATTTTAAAAATACTACCAAATTATATAAGATTACATATTTATCCTTATTTCTCTATTTTCTCACTCTCTCTCCCATTCCAAATTCCCCCATTCCCCACCCCATGTCATCTGCTCTGATGGCCCCACTCCAAACAAGCCCGCCGCAATCCCCCACCAGTTTGATAGTATAATAGTAACATCAGTTTGATGGACTTTTTCAGTTGTTTATCGATGCCACTGTCTTGTCCTTCACAATTGTCTTGCAACCACAGAGATTCAAAGAAAAAAAAAAAGAGTAGTTCTACCAAGATAAGTTAGTTAAGATGCTATTGCTGCATCACTTAGAAGATTTTTACTTGAGTTTTACTAATAATAAAAATCTGGGAGATAGAAAATTTTACCTTTAATGAGCTGATTCTGTAAAATTAGAATGAGTCAGATATTGAATATTTTGAATATGAAATACTTATCACAAGAAAATAGTTCCCATTTGTTCATCCTGGTTAGAACTATTGAAAGTTAAATCTCATATTAATTGGGTTGAAAAAAAATTTTGGTTTATAATAAAATTAAGCACCACCACCATCTAATAGTTCAAACATTTACGTGAAAACAGACCCAAAACTTTTGTAGGCCTAGTGAAAATTTTACATAGTATTAGAGCAGGACGATCCTAAACTCACATCATGACAAGTCTGAGTGTGAGACTCGTGGCCCGTTAAGTCAGAGACCGGAAGAGACTTGTGGTATCGAGTAAGGAAAGAGTTTGACTTGTGTGTTAGCCTGAACGCGGAAGAGAAGGTCCGACTTGTGGTAGTTTATCCTTTCGCCCAAGATCCTAAGAAAAATGACCGACTCGATGTCAGTTATTGAGAGTGAGTGTTCAAGGATACGTGTCAAGTATGAACATGTTGTCACGTGAAAATGGATTCTGAGAGTTAAATTTCACATCAATTGAGTTAAAGGAGAAACTTGAATTTATAAAAAATTAGATACTATTAACTATCTAATAGATTTTTAAGCTCAGGTGAAAATTTTATAACAATTATATGTGGCTGTGGATGCCATTTATCCAGTTCTCTCGCAATTTTTATGCTTTTTTCCAAGTGGAAATTTTGACAAAGTAAATGTCTTACCCCCTTTTTTTGTGTCGAACAAAGTAGACTAAACAGTGACTTAGAGATGGACCCCGACGTACAGGAAGCTTTAACGTTGGAAGATGCCTGGTCATGGTGTACACGCAAAGTTGGTGAACCTGTCGATGCTGTTGCACTTTATGTCGGATTGGATCGGAATATGCCTAGCGAGTCCTTGTGCACAAGCAAGCCAATCTTGAAGGGGGACTCCCACCTTTGTGGCTATCTATTCAGTTAGGAGTTGAAAATTGAACTTAATCAAATCAAATCGAAAATCAATTTAGATGGATTTGACTTTGTAGGTCTAAACTGAAATTATGATTCAACTGTTGAGAATGAATCTCATATCGGATAATAAATAAAAATGAATGAATCTCGTATCTGATAATGAATAAAAATGATCATCGCTTATAAGAGAATTGAGTACTATCACCTATCAAGGTAGATTTTTGTGTAGAAATAGGTCGTCTATTGTAGCCTCGATAAAAAATTTACATGGTATTAGAGCGGGTTACATTGCGAGCTCACACTATGCTAAGTTTGAGTCTAGAACTCGTGGCCAGTAAGTCAGAGATTGGAAGAAAAATATTCGGTTTGAGGTCAGTTGTTAGCCAGAGGACGAAAGAGAAAGCCCATCCCGTGGTCAGTTATCCTCCTCGCTAGAATATATAAAAAAATGTTTAGCTCGAGGTCAATTTATTAGGATCGGTGTTTAAGCGTATGTATCAATTTATTAGGATTGGTGTTTAAGGCCATTACCATCCGGCCATCCCTTCCCCCGACATTATATTGATGATAATCTCTAAAGATAACAGTGACTTCAACCAAAAAAGGAAAAAAGGAAAAAGAAAAAGAAAAAGAAAGACATGACAAAAATACAGTTTTGGAAAAAAAAAAAAAACAAATGAAACAAATCATATGTCTATCGACAAAATCATCAAAGAACCATAAGTTTAAAGAGTAATGAACTCACCATTAAAAAAAAATTATGTAGATGTGCAGAATACACGTATCTACTATGCCATATTTTGTCTTTGAAGTATAAAAAATTTGAGTGAGCGTCCGCTTAAAAGTTAACTTGTTAAGTCGATTTGTCATATGTACACGTGTATGGATGTTCCTGAGAGGGACATTAATATTTTATTAAAATGGTTGTTAATCTAAAAAGATATGAACTTTTAGTGAATAATTAAATTATATCACGAATTTAAAAATAACATATAAAAATCATAAATTTTACTTCCGTTGCCACCACCCGTCACGTAGGATGACTTGACAAATGACGGAGCTGACGTGACACAAATGGAGCTGATTCCACAGAATTAAAATTGGCCGGATATTGGACATTTCAAATATATATCAAACACTTATTGCTGGGAAAAAGAAAAAGTTCCTATTTGTTTGTCCTGAGTAGAACCATGTGTTGGTTGCCATTTATCCAATTCTTCACAATTTTTATGCTTTTCCTCGGTGGAACTTTTTGCCCTTTTTCTTTCGATTACCATAAGCTGGTTTAATATTGGAATATGTCTGGTCATGGCATGCACGCAAAGCTTGTGCACCTGTCGATGCCGTTGCACTTTATGTCAGATGGGATCGGACATGCTTAGTCCTTGTGCACAAGCACGCTAATCCTGAAGGCGGACTTCCCACCCTCATGGCTGTCTATTTGGTTTGTAGTTGAAAAACAAATCGAAGATAGATTTAGATCGATTTTATTTTCTCAGTCTCAACCGAAATCATAATAAGGAACAAAGATAACACCTTTAGACCAATTTTTCAATTTATTAACAGATAGAAACCAATTTTGTTTCTTCAAAAAATAAATATTTAAGTTTTGTATGTCAAAAATTGTTTCTTATACGTTCATTATTTTTTCAAGAATATTTTTCATGGCTCAATATGTGATATAGCTCTTGCAGATTCGATTCATACTGACACCGTAGTTGAATTTAGTGCATTAATCGACACGCGACTATTCTCCAAGTGCCCATAGCTAGTTGAATTCGCGTCGATTCTTGATAGAACTAACTATAGGCAAGATCGGGATCTCGAGCCGGTGAATCAATGAATTTCGTAGACCCAGGCCTGCAAGCTGGATGGAACCTCAGGCTCACCTGGACTTAGTAGAAGAGCTGCCTAGGAGCCTGCCGGACCCACCACGAGCCTCCTCGTCCTCACCAACCTCACCTCTCTCGGCCGCTTATTTTGACTTCGCCGGAAAATTCTTAGGTGAGCTGAGCTCATAGATGGCACGGTGAACATAACTAAAAAAATATTTATACAGTAAGTAAATATTTCAAATAATAATTAAAAAATGAATATAATTAATGAATATATGTGTGTGTGGATTTTCACGAGAGGAACATCAGTATTTGACCAACGACACAGTTCGATAGCAGGGAATAATATTGATGAGTACTTGATAATGAACGTATAAACATGAAAATAAATTGAAGATAAATTAAATTGATTAACATTATTTATTTGTTAGAAAGGAATGCAATATAAGAATTTAATTAGAAACATAAATATGTAAAATGGGATACTAAAAATATCGTTTAACATTTATATAAAATAAAAATACATATTTATTATGAGATGTGCTTGTAACTAAAAGTAAAAGAAATTAAATCAATTTTCATGTATAAAAAAGCAAAGAAATTTTTAATATTTATATAAGATTTATAAAAAGGTTCTATATAATTTTTATATAATAAAATTTGGTAGTTTTGTAAAAATAATAAATTATATAAAAGGTTGATATTTCAAATAAATTGTTGGATAAAGTTAGAATTTTAAGAATTAATAACAGTAATCTTGTAAATTGACTATTACTCCTATAAACGATAGAAGATATACATGAAGGATGAGATGACCGATCTCATCTTAACTGCTTATAAATAAGAAATAGAGTTTACACATGTTATATATATATATTTGTTATGAATCTAATTAGCAATCAAGGTACGTAATGGAGATTCCGTCACAAAATTCATTCGTAATTGGGATTTTTATTGCACACAACCAAACACACCATAAAAACATCATATAATGACATGGAGGAATCGAGCTTGACTACTATATCAGCAACTCATACAATGGAATCATACGTGACATGAAAATTAAAATGTTCAATTCTCATAACTGAATCTTCTCGTGTCTCTTTATTCGCCGTATCTCCAGTGCATTTGCGGAGTATCCTTCACTGTTGGAATAAGAAAGAAACGAAAATTAATGTTAGATGTACCTTGAAAGAATGACTGTATACGAATTTCACATGGGAAGAAATCTTTTGATCTTAAAAATGAACTCATCGCGAACTTCAATAAAGGATACTAACATGGTGATAATCACATAAACCAACGTACACCGATCGGGAAGTGTACAAGGATGAGGACCATCTGCACTTGGCACTTACTGATTCGGATGTATATGTTAAGGATTCAGCCTAATGCATATGCATCCTCTTAGCTTAATGGAAATCCTTTCTTATTCAGATCCATGGACCGTACTTAAATGTGACAAGAACCAGAACATATGAGGAACAGAAAAAGAAGAGTGTCTGAGATCAGAAGTAAGACAGACAGAACCTGGTTTCTAACAGGGCAGTCACACAGATTGCTCTTGTTGCTCCGATGATTTCTCCTTGGTGCTCACGGTTGCGTCTATTAAGCCCAAATGAGCCATCAACAGCCAAACCAAAGAAAGGAGCTCTCCCCCTCGACACAGCGACCGGGCATGGATATCTCCCCTGCAGTTCCTCGCTGCGTAGACCAGCATCTTCAACCAAACACGGGACAGAACTGTCCACCTCTCTCCCTCTGACAACTCCTTTAGTTCCTTGGTCAAAGTGCAAGCGCGGGACAGCATAGCCATGCTCCGATCTCTATTTTCAGGATCGGATTGAATGGATTCTGCTTCTGGGCTGAGAATAATTCTGCAAGCTTCCTTCATTTTTCTGCCTTCTCCTCCAGGGTGGACGTGGATCTTACGAAGAAACGATAATATGTTCTTACAAGTGGATTCGTATCTTCTTAGGAAGATGCCCGATATTGTGGACATCATGCTTGGCTGAAAGACCATGAGATATAACATGTAATCTGATAGCATCTTGCTGAACACCCGGTTATTGCTGGTTTCTCCATCATAGAGATTATTGTCATCTGTGTTATAGCACAACTCTGTAGCAATATGCCACAGGAGGAGACACTCATCGTACTCGACATCTTTGGTATAATCCAACAGCTTGGTGGAATGATTGCTGTTTGGGAGGGCCCAATCACTTATAGCCTCTGATATTAACTTCCCTGCCTCATTGTTGATGGCCGCACTCCGCAGACTGATGAATATGAAATTCCAGAGCTCTTTGTCAAAAGGATCCCTGGATACATATATTGCACTGTCTAGAATATCCTTGAGGCCCATCCTATCGAGGACTGGGCGGAAAATAACGATGCTGAGTTTTCCTGGGAAGAGCACAACTCTTCCAATAGCCTGGAATGCTACATGAGGGATCTTGCAAATCCGGGCTACCCTCGGTCGATATGGCCTGGAGATGATTCGGGGTCGTTCCTTCAGACAGTAGCTGATGAGATTGTGAGAGCAAATGGACTCGGACCATTCCCGAAAATATATCGGTGTGCCATCAATCTTGTGTATGATATCCGGCTTGATTTTAATTTGGGACTCCCTCAGCCTGATACCTCCGCAGATATATCGGGCCCAGACACGAAGATGTATAATCATCAAAGTAAGTGTCAATTTTGCAGTGGAAAAAATATCTCTAGAGCTTTTTCCTCGTACCTGTCCTACTTTGCGTAGAAACAGAGACATCTGCATATACGATAAAAAATATGGCGCCGTCAAACACTGTACGAGAGGTACTATAAACAAGGCATTGCTGATTCTTATATCGACATCACTAAGTCGTTGCTTCTCAGCTTGAGCAAATAGACCCAGCACGACGGTGCACGAAACAAATGATATCAGCCAGCAACAACTGCCGAATCTTCTTGCCAGTGCAATACGGTTGGTGTAGAACATCTCGTACATGAAATTGAGTTCGCATGACACGAGCTGATGTGCATTTTCTGAGGAAGCTTTAAAACAGAAAAACTTTGCAATCTGTTGCTGCTCATGGGGCTGGCATTTTATGTTAACAAGGAGCCCTTTGAAGAATTTAAAGCATTGCATCGCAGCTCCTAACACAAAAATATGATGGTCAGGACTACTCGGATCCCTATCTTGTAGAATCGTAAGATAAACTTCAAGGTCCTTGTCGTCTTGGTAGTCCAGTGAGTCGTGTTCTGTGACGATGTCTTTCCTGTACTTATCCAAGCTCGCGAGATGCATGGACTTTGCCCGCAGTACATTGCTGAAGAATCCTCCAAGAAGTGCGAAAATGGTGGGGACCGTGAACCTGCTCTTGGGGAGGGTGCGATGGAAGATGTAACAGGCCATCCCGAATTGCACGGCCATTACAGTCGAGTGCCTGAACCATAGCTCGTTATCATCGAGTGCAAAGGCAGTGATGCTGAGGCTGCCACCGAGGTGCCACAGGAGACAAGCTGCCCATAGCGCCAGGAGATCGTCATTGAAACCAGGATGAATGTCTGGCAAATCCGTTAAGCAGCTGATGGTGGTGTTGGCGGTGCTGGTGCTCAGAATTTTCAGGATGAGTCCGGCTGTGAGTGTGGGAACCCAGTCGGCAAGCAAATAAGCGGACCATATAAGAAAATTCACCACCATATTGGCAGTTTTCCGGCGAAGGGGAGCGAAGAGGAAAAGAAAGATCTGAAGCGAGAGGCTCAAGGTGATGCAAACTCGGATGATCCATAAGTCCCAGAACTCTTTCAAGACCTCCCCAAGGCAAATCAATTCCATAATGGAACGCTTGATTTGCCGATGAGGATTGCTCTTGTCTGTGGAAGAAAGTTGATCTGGCGAACCAAAATCACGGAATCACCCCATACATAAATACATACATACATACACACACGGCTATATATATATATGTTGCATTTGGTACGAAACAATTGAAAGGAACGGAACGAGAGATTTGCACTTTTTTTTTTTTAGTATTTCTTATTTGATAGCTTACAAAACTTATTGTATTCATTTTATTTTTATAAACTTTTCTCTCAAGTCGATGGAATGATCTTTTCTAAAAGAGGAAAAAAGAAAAAGAATGATTGTTCCATTATACTTCTTACAATTACAATCCTCCTTACTTTCAAAATCAACATAAAGATTAGTAATTTTCTTTATGTGCTACTGCAATTTATTTTATAAAACTCATCTCATTACTTTCATTTTCATTCATTGGTACCAAAAGTTACCATAGACTATGCGGTATTTTTCTGTATATCTGTGGTACGCTATTGCATGTGAAGCAAACATTAAGATTACCGATATTAAATTAAATCATAGTTTGATAAAAATAGCTTAGTATAGTTGGCATCGCTCTCATCATATTACATAGAGAACCTAGATTGAATCTCAACAATGAGACTTTCTGTACTGATTTTATCTCCTCTTCCACTTCCCCTTTTAGACTTACGTGCCTTTTTCCTACAAATAAAGTAAATGTCTCACTTCTTTTTGGTCAAACTTTAATATGAAATTACGTTGGTTAAAATTTTATGGAATAGTTTGTAAAAGACTTTATATGCGAAACATGCAACATTCTCAAAATACATCAATTTTACGACGAACTTTACAACTAACTTTTCAACCATATATGTACATCTACCAAGTTTTACAACCAACCTTACATCATTCCAAATACCACAATATGAAATTTTAATATATTTTTCTAGAAATTATTTATACCATAATTCAAATTTTTGATACAATCTCAACTTTTTTCTATAGTCAAAGAATATTTTAATCAAACCCTACTAAACTCGACCAAACTATTCTCACCCCAAAAAAAGGTAGAATAAGCTATGCAATTTAGAGGTGGGATCCCCACGTACCACGGAGTTTTAACATTGGAATATGCCTAGTTTGCACCTTTCATTGCTGTTTCACGTGTAAGGTAGATTTTAGAGACTACTGACTGATATGCAGGTGCTTGTGCATCACGTAATATGACGTTTTGTCATGAAGGGGAAATTCTTGGAACGCAAGAGATCTGGTACACTAAACATCAACTTATGTTTTTGGATGGATGTGTTCACTGTAATAATTATCGTCGAATCAAAATGTATACCACGATAGTCTCCAAGACCGGTTGTCTGCTGCAATCTTTAACATTGGAATCATAGTTAAGATCATTCCTTAACGTTGTCCACATCTCAGCACGTTGGCTCAATACAAAAACTTAAGTTGGTATGCAAACATCGCCCAACAACCTCTTACAAGTCTGGTGGCTACTATATTTAACATAATAATGAGAATACAAAAAAAGATAAATCACCTAATTGTGCTAAAATTTAGGTCAGATTCTCATTTTTAATATGAGTTTCTTCGTGAGATGATTGGACTTGAACTCTAGAGCCCTTTTCTAACCTGTTGATCAAAGTTAGAAGATAACAACATGATTTTGGCCCCCAAATGAATAAAATGATGCAGCCTCCTTGTCCTCAATATTACAGTTTTCCTATGTTGCCAATTATCCATTAAATTTAGCTGGGAAATAAACCCAGTTCAAATCCCATACAATAAGATTTTCACATATTAACCCAAAAATAGGATGTGCATCTAAATCGTACGAAACTCCACGAGATTAGAGATTCAATTCTCCCTTTAGCATGTACGACTTGGTGAAACATTAAAAGCTTAAGCATCCTATAGCCAAAGGGGCCAACACACGTCCACTGCAGATGATTTTCATTCTCTTTCTCAGTATCTACATGTCGTAGCAAAGGAGATTAATCCAAGAACATTTTAAAAAAGATAAAACACGATTAACGGTTGGAGAGATGATAAATCATGGCACCTGGAGAGCATATAAGGTAACATGCCCGAAATGTCTTTTTAACCATATAACTATAACCCAATATTACAATAGTAACATCAGTTTCATGGACTTGCTCAGTTATTGTGGAGAAATAAAATGTCATATCGAATAAATAATAAAAAAGTCTAATTTATAAAAGCGTGAGTATTACAAATTTATTAGTCTAAACTTTTAAAATGGACATAAACTTAACCTTTTATATGCTCATGTGAATTTTGCCGTTAATGGCTGTCACTGTCGTGTCCTTCACAGTTGTCTTGCAACCAAAGAGATTTTTTTCTCATAGAAGATCTTGATTTGAGTTTTATCCATAATAAAAATCTAGGAGATAAGAAAATTTTATCCTCTAATGAACCGATTACGTAGAATTATAATCAGTTGGATGTCGAATATTTTGAATATCAAATACTTGTTACAGGAAAATAGTTCCTATTTATTCATTATGGTTAGAGCTAGTGAGAGTTAAATCCAACGTCAATTGAGCTAAAGAACAAATTTGCATTTCTAAGATAATTATACATCACCGCTGCCTAATAGCTTAGATTTTTAAGTGAAAACATGTAAAAGACTCTTGTAGGCCCGGTGAGAATTTTACGTGGTTTCAGAGCGAGTCGATCATGAACTCACACCACACGACATTCGAGAGTGGAAATCGTGGCCCATTAAGGCCGAAACCGAAATAAAATTTCTGGCTTGTGTTCAGTTTATCGAGTACAGAAAAAATCTAACTCGTATATGAGCTTGAGAATAGAAAAGAATGTCCGACTCATGGTAGTTTGTCCCCATCGTCTGAGATTGTAAGAAAAATGTCTGAATTGATGCCACTGACTGAGGGTGGGTTTTTAGGAGCACACTTCAAGTGTTAACATGCTACCACGTGAGGGCATATGTTGTGAGTTAAATCTCACATCAATTATATTGAAGAACAAACTTGAGCTTGTAAGAGAATTTGATACCACTATCTAATAATTTTTTAGGTGAAAATGAACGCAAAACTCTTATAAGCTCATATGAAAATTTTACAACAACCATTTGTGGTTGTGGATAAGCATCCGATTCTCTCGCAATTTTTATGCTTTTCCTAAGTGGAAATTTGGACAAAGTAAATGTCTTGCCCTTTTTTTTTTTTTTGTGTTGAATAAAGTATATTAAACTGTTACTTGGAGGTTTGGACCCAGAGGTACCATAAGGTTTAACGTTGGATATGCCTGGTCATGGTATGCACGCAAAGTTTGTGCACCTGTGGTCATTGTTACACTTTATGTCAGATTGGATCGGATCATGCCTAGTCCTTGTGCATAAGCAAGCTAATCTTGATGGCGGGCTCCCACCCTTGTGGATGTCTATTTGGTTTGGAGTTGAAAGTCGAACTTAATTAAACTAAATTGAAAATCAATTTAGATGGATTTTATTTTGCAAGTCTGAGCTGAAACTATGATGCAAGTGTTGAGTATGAGTCCCATGTCAGATATGAATAGAAACAATCATTATTTATAAGATAATTGGGTGCTATCACCTATCAATTTGGACTTTTGAGTGAAAACATGTCAAGTCTCTTTTGGGCTTGATGGAAATTGCATAGGTATCCGAGTGGGATTACCTTATGGGCTTACAGCACGTCAAGTTTGAGTATGGAACTCGTGGCCTGTAAGCCTGAGACTGGATAAAAAATTTATGGCTTGAGGTTAGTTGTTAGTGCTATGGACGGAAAAGAAAGCCCGCCTTGCGTCCAGTGATCCCCTGTCTAAGTACGAAAGAAAAATGTCTGACTTGATGTCAGTTAATGATGATGGTGTTTAAGGGTACATATTAAGTGTGAACATGTTGTCACATAACGATGGGTATTGAGAACGAATCCCACTTCGAATAATGAATATAAAGGACCATGATTTATAATAGAATTAGGTACCGCCACCTATCAATTTAAGTTTTTTGGTGGAACAAAGCCAATCTCTTGTAAGCCCGATAGAAATTTCATGTGGTATCAGAGCAGGTTACCTCCCTCACTTGAGTACCGAAAAAAAGCTCAAGATCAGTTAATGAGAGAGGGTTAAGGGCACGTATCAGGTGTGAACATGCTGTGTCACGGCGACAACAGGTATTGAGAGTGAATCCCATATCGGATAGTGAGAGAAAGGATGGTTTATAAGAGAACCGAGTATCATCATCTATTAATTTAAGTTTTTGAATGAAATGAGCCTAACCTTTTGTAGGCCGGTGAAACTTTTACAACAAGGAATAACATAACCAGTTGTGACCAGTTTTTCAATTTATTAATAGAAAGAAACTGATTTGGTTTGTTAAATTAAAAAATATTTAAGTTTTTTACGTTAAAATTGTATTCTTATACATCCTTTTTCCATTTTTTTATAGTGAACTTTTTCAATTCTTTTAACACAAATTTTTGTGATTCAATTCTATATCTCTACCCAACAAGGGATGGCAATTTAAACTCATTATGACCCGATTCATTTTAGACGGGTCATGGCTTGACCCACGCATAGTCGGGCGAATCGGGGCCTGTCATTTGGACCAGCCTCACCCCGCGCAGCACCTCATTGATCTATTAATAAAAACTAGAAACAAGGGCCACGCTTTGCTGCGGGACTGAGAAGTGATAACATAAGCATACATTAGTAGGGTTACAATCTTTTTTACCCCACATATTATGTATTTTTATCAACTTTGTTATTATGTACTTCGAGAGTTTGGTTAGTTCCTTCCACTGAGAAGAAAATGAGTGCTTGTTTTTTTCAGTCCATCGTCTGAGAATCATTTTTCAATAAAAAGCGAGGGATTCTGTAATTCATTTATGGGGAGAACTAAAAATTTTTTTTTTTTTTTTTTATAAAAAAAGGAAAGAAATGAAATGGGCGCATGGGGCAACTGGGCAATGATATACTAAACGCATGAATGAGTGTCAAGGTAAAGACAAAATTTTAAATGATTCTATCCCACATTATAAGTAAGTAATTAAAATATTTTATTAGTTATTATTATAACAACTCATTAAAAATATTGAACAAAATAGGTAAGATTTACGTTTATACTTTATGTCCAAAAATAAATTAATCCTAAATCAGGTTGCTTTTAGGTTACAGTGGAAGAAATTGCATAAACAACTTCTACGCTATCTTTTATAAAGAATTGCATGGTTTGGGAAATCCGTTAGTCAAATATGGGAAATGGAATGAAGATTAATTATATTTCATATCCATAAATAAATTAGTTATGAATTAATAGAAGGGTACTAATTAGCATATAATAGATGGGTTTCATTAGTAAGTACTTAAAAATTGGAAAGCTGCCGTTCAGCTGTATGATAATTAAGGTGCAGATTGCAGTTGAGCCAGCTATGGAAAGACTTTGTGTGCTGCTACTCCGTGTACTATTATTCTCCTCCCGTATAATTTTATTTCAATTTTTGTCTAGGCTTTCCAGAACACATAACAAAAGGAGCAAAGCAATACAGTAAAGAATCAAAGGTGCTTTTGCTCCATATGGCATTAGCTACTGGTGAGAGAAAAACCGAATGAAAATTCAGATTCCCCTCGACTGTAATTGGAAGACCATGTCTGGAGCTTTGAACTTGTAATAAGGTACTTGGAAATGTACATTTTGATCGATGATATAAAAGATTCAACATTTACCAAAAACAAAAAAAAAAAAAAAAAGAAAAAGGAAATTGGAAGACCATTCTTCGGCCTAAGGGCTCTTCTTATTCCCAAATCTCAATTCTCCACCTTCACATCTAAAAAGATCCACAGCATATTAACAGCAAGGATGTAGAAATACCCATCGTTTGCTTTGATTATACAGGAGAACAATAAAACAACAAATACAACTCAGACAACATTAGAAAACAATTGGGAAGCTATGATCATAACAGAAGAACAATAAAACAACAAATACAACTGAGACAGCATAAGAAAAAAATTGGGAAGCTACATTCTAATAAAACCCGATGAAAGATCAGGAAAATAGAGAACATTGCAGTACCTTAACTTCAGATGTTGGTCGCTTCTATGAATGAGATACAGCAGAACTTTAGGTAGGCGAAGGATGAGATGTTATCCAATGATAAATGAAAATAACAAATTAAAAATCATATACTAAATAAATTGAAGATATTTTCTTTAACTAAACAATGTGCAAACATAGATTTCTATTTCCAGTACCCTTAAACAGTAAAACAATTGCATGTATTCCCTAAAAGATGTAACTATTTTCCATGAAAAAGTACCTCAGATTTTATCTAGAGCAAAATCCTACTTCTTTGCTCTAAAATAATGAAAATAACATGTATACGGTTGACCTGAGGGGAGGATAGAATGTAATGGAGCATTACATAGCACAGCAGACAACAAAGAAGATGTAAATGAAATATGACCAACATTTTTCCAAGCCCCCTGTGCTTTACTAATTTCAAGCATGTAAACTGATGAAATAACACATGAGCATCAACAGTAACAGAGAAGCACCATTTTGATCACAATCGCTATATCTTATGAGGGAACGTAAAATGTAGCTTTGACTTCTCAATTTGCAGAGACACAGAAATCGGAAAAGTAGCAGGAACACAGAAATTCCAGCATACAATTGGAAAAAAAAAAAAACTAATAGAATGTTGAACTTAACGGGCATAATCTGAGCTAAGAATTTTCAGAAAATATGAAATTTAGACCCGACTTACGACACTTCTGCAAAACATACTGTTACATTTAGACCTAGCTTCTAAGACTACTGTAGAACACAACATTGCAATTTTGAGTGTTGAGAATAAACTATCAACCTAAGGAAATATAGGCAAACAATTTCAGAACCCTGCATAAAACAGACCGAGGATATAAAGGAAAACAAAACTCTAACTTACCCAGTATCAAACATAATTTGTGGGAGAAGATGGATGAAAAAAGATCTTAACTGAACAACAGAAGATGTCAACCCCTTCCCTCAGTGGTTACCAGTATGATTACCACGGTGCACAGGGCCTGAAATCAAAGTCAATAGGAGGAGTCATACCTCAACAATTCCTCATAACAGAATTTTCTTGAAAAATCCTAAGTTTCAATTGTCGACATGCAATGGTGAGAGCTGTGAATGATTCGTTCATCCATTGATTCTCCTCCAGCGGTTCAACATAATGCACATACACAGGAGGGCCACAAGGACGATGAGACCAAATAAAATCTTCAGTCTGGATCTGACGTAGGCATTTTCTCAACAACATCAGGAGAATAGGTATTCTTCCTGAATTCAAATAACAAAGAGATGAAACCTTAATAGGCAATGGTTTCTAGCTGAACAATAATATATCCTTTTTGCGACTATCTTGCAATTTCAAGATATTTTTTGACCAAGAAAGATGCGAACATCACAACACAGTTTGAAAAGCCTTTTAAAGCCTTCTACTCCTTGAAAAAGCTGGATTTATATATGAAGCCACATCAAATCACAGTTTGAAGTTGGATTTCTAATTCCCCTGATTGGACCCACAAACCCATAACTCAATAAATTTGGTGTATAATTCGGTTCCAAAGGTGAGCTTGGACTACTATATCGGAGATCTCTTACAGCAGAATCACACGTGACATGAAAATTAAAATGTTTGATTCTCACACCTAAATCTTCTGATGTCTCCTTTTTTGTCGTATCTCCTATGCATTTGCGAGTACTCCTTCATTGCTGGAATAAGAAAGAAACGAAAATAAATTTTAGTTATACCTTGATAGAATGACTACATACGAATTTCACAGGGGAAGAAATCTTTTGAATTAAAAATGAACACGTCGCGAACTTCTGTAAGAAATACTAACAGCATGATAATCACATAAACCAACATACACTGATCGAGAAGTGTACAATGATAAGGACCATCTGCACAAACTGACCAGGATGTGTACAAATTAAGGATTCAGCCTAATGCATATGCATCCTCTGAGCTCAATGGAATTCTTTCTTATTCAGATCCATGGACAATACCTAAATGTGACAAGAACCAGAGCATATGACGAACAGAAAAAGAAGTGTTTGAGATCAGAAGTAAGACAGACAGGACCTGGTTTCTAACAGGGCAGTCACACAGATTGCTCTTGTTGCTCTGATGATTTCTCCCCACTGCTCACGAATGCCTCTACGAAGCCCAAATGAGCCATCAAGAGCCAAACCAAAGAAAGGAGCTCCCCGCCTCGACACAGTGACTGGGCATGGATATCTCCTCTGCAGTTCCTCGCCGCATACATCAGCATCTCCAACCAAACATGGGGCAATACCCTCCACCTCTCGCCTTCTGGCAACTTCAATAGTTCTTCGGCCAAAGTGCATGCTCTAGACATTATAGCTCCGCTGCTATCTCCATTTCTAGGATCAGGTTGAGAAAATTCTGCTCTCGAGTTGAAGATACTCCTGCAAGCTTCCTTCATTTTTCCATCTGCTCCTCCAGGATGGTGGACATCATACCAGGCTGAAAGACCATGAGATATAACATGTAATCTGATAGCATCTTGCTGAATACCCATTTATCGCTGATATCTCGATTACGGGGATTATTGTCATCTGTATTATTGTAGCAGAGCTCTGTAGCAATGTGCCACAGGAGTAGACTCTCGTCGTACTCAACATCTTCGACATGAGACAACACCAACCTGCAGGTGGAGGATCACAGATGTTTTGGAGGGCCCAACCACCTGTTGCCTCCTTTATTGATTTTCCTGCAGCCTCATTGGTGATGGATCGCAAGTACACATCCCTCAAATTGGTGAAAATGAAATCCCACAGTTCCTTGTCAAAAGGATCTCTGGATGCATACATTGTTCTGTATAGAATATCCTTTAGGCCCATCCTATCAAGGACCGGGCACGGAAAATAATGATGCTTAGTTTTCCTGGGAAGAGCGCAACTCTTCCAATAGCTTGGAATGCTACATGAGGGATCCTGAAAATCTGGGCTACACAAGGTCGATATGGCCTGGAGATGATTCAGGCCGTTCGTTCAGACAGCAGCTGATGAGGTTGTGAGAGCAAATGGACTCGGAACTTTCCTGAAAAAATATCGTTTTGCCGTCAATCTTGTGCATATATCCTGCTTGATTTTAATTTGGGACTCCCTCAGCCTGATATTTCCGCAGAAATATTTGGCCCGGAAACGAAGATATATAATTATGAAAGTAAGTACCAATTTTTCAAAGGAAAAGATATCTCTAAAGCTTTTTTCTTCTACTTTGGGTAGAAACGAAGACATCTGCCTATACGATGAAAAGTATGGCGCTGTCAAACACAGTGCGACAGGTACTATAACCAAGGCATTGCTGATTCTTATATCGACATGATGAAAATGTTGTTTCTCAGCTTGAACAAATAAACCCAGCACGACGGTGCACGAAACAAATGATATCAGCCAGCAACAAATGCCGAATCTTCTTACCAGTGCAGTACGGTTGGTGTAGAACATCTCATACATGAAATTTAGTTCGCATGATATAAGCCGGTATGCAGATTTGGAGGAAGCTTTAGAAAAGAAAATATTTGCAATCTGTTGCTGCTTATGGGACTGGCATTTTATGTTAACAACGAGCCCTTTGAAGAATTTAAAATATTGGAGCGCAGCTGCCAACACAAACATATGATCGACAGGACTAATTGGATCGATCGGTTGTAGCATCCCAAGATGACTTTCAAGCTCCTTGCCTTCTGGGTAGACCAGTGAGTCGTGCTCCGTGACTATGTCTTTCCTGTACTTATCCAAGCTCGCGAGATGCATAGACTTTGCCCGCAGTACATTGCGGAAGAATCCTCCGAGAAGTGTGAAAATGGTGGGCACCGTGAGCCTGGTGTCGGGGAGGGTGCGGGGGAAGATATAACAGGCCGTCACGAATTGCACGGCCATTATAGTCGAGTGCCTGAACCATAGGTCGTTATCTTCGAGTGCAAAGGCGGTGATGCTGAAGCTGCCACCGAGGTGCCACAGGAGAGAAGCTGCCCATAGTGCCAGGAGATCGTCATTGACACCAGGAGGACTGGTTGCCGAATTCGTGGAGCAGTTGCTGGAGGCGGCGGTGCCGCTGCTCAGACTTTTCAGGTTGAGTCCTGCTGTGAATGGGGGAACCCAGTCGGCGAGCAAATAAGCCAACCACATAAGGAAATTCATCACCATGCTGGCCCTTTTCCAGGGAAGGGGAGCGAAGAGAAAAAGAAAGATCTGAAGTGAGAGGCTGAAGATGATGCAGCCGCGGACGCTCCATAAGTCCCAGATCTCTCTCAAGGTCTCGACAATGGAATTCAATGCCATAATGGACGCTGGATTTGCCGAAAAGGGTCGCTCTTGTTTTTCGAAGAAAGTTCTTCCAGTGAACAAAAATCACCAAATATATAGTCTCTATATTTGGGTATGTATGTCACTACAAGAAATTTGCTTGTTATCGTCCATTATTTGCGTCCCTAACAGTGGATGCATAATTTTTTTGATGAATTTTTGTCCATTTTCTAGCGAAACTGATTTAATGGAGGAAAATTCGCCGGAGAAATGTTACGGTATCAATTGGACGTAATGTTAATGCAAGATCATCATAAAAGTCGACGTAAGATGATTTTCATTCAAGAATTTGGACGACTGTGTTGACGTTACCATGAATTTTGTCTAAAAAAAACATTTCTTTTCTATTTTGCAGAGTTTCTCCTGACATCATGGAGTCCATGATGTCAGGAGTTTCATTCTCTCTTTAATTCACAGTCCTCGATGAAGCTATTCACACACGTCGACTACAAACCTTTCTCTTTCTCATTCTCAGTAGCAAAGGAGATTAACCAAAGAACATTTTTAAAAAATAAAATAAAATAAAACATGTTTAACGGTTGGAGAGATGACAAATATTATGCCAACTTGATTTTATAGGTTTTGTGGGCTTAGAGGTCCATTTTGTAAGTAAAATTGAGCCCAGCATTGGTGGGTGGGGTAAATCAGCATACTTGTTTTTCAAACTAACACACACGCACGGATGTGTATATAATAGAAATAAAAATCATGGTACCTGTAGAGCAATATAAGATAACCCGCCAGATGTTTAATATTTTGAATATGAAATACTTACCACAGGAAAATAGTTCCTATTTGTTCCTCCTGATTAGAACCGTTGAGAATTAAATCCCACATTAATTGGGTTGAAAAAGAAATTTTGGTTTATAATAGAATTAAGCACCAGTACCATCTAATAGTTTAAATATTTACATGAAAACATACCCAAAACTTTTGTAGGCCCAGTGAAAAGTTTACAAAGTATTATAACGGGACGATTCTAAGCTCATATATATCATGACAAGTCTGAGTGTAGGACTCATGGCCCATTAAGTCAGAGCCCGGAAGAAAAATGGCAGACTTATGGCATCGAGTATGGAAAGAATTTGACTTGTATGTTACCCTGAAGATGGAAGAGAATGCTTGACTCGTGATAATTTATTCTTTTGCCCAAGACCCTAAAAAAATGGTTGATTCGATGTCAGTTGTTGAGGGTGAGTGTTCAAGGGCACACAAGTTGCGACGTGAGAGTGGTTATTGAGAGTTAAATTCCACATCAATTAGGTTAAAGGAGAAACTTGAATTTATAAAAGAATTGAATACCATTAATTATCTAATATATTTTTAGGCTCATGTGAAAATTTTATAACAATTATTTGTGCTTGTGGATGCCATTTATCCAATTCTCTCGCAATTTTTATGCTTTTTCCCAAGTGGAAATGTCGACAAAGTAAATGTCTTGTCCCCTTTTTTTGTGTCAAACAAAGTAGACTAAACAGTGTACTTAGAGAGGAACCCGCCGTACCATAAGGTTTAACGTTGGAAGATGCCTGGTCATGGTATACACGCAAAGTTTGTGCACCTGTCGACGCCGTTGCACTTTATGTCGGATTGGATCGGAGCATGCCTAGTTAGTCCTTGTGCACAAGCAAGCTAATCTTGAAGGCGGACCCGCACCCTTGTGGCTATCTATTCAGTTAGGAGTTGAAGATCGAATAATCAAATCGAATCGAAAATCAATTTAGATGAATTTGATTTTGTAAGTCTAAACCGAAATTATAATACAAGTGTTGAGAATAAATCTCATATCAGATAATGAATAAAAATGATCATCGTTTATAAGATAATTGAGTATTATCATGTATCAAGTTAGATTTTTGTGTAGAAATGGGTGTTGTAGGCTTGATACAAAATTTACATGGTATTAGAGCGGGTTACATTGTGGCTCACACCACACTAAGTTCGAGTATGGAATTCGTGGCTAATAAGCCCGAGATTTGAAGAAAAATATTCGGTTTGAGGTCAGTTGTTAGCCAGAGGACAAAAGAGAAAGCTCATCTCCTGGTTGATTGTCCCCTCTTCTGAATATAAAAAAAATGTTCAGCTCGATGTCAGTTTATTAGGGTTAATGTTTAAGGGTATGTATCAAATATGAATACGTTACCATGTGACGGCGAGTATTAAGAATGAATATCATATCAGATAATGAATAGAAAGGGTACCGTCACCTATCAACTTAAGTTTTTGGGTGGAAACGGGTTAAGTCTCTTGTAGGTCTGATAAAAGTTTTACATGGTGTCGAAGCGGGTTACTTCCCTTGTCTAAGTATGGAAGAAAAATCTCCGACTCGATGTCAATTAATGAGAGCAGGTGTTCAAGGGTATGTATCAAGTGTGAGCACGTTGTCATGTGACGACAAGTATTGAGAATGAATATTATATTAGATAATGAATAGAAAGGAATAACATAACCAGTTCAATTAAAAAATATTGATAGCAAGAAACTGATTTTGTTTGTTCAATTAAAAAATATTTAAGTTTTATATGCTAAAATTGTATTCTTATATATTCCGAACATTCTCAATTCTCATAGCACAAATTTCTGTGATTCAATTCTGTATGTCTACCCAAACAGGGAAGGCCATTTAAATTACGACCAGATCCGTTTTAGATGGGTCATGATTCGACCCACGCACAGTTGGGCAAGTCTGAATCTGTCATCTGGACTAACCTTACCTCGCGGAATCCTGCATTGATCCGTTAATAAAAATATCATATATAATTATAAATTTTAAAACTAATATCAATTATATTTATGAGCATTTTTATCTTAAAAAATTAGATAATATTATTTTATTTTGTCAAAATTTTGTGAATTTAAATTATTTTTTGATAATTCATGTAATTCTTTGGTAATTTAAATTTATTTAAATATACTATTTTTGGTGAATTTACAGTGTGTTTTTAATTTATATATATATATATATATATTTTTTATTTTTTTTGGTTTCCCACCCGGTGTCCGGTACCCGAAGGCTGGCCGACTAATCCGGATTCGGGGTACTGTCGGGCGGTTTCCCGGGGACCCCTCCCAAGAAGGTCTGCTGCGTTCACAGGGGCTCGAACCCGGCACCTCTGCTTAAGCGACACAAGCCCCTTCCACTTGCGCCCCCTTCCACTTGCGCCAACCTTCGTTGGTTTTTTAATTTATATTTAATACAGTATTTACTATTTTTAAAAAAATTGGATCGACTTCTACCCTTCTCGTCCCGCGCTAGTCGACCTGTTAAGGGCACAGGGCCGGCCTGGATCTTTAAATATCCCTGCCCCGCCATGCCCCGTTATCGTCTGGCCATCCCTTCGCCCCGACATTATATTGATGATTATCTCTAAACATAACTGTGACTTCAGCCAAAAAAAGCAAAAAGAAAAAAAGACATGACAAAAATACAGTTTTGGAAAAAAAAATCAAATGAAACAAATCATATGTTTATCGACAAAATCATCAAAGAACCATAAGCTTAAAGAGTAATGAACTCACCATTAAAAAAAAATATATTTAGATGCGCAGAATCCACGTATCTACTATACTATATTTTTTATCTGAAGTATTAAAAGTTTGAGTCAGCCTCCACTAAAAATTTTAAGTTGTTAGAACGATTTGTCATATCTACACATATATGGATGTTCCAGAGAAGGACATTAATATTTTATTAAAAGGAATATAAGCATAAAAAGACATGAACTTTTAGCGAATAACTAAATTATATCACAAATTTAAAAATAACCTATAAAATCATAAATTTTACTTCCGTTACCACCACCCGTCACATGGGGTGACTTGACAAATGACGGAGCCGGCGTGACACCAACGGAGCTGATTCCACAGAACTAAAATCAGCCGGATATTGGATATTTCGAATATATATCAAATACTTATTGCTGGGAAAAAGAAAAAGTTCCTATTTGTTTGTCCTGGTTAGAACCATGTCTTAAATGCCATCTATCCAAGTCTCCACAATTTTGATGCTTTTCCTCGGTGGAACTTTTTGCCCTTTTTCTTTCGACGTAGCATAAGCTGGTTTAATATTGGAATATGTCTGGTCATGGCATGCAAGCAAAATTTGTGCACCTGTCGATGCTGTTGCACTTTATGTCGGATGGGATCATGACATGCTTAGTCCTTGTGCACAAGCAAGCTAATCCTGAAGGCGGACTACCACCCTCATGGCTGTCTATTCCGTTTGTAGTTGAAAAACGAATCAAAGATAAATTTAGATCGATTTTATTTTCTAAGTCTCAACTGAAATCATGATATAAGGAATAAAGATAACAACCGTTTAGACTGATTTTTCAATTTATTAACAGCAACAAACCAATTTTGTTTCTTCAATAAATAAATAAATATTTCCTTTTTACGTGTGAAAAATCGTTTTTTCTGATGCATTCATTATTTTTTCAAGAATATTTTTCATGGTTCATTATGTGCATCGATTCTTGATAGAGCTAACTATAAGCAAGATCGAGATCTCGAGCCGGTGAATCAATGAGTTAAGTAGACCAAGACCAAGACCAAGACCTGCAAGCTGGATGGAACCCTCAGGCTCACCTGGACTGAGTGGGAGAGCTGCCTAGGAGCCTGCCGAACCCACCACGGGCCTCCTCGTCCTCACCAATCTAACCTCTCTCAGTTGCTTATTTTGACTTCGCTCGAAAAATTCTTAGGTGAGCGGAGCTCATCGATAGTATGGTGAACTTAGCTAATAGATATTATAAGCAAATATTTCAAACTATGATTAAAAATGAATATAATTAATGAATAAAAAAGATGATGTGAAATTTAATGATAATGTGTTAAACATTCATTGGTAGAATTCACGAATGATGTTCTGATATGAGCTTGTACAAGAATCTCTCAACTTCACTCGTTGATTACACCTTGAGCACTCGCATGTATGCATAGACTTGCATTACTTGTTCATTTATTTTCCATGGTAGGCGCAATCCGCACGTGCTCCTTTACTTAAAAATGAAAGATCTAAGAATGATTATCATCTTGAAGATTCCTCCTGGCTTATACGAGGAGCTTTGATATATATATATATATATATATATATATATGGATGTTCACGAGACGGACATCAATATTCTACTAATGACACGTTGGACAGCAGGGAATAATATTGACGAGTACTTGATAACAAACATAATGAACATGAAAATAAATTGAAGATAAATTAAATTGATTAACATTCTTTATTTATCAGAAAGGAATGTATTATAAGAATTTAATTAGGAACCTAAATATGTAAAATGGGATACTAACAATATCTTTTAACATTTATATAAAATAAAAATATATATTTATTGTGAGATGTGTTGGTAACTAAAAGTTAAAAGTAAAAGAAATTAAATCAATTTTCTTGTATAAAAAAGAAAATAAATTTTTAATATTTATATTATATTTATAAAAAGTTCAATGTAATTTTTGTATAATAAAATTTGTAATTTTGTAAAAATAATAAATTATATGAAAAGAGGTTGATATTTCAATTAAATTGTTGGATAAAGTTGGAATTTTAAGAATTGATAATAGTAATCTTGTAAATTGACGGCTACTCCTATAAATAATAGAATATATGAAGAACGAGATGACCAATCATCTTAACTGCTTATAAATAAGAAATAGAGTTTACACATGTAATATATATATTTGTTATGAATCTAACTTAGCAGTCAAGGTAGGTAATGAAGTTTTCATCCGAAATTCATCTGTAATTGGGATTTTTATTGCACACAACCAAACACACCATAAAAACATCATATAATGACATGGAGGAATCAAGGTTGACTACTATATCAGCAACTCATACAACGGAATCACACGTTACATGAAAATTAAAATGTTCGATTCTCATAGCTGAATCTTCTCGTGTCTCTTTATTCATCATATCTCTAATGCACTTGCAAGTATCCGTCACTGCTGGAATCAGAAAGAAACGAAAATTAATGTTAGATGTACCTTGAAAGAATGACTGTATATGAATTTCACATGGGAAGAAATCTTTTGATCTTGAAAATGAACTCACCGCGAACTTCAGTAAAGAATACTAACAGGATGATAGTCACATAAACCAACATACACCGATCGGGAAGTGTACAAGGATGAGGAACATCTGCACTTGCCACTTACTGATTCGGATGTATATGTTAAGGATTCAGCCTAATGCATATTCATCCTCTTAGCTTAATGGAAATCCTTTCTTATTCAGATCCATGGACAGTACTTAAATGTGACCACAACCAGAACATGTGAGGAACAGAAAAAGTGGAGCGTTTGAGGTAAGAAATGAGACAGGACCTGGTTTCTCACAGGGCAGTCAACAGATTGCTCTTGCTGCTCTGACGATTTCTCCCCGCTGCTCACGAATGCCTCTATTAAGCCCAAATGAGCCATCAAGAGCCAAACCAAAGAAAGGAGCTCTCCGCCTCGACACAGCGACCGGGCGTGGATATCTCCTCTGCAGTTCTTCGCTGCATACATCAGCATCTCCAACCAAACATGGGACAGTACCCTCCACCTCTCTCCCTTTGGCAACTTCAATAGTTCTTCGGCCAAAGTGCATGCACGAGACAGTATAGCTCCGCTGCCATCTCCATTTCTAGAATCAGTTTGAGAAAATTCTGCTCTCGAGTTGAAAATACTCCTGCAAGCTTCCTTCATTTTTCCATCTACTCCTTCAGGATGGATCCTACGGAGAAATGACGATGTCTTCTTGCTAGTGAGATCGTACCTTCTGAGGAAGATGCCTGATATTGTGGACATCATACCGGGCTGAAAGACCATG
This sequence comes from Lagerstroemia speciosa, assembly GCA_037672795.1. Taxonomy (NCBI): domain Eukaryota; kingdom Viridiplantae; phylum Streptophyta; class Magnoliopsida; order Myrtales; family Lythraceae; genus Lagerstroemia; species Lagerstroemia speciosa. The sequence goes on from CM075291.1 coordinate 3,860,357, forward strand.
AGATATAACATGTAATCTGATAGCATCTTGCTGAATACCCGTTTATCGTTGGTTCCTCCATCAGAGAGGTCACCATTGCCCTCGGCATTTACAAAGCAGGAGAGGTCACCATCGTCCTCGGCATTGTAGCAGAGCTCTGTAGCAATATGCCACAGGAGGAGACGCTCGTCGTACTCGAAATCATCAATATTATCCAACAGCTTGGTGGTATGATTGCTGTTTTGATTGCTGTTTTGGAGGGCCCAACCACCTCTAGCCTCCTTTATTGATTTTCCTGCAGCCTCATTGTTGATGGATGGCAAGCACACATCCCTCAGATTGGTGAAAATGAAATCCCACAGTTCCTTGTCAAAAGGATCTCTGGATGCATACATTGTTCTGTCTAGAATATCCTTGAGGCCCAGGATATAAAGGACCGGATAGGAAATGATGATACCGAGTTTTCCTAGGAAGAGCATAACTCTTTGAACAACTTGGAATGGTATATGAAGGATCTTAAAAATCTGGGCTGGCCATGGTCGATATGGCCAGGAGATTACTCGAGGGCGTTCCTTCATAGAGAAGCTGATGAGGTTGTGAGAACAGATGGACTCGGACCATTCTCGGAAAAATAGTGGTGAGCCGTCAATCTTGTGCATGATATCCCCCTCGATTTTGACTTGGGACTCCTTCAGTTTAAATATTTGATGGATAGACTTCATCTGTTTATGAACAAAGTGAGAGATCTCTGCCGAGACTACATTTGATATGGAAACAATTGTGGAAACAATGTTGTTCCGCTTGGTACATGGGTATGCCCTCGATAAAAGCCAAGAACTCTCACTGAAAGTTTCTCTGTATGAGACCATGAGATGCAGAACCAAGGATACAATGACCATGGCATTGCTGATTCTGATATCAACATGATGAAAATCTTGCTTCCCAGCACGGACAAATAGAGTCAGTACAACTATGGACGAAACCATGGAAACCTCCCAGCAAAATACTCCGAATGATGATCTGAATGCCAAATGGTTAGTATAGAACACCCCGTACATGTATTTGAGCTCACATAATATGAGCTGGTATGCGTCTTCCGAGGAAACGTTGTTACAGAAAACGTCTTTCATCTTTTCCTGCTCATGGGACATGCATTGTATGTTAACAACGAGCCCTTTGAAGATTTCGAAACAGTGGCATGCAACCATTGACATATCTGGACGGCGGAGAGGCTCTCCTGGATTTTTTTCCTGCAGGCTCTGCAGACGATCTTTTATAACCACGTCGTCCAGTGTATAAGGTTCCCTGACAATGTCTTCCCTGTACCTGTCCAAGCTTGCATGGTGCATAGAGCGTACCCGCTGTGCATAGCTGCTGAGGCCTCCAAGAAGTGCGAAAATGGTGGGGACAAGGAGCTTGTTGCTGGGGAGGGTGCACAGGAAGACATAAAGAGCGGTTGCGAATTGGATGACAAGTATGATGGAGTGTCGGAACCACAGCTCGTTATCTTCGAGTGCAAAAGCTGTGATGCTGAAGCTGCCACCAAGATGCCACAAGAGAGAAGCTGCCCATAGTGCCAGAAGATCATCACCCACACCAGGACGGGTTGATGGAACGGAACTGTTATTGCTGGCGCTCACACTGTTGAGGATGAGCCCGGCCGTGAATGTGGGAACCCAGTCGGCGAGCAAATAAGCAGCCCATATAAGAAAATAGACCGCCATGTTGCCTGTTTTCTTGCGAAGGGAAGAAAAGAGGAAGAGAAAGATCTGAATCGAGAGGCTCAAGATGATGAAGACTCGGATGCTCCACGAGTCCCAGAGATCTCTCACGCTCGCTGGAATCGGATCAGCCATATGCCTTCTCTACAGAGAAGGTTCACTCTTGGAAGAAAGTTTATCCAGGATACTGAGGAAGTTTATGAACCAACCACACCCCATATATGCTATGTGTTTGTGTCTGTACTGCACCAACACTACAGCGATTGACGTAAGCAAGCTTTAACTGCCGGTGAACAACAATTTTTCGAGCAGGGAGTATAACATTTATTTTATTTTTAAATCAATTAGAACGATTTTAATCTAGTCGAGTAGTCGGGTCAAGACACAAATTTGTTGTGTTAATTTTTGTAAATCTTGAAAATTACTCAAAATTTATTTAGGGTCCCACAAAATATCTTTTTAATGGTTCAATGTCATGTCATATATTTAATATAAAAAAAACCAACCTGACAAATAATGATAAATAAGAAGAATTAAAGGCATTAGTGACACATCGGTGACTATCTAATAGCAAGTAACAAAATGAACTTTACATGTGTAACCGAGTAAACATTTAAGATTGAAAAGACTATTTTAAAACTTCGAGACTAATTAAAGAGAAATGATAAATTTTTAGGATTGCTAATATAATTCACTTGAAAATTAATAAGTAGTTTTTTTAATAAGTAGTCGGAGTGATTAAGTGGTGCAGTTACTGATTTAAGAATGATTTACTATTGAGCTAATGTTTTCTCTTCTTATTTATTTATTTATTGGGGGCATTTATTTGAGATAAACTACCTCTATCTTTGCTTAAATAAAAGAGATGATATTATAACAAATGGTGGATATTCACAATTTTCCATGACCCAACAATCCGGTGGAGGGCTAGCTGGGGTAGAGTTTGGAATCTCTCAGTGTAGCAATTTCAAAAAATTGGATTTCAAGCACGTGCCTATATTATATAGAAAAATTTAAACTTCATATTCACACATATTAAAATATCGAGAAGAGTTATGGAATACCTTTAATTATTCAAGATTGTTGTACAAAATTCAATCACGTACCGAGCTCATTCACCAATACGAACGTATCAGCGATGGATCCTCACTATGTCTTGGAGTGAGAATCAAATACGATTCACAACATAATAACCGTCTAACTTGATTTCTAATGAGAATAATACGTGATCCGAACTCTCTCGCTTTTCTCCCTAAAACACATTCCTTTCACATCAAAGATGCACTTCATATATCTCATATTAATTTTTTTCTTTTTTTTTTTTTTCATCTGTTGGTAGTTGAAGAGGAGGAGGAGTCATGGCCTTTCACAATAAACATGGCCCCTCGGAGAAGCAACACAACCATTCGAATAGAGACAGCACTTTTTGACTGAGCTGGATTCATGTTAAGTCAATTGGGTCCATAGGTGAGATCAAATTCAAGACCTCCAAGTCACAGGAATAGTACCAATTATATCAAATTCTCTTTTTCAAAAAAATTTACACATTTAGCCCCCAATATGGCGTGTAAATCAACAATACATTATAAAATATATAAGAGAACCGAAGTTGATTTTTTCTTTTTATCTTTTCCTTTTTCTAGTGATAAGAGAGTACAGACAAGTTAGTGTGACGCTGGAAGACAAATAGAAATAAAAGGATACGTAACTTCTATGGCGAGAACCAAACCTATAATTTCTAGGTTGTATAAATGTATTATTTGATATAATTTTCGTATTTGTTAAGAGAATGATTATATATAAGTTGAGAGGAACTGTTGTTAGTTATTTAATGTGTAATTAATTGCTTATATACGTGATTCATTTCACTTTAGAATTGAGTATTCACTAAAATGCGGCTCACAGCTTTTGCATAGTATTTTACAGATAAAGTTCAGGCCACCAAGTTAACACGATGAGCAGAGGTAGCTTTTTAATAGCGGAAATCAATTGGGGATTTTGATGGTAGTTATTCTTGATATTTATACAGTTATGTGTTATATGTTCGAGCCTGAAAATTTGGTGCAGTTTTGTAATCTGACTTCTAGTATTTTCATAATTTCTATGGTAGGTTTTTCTGATATAAAACATTATAAGGAGAAATTCGGCCGAATTTTTTAGCTGTGGTACTCGTATATTAGCCTAAGGATGAAAGAGAAGATCCAACTCGTGGTAGCTGTGGAGAGCGGATTTTTAGAGGCACATATCAAGTGTGAGCACACTATGACGGGAGAGCAGATGATGAGAGTTAAATTCCATATCAATTGGGTTGAAGAAAAAATTTGTATTTGTAAGAGAATTTAGTACCCCTATCTAATAGTTTATATTATTATATGGAAACAAATGTAAAACTCTTATAAGCTCAGATGAAAATTTTACAACAACCATTTCCATTTGTGGTTGTGGATGCCATTTATCCAATTCTCTCGCAATTTTTATGCTTTTCCTAAGTGGAAATTTTGACAAAGTAAATGTCTTGCCCCTTTTTTTTCTGTGTCGGACAAATAGAATAAACTGTCTACTTAGAGGTTTGGACCCCGACGTGCCATAAGTTTTAACGTTGGAATATGCCTGGTCATGGTATGCACGCAAAGTTTGTGCACCTGTCGATGCTGTTGCACTTTATGTCGGATTGGATCGGATCATGCCTAATCATTTTGCACAAGCAAGCTAATCTTGAAGGCGGAATCCCACCCTTGTGGATGTATTTGGTTTGGAGCTCAAAATTGAACTTAATCAAATTGAATCGATAATTAATTTAGATGGATTTTATTCAGTAAGTCTAAATCAATGTCAATTAATGAGGGTGGGTGTTTAATGGTATGTATCAAGCGTGGACACATTGCCACATGGGTTGAGAATGAACCTACATTGGATAATGAATAGAAACGATCATCGTTTATAAGAGAATTGGGTATTATCATCTCTCAACTTAGGTTTTTGGTGAAAACAGGTCCAAGTCTCCTGTAGGCTCGATGAAAATTTTACATGTCAGAGCGAGTTACACTATGAGCTCACACCATGCCAAGTCCGAGTATGAAACTCGTCGCCTATAAGCTGGAGATTGGAAGAAAAATGACTGGTTCGATTACAATTGTTAGGCAGAGGACGGAAGAGAAAGCTCATCTCGTGGCCAGTAATCCCCTCACACGAGTACGAAAGAAAAATGTCCTGCTCAAAGTCAGTTAATGATGATGGGTGTTTAAGGATATGTATCAAGTGAGAACACGTTGTCATGTGACAGCTCGGTATTGAGAATGAATCCATATCGAATATTGAATAGAAAGGACCATGATTTATAAGAAAATTAGGTAATCTCACCTATTAATTTAGATTTTTAAATGAAAATGAGCCTAACCTCCTGTAAACTAGTGGAAATTTTACATGGAATAACATAACCATTTGAATCAATTTTATTTGTTCAATTAAAAAATATTTAAGTTTTAACATTTCAAATTGTATCCTCTTTCTATTCTTATAATAACAATTTCAATTCTAATTGCACAAATTTTTGTTATTCAATTCTGTATCTCCTCGCAACTAGGGATGACAATTTAAAATCATTATGACCTGATCCGTCTTAGAGGGGTCATGACTTGACCCACGCACAATCGAGCATGTTTGGGTCTGTCATCTGGATAAACCTTACCCCACACTATCTTGTGTTGATCCATTAATAAAAATATCATATATAACTGTAAATTTTAAAACTAATAACAATTAAATTTGAGAGTATTTTTATCTTAATAAATTAGATAACAACCATTTTATATTGTCGAAATTTTGTGAATTCAAATCATTTTTTAATGATTCATGTGATTTTTTGACAATTTAAATTTATTTTAATATACTATTCTAGGTGAATTTATAGTGTATTTTTAATATATATTTAATACAGTATTTGCTTCTTTTTTTTTTTCTTTTTTTTTTCTTTTTTTAAATCGGATCCACTTGTAACCTTGCTGTCCCGCACTAGCCAACCTGTTAAGGGCGCATGGCCGGTCTGGATCTTTATTTATCCCCACCCCGCCCCATTACCATCCTGCCATCCCTTCGCCCCGACATTATATTGATGATAATCTCTAAAGATAACAGTGACTTCAACCAAAAACGTTTTTTTTTTAAAGACATGACAAAAATACAGTTTTGGAAAAAAAAAATGAAACAAGTCATATGTTTATCAATAAAATCATCAAAGAACCATAAGTTTAAAGGGTAATGAATTCACCACTAAAAAAATTTATGTAGATGTGCAGGATCCATATATCTACTACACTATATTTTGTATTTGAGGTATAAAAAATTTGATTCAGCGTTCGCTCAAAAGTTAAGTTGTTAAGTCGATTTGTCATATGTACACATATATGGATGTTCCTGATAGGGACATTAATATTTTATTAAAATGGACATTATTCTAAAAAGATATAAACTTTAGGGAATAACTAAATTATATCACAAATTTAAAAATAACCTATAAAATCATAAATTTTACTTCCCGTTACCACCACCCGTCACATGGGGTGACTTGACAAATGACGGAGCCGGCGTGACACCAACGGAGCTGATTCCACAGAACTAAAATCAGCCGGATATTGGATATTTCGAATATATATCAAATACTTATTGCTGGGAAAAAGAAAAAGTTCCTATTTGTTTGTCCTGGTTAGAACCATGTCTTAAATGCCATCTATCCAAGTCTCCACAATTTTGATGCTTTTCCTCGGTGGAACTTTTTGCCCTTTTTCTTTCGACGTACCATAAGCTGGTTTAATATTGGAATATGTTACCTGTCGATGCTGTTGCACTTTATGTCGGATGGGATCATGACATGCTTAGTCCTTGTGCACAAGCTCAAGCAAGCTAATCCTGAAGGCGGACTCCCACCCTCATGGCTGTCTATTCGGTTTGTAGTCGCAAAATGAATCGAAGATAAATTTAGATTGATTTTATTTTCTAAGTCTTAACTGAAATCATCATATAAGGAACAAAGATAACAATCGTTTAGACTGATTTTTCAATTTATTAACAGCAAGAAACCAATTTTGTTTCTTCAATAAATAAATATTTCTGTTTTATGTGTGAAAAATCGTTTTTTCTTATGCATTCATTATTTTTTCAAGAATATTTTTCATGGTTCATTATGTGATAGAACACTTGAGGTTTAGATCTATCTTGATACCGTTGTTGAATTTAGTGCATTGAATCGGATTCACACGTGACTATTCTCCTAGAGCTCATAGCTAGTCAAATTCGCGTCGACTCTTGATAGAGCTAACTATAAGCAAGATCGAGATCTTGAGCCGCTGAATCAATGAGTTAAGTAGACCAAGACCTGCAAGCTGGATGGAACCCTCAGGCTCACCTGGACTGAGTGGAAGAGCTGCCTAGGAGCCTGCCGGACCTACCACGAACCTCCCCGTCCTCACCAATCTAACCTCTCTCAGTTGCTTATTTTGACTTCACTCGAAAAATTCTTAGGTGAGCCGAACTCATGGATGGTAGGTGAACTTAATAAAAAAATATTCAACACGTAAGAAAATATTTTAATTCATGGTCAAAAACTGAATACAATTAATGAATAAAAAATGATGTGATATTCAATGATAAGGTATTAAACATGTATTGGTAGAGTTCACGGATAACGTCGTGAGCTAAGCTCATACAAGAATCTCTCGACTTCACTCGTAGATTACACCTTGATCACTCGCATATATGCATAGACTTGCATTACTTGTTCATTTATTTTCCATGGTAGCATTTTAGTAAAATTTATCAATCTCCTTAAATGCAAACCGTACGTGCTCCTTTACTTAAAAAATGAAAGATCTAAGAGTGATTATCATCTTGAAGATTCCTCTTGGCTTAGATGAGGAGCTTTATCTACGTGTGTGTGTGTGTGTGAGTGTTCACGAGAGGAACATTAATATTTTTCTTCCGACACGTTCAATAGCAGGGAATGATATTGGCGAGTACTTGATAACGAACGTAATAAACATGAAAATAAATTGAAGATAAATTAAACTGATTAATATTCTTTATTTGTCAGAAAGGAATGCATTACAAGAACTTAATAAGGAATATAAATATGTAAAATGGGATACTAAAAATATCTTTTCACATTTATATAAAATAAAAATGTATATTTATTATGAGATTTGTTTGTAATTAAAAGGTAAAAGTAAAAGAAATTAAATTAATTTTCGTGTATAAAAAAGCAAAGAAATTTTTAATGTTTATATAAGTTTTATAAAAAGTTCTATATAATTTTGTACAATAAAAATTTGTAAATTTGTAAAAATAATAAATTATATAAAAAGAAGTTGATATTTCAAATAACTTGACGGATAAAGTTGGAATTTTAAGAATTGATAACAGTAAATTGAATATTACTCCTATAAATAATAGAAGATATGAAGGATGAGATGACCAATCATCTTAACTGCTTATAAATAAAAAATAGAGTTTACAAACGTAATATATATTTGTTATGAATCTAATTAGCAATCAAGGTACGTAATGGAGATTCCATCCAAAATTCATCCGTAATTGGGATTTTTATTGCACACAACCAAACACACCATAAAAACATCATATAATGACATGGAGGAATCGAGCTTGAACTACTATATCAGCAACTCATACAACGGAATCACATGTTACATGAAAACTAAAATGTTCGATTCTCATAACTGAATCTTCTCGTGTCTCTTTATTCGTCATATCTCTAATGCACTTGCGGGTATCCTTCACTGCTGGAATAAGAAAGAAACAAAAATTAATGTCAGCTACACCTTGAAAGAATGATTTGTATACGAATTTTGCATGGGAAGAAATCTTTTGATCTTAAAAATGAACTCATCGCGAACTTCAGTTAAGAATACTAACAGGACGATAATCACATGAACCAAAATACACCGATCGGGAAGTGTACAAGGATGAGGACCATCTGCAATTACTGATTAGGATGTATATATTAAAGATTCAGCCTATTGCATATGCATCCTCTGTGCTTAATGGAAATCCTTTCTTATTCAGATCCATGGACGGTAGTTAAATTTGATCACAACCAGAACATGTGAGGAACAGAAAAAGTAGGGCGTTTGAGGTAAGAAGTGAGACAGGACCTGGTTTCTTACAGGGCAGTCATACAGACTGCTCTTGTTGCCCCGATGATTTCTCCTTGATGCTCACGGTTGCGTCTGTTAAGCCCAAATGAGCCATCAAGAGCCAAACCAATGTAAGCAGCTCTCCACCTCGACACAGCGACCGGGCATGAATATCCCCTCTGCAGTTCCTCGCCGCATACATCAGCGTCTCCAGCCAAACACGGGACAGTACCCTCCACCTCTCTCCCTCTGGCAACTCCTTTAGCTGTTTGGCCAAAGTGCATGCAGGCGACAGTATAGCTCCGCTGCCATCTCCATTTTCAGGAACAGTTGAACTGAGTTCTCCGCTCGTGTTGAGAATACTCCTGCAAGCTTCCTTCATTGTTCTGTCTTCTCCTCCAGGGTGGTTCTTACGAAGAAATGATGATATCTTCTTACAAGTGAGTTTGTATCTTCTGAGGAAGATGCCCGATATTGTGGACGTCATACCGGGCTGAAAGACCATGAGATATAACATGTAATCTGATAGCATCTTGCTGAATACCCGTTTATCGTTGGTTCCTCCATCAGAGAGGTCACCATTGCCCTCGGCATTTACAAAGCAGGAGAGGTCACCATCGTCCTCGGCATTGTAGCACAGCTCTCTGTAGCAATATGCCACAGGAGGAGACTCTCGTCGTACTCGACATGATCAATATAATCCAACAGCTTGGTGGGATGATTGCTGTTTTGGAGGGCCCAACCACCTCTAGCCTCCTTTATTGACTTTCCTGCAGACTCATTGTTGATGGATGCCAAGTACACATCCCGCAGATTGATGAATATGAAATCCCACAGATCCTTGTCAAAAGGATCCCTGGATACATACATTGCACTGTCTAGAATATCCTTGAGGCCCATCATATCGAGGACTGGCCGGAAAATAATGATGCCGAGTTTTCCTGGGAAGAGCAAAACTCCTCCAATAGCTTGGAATGCTACATGGGGATCTTGCAAGAGATGATTCGGGGCCGTTCTGTGAGCCCAGCCCATGGGCTTAGCCCATTAAGAGCCTTTGAAGGTTTTTAAGCCTGATTGGCAAAAAAACAAAAAAAAAAAAACAAAAAAAAAGTTTCCACCGCCTCTTGCTTCATATTTATCCCTTCAACTGGCTTTACTTTATCCCCATCCATTCACTGTTTTTCATTTCACTTTTCGGAAGTCGTCCACCGCAAGAGACAGAGAGAGAAACGGAGAAGTTTGAGGAAGGAGAACAGAAAACAGAGACGAAGAGGATGGGAGAGGTAAGGGAAACACGATGTAAATGATATTTATTTTCAGTTTAGTATATTTTATTAATTGATAGTATATTATAGTTGGTATGATTTGGATATAGAAATAGGAATAATAGGATATATGAAGGAATAAGATTGATCGTAGTAGAATAGAAATAGAACATAAATAGCAACTTGGAGCGGAGGAGACGACGGCTAGAGTGAAGAAAAAAAAAAAGAGAAGAAAACAGGAAGGAAGCACAGAGGGCGAGAGGGGCACGGCGACGAGGAAATTGTAGAAAAATAGAGGTAAATGAGGTATGCTTCGAATTAAATAAATTATTACTCAATTTTATGTATATAGTTTAGTAAGATTTAATTAGCACGATATATTCCCATGAGTTTTAACATGATAGGTGAAAGTCATAGGATCAATAAAAATACAATGAATAACGTCCTAGAATAATTTTTGGGATTCTTTTCGATATAGATATGTACGGGGCCAATAAAAGTAGAATTAATAATGTACTAGAATAGTTTTTGAGATCATCTTCCATATAAATATGAATGATATATTTTAAATTACTGTGAATGATATTATAGGAATTAAGGAGGTCGAAACTAGATATGTTGGAGACTCAGCTTAGCAATGGAATTGCTCGAAGGGGAGTGGTGAGTACTCTTTTCTCTGGTAGAATAATATATAGAATGTTATATATATATATAATTGCAAATTTTGCGTATAATGAGAATATATATCTATATATATTGACAGGTATGTATTAGGTTACATGCATTATTAGATATATATATATATATATAAAAATTGCATGCAAAATTATTTATAATAAGTAAGCATGCGTATATAATTACGGCTAGTGAAACGTATAAATTATATTAACGATCTATATGTACAAATGAGATTGATGCTATAAAATTGTAAATCAGCGTATGCATTATCATATGTGTTTTGCATTATTGTATGTGATTGTAAATAGCCATGGTGACCGCTAAGCCGGCGGACTAGAAATGGGCCAAAAAAAAAAGAAAATATAAAGATAAAGTGGAAAGAGAGAGATTTAATGTACTGCTGATGTCCATCGATGTAATTTATCTCTGGTTTCCAGTGAGTGCTGATGTCCATCGAGGTAATTTACGTCTGGTTCCCAGCAGGATATAAAAATAAGATAATTTAAAACTGTTCTTACCGCCGGAAATGGGCGGCCCCCGCGGGTGTGAGGTGCGTAGACGAAGGGCACCGGGAGATGGGAGGAAGATTGATATTGATTATTTCGCGGGGTCACGGTATCGTCGGAGAGCGGAGTATCGATACCGTCATAACTCTGTCGCAGAGGGAATGCGACCCCATGGCTATTGCTTGTATTGACTGATTTTATGCATTACATAAATAATATGATTGAGCACTTTTATCTGTATTCTTGTGATTTTTGGAATGAATGTGATTTGTAAGAAATTATATTAATAACATTATTCTATCTTAGAAATTTGTACTCACTGAGCCGCAGCTCACCTCCTGCGAAACTTTTTTCTTTTCAGTTAAGTTGCAGCTGGACGAACAGCTTGGGATAGCTATTTTTGGTTTCGGGGATCGGCTTAAGATTTTGTGTAGGTAGATTTTAATGGTATGTAAGATAACATCTAAAGGTTTGTATGGAAGTATATAGGTCTGTATATAATGTTACGACCTGAAACTTTTGGCGGAGATTATTTTCTTATGGTAATGGAGTATGTGGGAGGATGAATTATGGATTGTGAGTGTGGTATTGAGTAGATATTTCTTGGTGGATTATATAGCAGGTTTTTATTTGATGTGGAATATCATAAAAACAGAGAGAAACTCTGCCAAAATTTCGGGTCGTGACACGTTCCTTCAGACAGTAGCTGATGAGGTTGTGAGAGCAAATGGACTCGGACCATTCCCGAAAAAATATCATTGTGCCATCAATCTGGTGCGTGATATCCGGCTCGATTTTAATTCGGGACTCCCTCCGCCCGATTTTTTCGTAGAAACATTTGGGCTGGAAACGAAGATTTATAATTATGAAAGTGAGTACCAATTTGGCAAGGGATAAAATATCTCTCCATCTTTTTACTTTTGCTTCTTCGCGGCTTAGAAACAGAGACATCTCCCTATACGATAAAAAATAAGGCGCCGTCAAACACAGTGCGAGAGGTACTGTAACCAAGGCACTGCTGATTCTTATATCGACATCATGAAAATGTTGCTTCTCAGCTTGAACAAATAAACCCAGCACGATGGTGCACGAAACAAAGGATATCAGCCAGCAAAAATTGCCAAATCTTCTTGCCAGTGCGATACGATTGGTGTAGAACATCTCATACATGAAATTGAGTTCACATGATATGAGCCGGTATGCAGTTTTGGAGGAAGCTTTAGAACGGAAACTCTCTGCAATCTGTGGCTGCTCCAGGGACTGGCATTTTATGTTAACAACGAGCCCTTTGAATAATTTAAAATATTGGAGCGCAGTTTCTGACATAAAGATAAGATCGACAGGAGTACTTGGATTGAAATCTCGTAGCCTCATAAGATCAGAATCCATTCTCATGAGTTCTGAGGATTCCAGTGAGTCTTGCTCCATGACTATGTCTTTCCTGTACTTATCCAAGCTCGCGAGATGCATAGACTTTGCCCGCAGTACAATGCTGAAGAAGCCTCCAAGAAGTGCGAAAATGGTAGGGACCGTGAGCTTGTTGTCGGGGAGGGTGCGGACAAAGATATAACAGGCCATCACGAATTGCACGACCATCACAGTCGAGTGCCTGAACCATAGCTCGTTATCTTCAAGTGCAAAGGCTGTGATGCTGAAGCTGCCACCAACGTGCCACAAGAGAGAAGCTGCCCATAGTGCCAGGAGATCGTCACTGACACCAGGAGGACCGGTTGACGAATTCATGGAACAGCTGGCGGTGGTGCTGGTGTTGGTGCTCAGACTTTTCAGGATGAGTCCGGCCGTGAATGTGGGAACCCAGTCGGCAAGCAGATAAGCCGACCATAAAAGAAGATTCACCACAATACTGGCGGTTTTCCGGCGAAGGGGAGCGAAGAGAAAAAGAAAGATCTGAAGTGAGAGGCTCAACATGATGCGGCCTCGGATGCTCCATGAGTGCCAGATCTCTCTAAAGATCTCGACAATGGAATTCAATGCCATAATGGAACGCTGGATTTGCTGATGACGGTCGCTCTTGTCTTTGGAAGAAACCTCATCTGGTGAACCAAAATCAACCCATACAATATATACATATATATATGTATACACACACACATATATACAGAAAGATATGTTGCGTTTGGTACTATACCAGTACGATCAAAAGGAATGGAATGGAACTAGTACTTTGCTCTTATATATATATATATATATATATATATATTCTTACTTCATATACTTATAGAATTTATTATGATGATTCTGTTGATATAAACTTTTCTCTTGAGTTGATAGAATGATGGTCTCTTATAAAAAAAAAAGGAATTTTAAAATAAACATAAAAATTCATAATTTTCTTTGTATGCTATTACAATTTATTTTATAAAACCCATCTCATTATGTTCATTTTCATTCATTCGTACCAAAAGTGACCATAGTTTATCCCGTATTTGTCTGTATATTTGTGCTACGCTACTGCTATTGCATGTGAAAACAAACATTAAGATTACTTACATTGCATTAAATCATAGTCGGGTTGGTCTTCCCTGTTCCCTCGGTCCGGGTTAGAACCATATGCAGAAGCTATTTATTCAACACTCCTCAATTTTGCGCTTTTTCCCGGTGAAACTTTAGACAAAGGTAAATGTCTCGCTTCTTTTTCGTCTGACCAAGTAGATAAACTAAGGTGATGTTTGGTTGGTTGTAATCAGATTACACTATACTTTTACACAACAGATTATAATATTTGGTTATAAAATTGACTATACAAATACATTGGTTAAAATTTTACAGTATAGTTGGCAAAAACTTCATATCCAATAGATGTATCATTCTCATATTACATCAATTTTATAACCAACTTTACAATCAACTTCGCATCATTTCAAATATTCCACAATCATAAATTCCAATCCATTTTCCAAGAAATCTTACCATGATTCAAAGTTTCCATATAATCTCAACTTTTCCTGTAATTTAACAATATTCGAACCTAAACTACTAAATTAAACTATTCTCACCCGAAAAAAAAAGGACGAACAGGCATGGCGTTTTAACGTTGGAATATGCCTGGTCATGGTATGCAAGCAAAGTTTGCACCGTTTATTGCCGTTTCACGTGCTGTCGGTTTAAACATGCCTCCTCCTTGTTATGCACATGGAAGCAAGGAAGGTAGATTTAGAGACCAGTGACTGACATGGTGCTTGCATTAGGTGTTAGTTGTGATTAATCACGTCAGAAGAATAATTACTCTGGTGAATTGTGTTGTATTTATTCTAGTTAGGTGGTAAGATGTGTAATTACTTCATAACATCACTGTAGAAAGAGGCACAACCCTCTCATTTCTGTAAGTAAACATCACAACTTGATTTTTATAGGTTTCGTGGGCTTGGAGGTCCATTTTGTGAGTAAAATCGAGCCCAGCACTGGTGGATGGGTTAAATCAGCATACTTGTTTTTCAAACTAAGACACGCGCACGGTTGTGTATATGATAGAAGCAAAAATCATGGTACTTATATAACCGTATAAGATAACCCGCCAGAAATATATTTTTAACCATAATTAACCCAATATTACAATAAACCATTCAGGATTAGCTCATGTGAATGGAACGTGGGTATGATTTGTGTGAAAATCTACGAGAGTGGAAATTTGATTTTCCCTTTAAGTGTATAGTCCTTGGCAAGGTAAACGATCCTAAACTCACACCATGACAAGCCCAAACGTGGAACTCGTGGCTTGTTAATTTAGAGATCAGAAGAAAAATGCTTGATTATATTTGTGGTTGGTTTATAAAGTACGGAAAGAGTCAGACTTGTATGTTAGCCTAAAGAAGGAAGAGAAGACCCGACCCAACTAGTGGTAGTTTGTCCCCCTACGCCCAAGACCCTAAGAAAAATGTCTAACTTGTGGTAGTTTACCCCCCTCACCCGAGACCCTACGAAAAATTCCAAACTCGATGTCGGTTGTCGAGGGCGAGTGTTCAAGGGCACTTGTCAAGTATGATCACATTATCATGTGAGAGTGGATATTGAGAGTTAAATTCCACATCAATTGAGTTGAGGAAAAACCTTGAGTTTATAGGAGAATTGAATGCCGTTGTGTAATAGTTTAGATTTATAAGCTTAGATGGAAATTTTACAATAGTGATTTGTGGTGTGGCTGCCATTTATCCAATTCTCTGGCAATTTTTATACTTTTCATAAGTGGAAATTTTGACAAAGTAAACGTCTTGCCCCCCTTTTTTGTGTCGGACAAAGCAGATTTGTACTCAAAGGCGGACCCCGACGTGTTTAACGTTGGAATATGCCTGGTCATGGTATGCACGCAAAGTTTGTGCACATCTCGATGCTGTTGCACTTGATGTCGGGTTGGATCGGAGCATGGATGCCTAGTCCTTGTGCACAAGCAAGCTCATCCGGAAGGCGGACTCCCACCCTTGCGGCTGTCTATTCGGTTTGGAGTTGAAGTTGTGTGAATTTTTTAAACTATTTTTGATAACTCAACATTAAAAAAATTTTTATGTAGATGTGCAGAATCCACGTATCTACTATACTATACGAAGTATAAAAAATTTGAGGCAGCCTCCGCTCAAAAGTTTAAGTTGTTAGGTTGATTTGTCATATTTACACATATATGGATGCTCCTCGGAGGGACATTAATATTTTATTAAAAGTGATATTAGTTTAAAAAGATATGAAATTTTAACGCATAACTAAATTATATCACAAATTTAAAAAACCTATAAAAATAATAAATTTTACTTTCGTCGCTACCACCATCTATCAAGTGGGGTCACTTGACAAATGATGGAGCCGATGCGAAACCAACAGAGCTGATTCCACAGAATTAAAATTGGCAGGATATTGGACATTTCGAATGTATATCAAATACTTATTGCTGGGAAAAAGAAAAAGTTCCTATTTGTTTGTCCAAGCCTCCACAATTTTGATGCTTTTCCTCGGTGGAACTTTTTGCCCTTTTTCTTTCGACGTACCATAAGCTGGTTTAATATTGGAATATGTTACCTGTCGATGCTGTTGCACTTTATGTCGGATGGGATCATGACATGCTTAGTCCTTGTGCACAAGCTCAAGCAAGCTAATCCTGAAGGCGGACTCCCACCCTCATGGCTGTCTATTCGGTTTGTAGTCGCAAAATGAATCGAAGATAAATTTAGATTGATTTTATTTTCTAAGTCTTAACTGAAATCATCATATAAGGAACAAAGATAACAATCGTTTAGACTGATTTTTCAATTTATTAACAGCAAGAAACCAATTTTGTTTCTTCAATAAATAAATATTTCTGTTTTATGTGTGAAAAATCGTTTTTTCTTATGCATTCATTATTTTTTCAAGAATATTTTTCATGGTTCATTATGTGATAGAACACTTGAGGTTTAGATCTATCTTGATACCGTTGTTGAATTTAGTGCATTGAATCGGATTCACACGTGACTATTCTCCTAGAGCTCATAGCTAGTCAAATTCGCGTCGACTCTTGATAGAGCTAACTATAAGCAAGATCGAGATCTTGAGCCGCTGAATCAATGAGTTAAGTAGACCAAGACCTGCAAGCTGGATGGAACCCTCAGGCTCACCTGGACTGAGTGGAAGAGCTGCCTAGGAGCCTGCCGGACCTACCACGAACCTCCCCGTCCTCACCAATCTAACCTCTCTCAGTTGCTTATTTGACTTCACTCGAAAAATTCTTAGGTGAGCCGAACTCATGGATGGTAGGTGAACTTAATAAAAAAATATTCAACACGTAAGAAAATATTTTAATTCATGGTCAAAAACTGAATACAATTAATGAATAAAAAATGATGTGATATTCAATGATAAGGTATTAAACATGTATTGGTAGAGTTCACGGATAACGTCGTGAGCTAAGCTCATACAAGAATCTCTCGACTTCACTCGTAGATTACACCTTGATCACTCGCATATATGCATAGACTTGCATTACTTGTTCATTTATTTTCCATGGTAGCATTTTAGTAAAATTTATCAATCTCCTTAAATGCAAACCGTACGTGCTCCTTTACTTAAAAAATGAAAGATCTAAGAGTGATTATCATCTTGAAGATTCCTCTTGGCTTAGATGAGGAGCTTTATCTACGTGTGTGTGTGTGTGTGTGAGTGTTCACGAGAGGAACATTAATATTTTTCTTCCGACACGTTCAATAGCAGGGAATGATATTGGCGAGTACTTGATAACGAACGTAATAAACATGAAAATAAATTGAAGATAAATTAAACTGATTAATATTCTTTATTTGTCAGAAAGGAATGCATTACAAGAACTTAATAAGGAATATAAATATGTAAAATGGGATACTAAAAATATCTTTTCACATTTATATAAAATAAAAATGTATATTTATTATGAGATTTGTTTGTAATTAAAAGGTAAAAGTAAAAGAAATTAAATTAATTTTCGTGTATAAAAAAGCAAAGAAATTTTTAATGTTTATATAAGTTTTATAAAAAGTTCTATATAATTTTGTACAATAAAAATTTGTAAATTTGTAAAAATAATAAATTATATAAAAAGAAGTTGATATTTCAAATAACTTGACGGATAAAGTTGGAATTTTAAGAATTGATAACAGTAAATTGAATATTACTCCTATAAATAATAGAAGATATGAAGGATGAGATGACCAATCATCTTAACTGCTTATAAATAAAAAATAGAGTTTACAAACGTAATATATATTTGTTATGAATCTAATTAGCAATCAAGGTACGTAATGGAGATTCCATCCAAAATTCATCCGTAATTGGGATTTTTATTGCACACAACCAAACACACCATAAAAACATCATATAATGACATGGAGGAATCGAGCTTGAACTACTATATCAGCAACTCATACAACGGAATCACATGTTACATGAAAACTAAAATGTTCGATTCTCATAACTGAATCTTCTCGTGTCTCTTTATTCGTCATATCTCTAATGCACTTGCGGGTATCCTTCACTGCTGGAATAAGAAAGAAACAAAAATTAATGTCAGCTACACCTTGAAAGAATGATTTGTATACGAATTTTGCATGGGAAGAAATCTTTTGATCTTAAAAATGAACTCATCGCGAACTTCAGTTAAGAATACTAACAGGACGATAATCACATGAACCAAAATACACCGATCGGGAAGTGTACAAGGATGAGGACCATCTGCAATTACTGATTAGGATGTATATATTAAAGATTCAGCCTATTGCATATGCATCCTCTGTGCTTAATGGAAATCCTTTCTTATTCAGATCCATGGACGGTAGTTAAATTTGATCACAACCAGAACATGTGAGGAACAGAAAAAGTAGGGCGTTTGAGGTAAGAAGTGAGACAGGACCTGGTTTCTTACAGGGCAGTCATACAGACTGCTCTTGTTGCCCCGATGATTTCTCCTTGATGCTCACGGTTGCGTCTGTTAAGCCCAAATGAGCCATCAAGAGCCAAACCAATGTAAGCAGCTCTCCACCTCGACACAGCGACCGGGCATGAATATCCCCTCTGCAGTTCCTCGCCGCATACATCAGCGTCTCCAGCCAAACACGGGACAGTACCCTCCACCTCTCTCCCTCTGGCAACTCCTTTAGCTGTTTGGCCAAAGTGCATGCAGGCGACAGTATAGCTCCGCTGCCATCTCCATTTTCAGGAACAGTTGAACTGAGTTCTCCGCTCGTGTTGAGAATACTCCTGCAAGCTTCCTTCATTGTTCTGTCTTCTCCTCCAGGGTGGTTCTTACGAAGAAATGATGATATCTTCTTACAAGTGAGTTTGTATCTTCTGAGGAAGATGCCCGATATTGTGGACGTCATACCGGGCTGAAAGACCATGAGATATAACATGTAATCTGATAGCATCTTGCTGAATACCCGTTTATCGTTGGTTCCTCCATCAGAGAGGTCACCATTGCCCTCGGCATTTACAAAGCAGGAGAGGTCACCATCGTCCTCGGCATTGTAGCACAGCTCTCTGTAGCAATATGCCACAGGAGGAGACTCTCGTCGTACTCGACATGATCAATATAATCCAACAGCTTGGTGGGATGATTGCTGTTTTGGAGGGCCCAACCACCTCTAGCCTCCTTTATTGACTTTCCTGCAGACTCATTGTTGATGGATGCCAAGTACACATCCCGCAGATTGATGAATATGAAATCCCACAGATTCTTGTCAAAAGGATCCCTGGATACATATATTGCTCTGTCTAGAATATTGTTGTGGCCCATCCAATCGTGGACCAGGCGGCGAATAATGATGCCGAGTTTCCTCGGGAAGAGCAAAACTCTTTCAACAGCTTGGAATGGTATATGGAGGATTTTGCAAATTCGGGCTACCCACGGTCGATATGGCCTGGAGATGACTTGGGGTCGTTCCTCCAGACAGTAGCTGATGAGGTTGTGAGAGCAAATGGACTCGGACCATTCCCGGAAAAATATCAATGTGCCGTCAATCTTATGTGTGGTATCTGGCCTGATATTAATTTGGGGCTCCCTCAGCCTGATACTTTCGCAGAAGTATTGGATCCAGAAACGAAGATATACAGTTGCGTAAGGACGTAAACATTTTGCAAGGGACCACAAACTATCTACTTTTTCCGCATGGGGTGTAGACAGAGACATTTGCCAATACGATAAAAAATATGTCGTCAACAAACACAGCACGATCGGTACTATGACCAAGGCGGCGCTGATTCTTACATCGACAAGGTCAAAATGTTGCTTCTCAGCTTGAACAAATCCACCCAGCAAGACGGTGCATGAAACAAAGGATATCAGTGTCACGACCCGAAAATTTGGCAGAGTTTCATCTTATTTTTACGATATTCCAGACAAACATAAACCTGCTCTATATTCATCCGGATGATATCTACTTCAGTGATACATTCACAGTCAAAACTTTTCCTTCCACCATTCAAAAAAATCGTCTCCACCAAACTCAGGTCGTAACAGAATATACCGAACTATTATACATCTAACTTACATATCGGATTCCAATCTACAAGTAGTCTTACGCTGATCCCCGAACCAAAGTGGTAATTCCAGCGGCTCGTCCTTCTCCTATTTAGCTGAAAAGAAAGATTTCGCAGGGGATGAGCTGCGAGCTCAGTGAGTACCAATTTCTAATGTAGAATAATTGTAAATATGATTTCTTAAAAATTTGTATACATATATATATATATCCATAACACAATAAGGATATCAAATCATTGTGCGGAACAATATTACATGTGCAATGCAAACAAGCAATCAATACAAGCAATAGCCATGAGGTCGCACTCCCTCTGCGACAGAGTTATGACGGTATCGATACTCCGCTCTCCGACGATACCGTGACCCCGCGAAATAATCAATATCAATCTTCCTCCCATCTCCCGGTGCCTTCGTCTACACACCTCACACCCGCGGGGGCCGCCCATTACCATCCGGCGGTAACAGCAATTTTTGATTATCTTATTTTTATATTCCACCGAATATCGGCGATAAATTAAATCTCTCTCTTTCCTCTTTGATTATATTTTCTTCTTTTTTTTTTTTCTTTTGGCCCATTTCTAGTCCGCCGGCTTAGCGGTCACCATGGCTATTTACAATCACAATCAATAATGCACACATTGACATGCAAGTTCCGTAGCAATTAAAAGAAATCTCATTCCTACGCATGAATCTCGAATACAATTAGTATAGTCTACAACCTTTATGATATTTATATGTATACATATGCATATGCATGCAGTCACATATTGAAATTTATATATATATACACATACATGCAGCAACATTTACCCGTCCATTGGAATTTATATGTATATTGCATGCAGCCATGCATTATAATCATGTCTTATATATATATATATATATATATGCATGTATATCGATATACATGGTAATTATATATATATCATAATGTAAATTATTCTACAATAGAAAATGAGTACTCACAACCCCATTCGAGCAATTCCATTGCTAAGCTGAGTCTCCAACATATCTAGTTTCGGTCTCCTTAGTTCCTATAATATCATTCACAACAAGTTAAAATATATCATACATATTTATATAGAAAATGATCCCAAAAATTATTGTGGGATATTATTCATTCTAATTTTATTGGCCTTGTACCTATTTATATCGAAAAGGATCCCAAAAATTATTCTAGGATGTTATTCATCGTATTTTTATTGATCGTATGACTTTCACCTATCATATTAAAATTTATGGGGATGCGTCATTCTAATTAAATCCTACAAAACTATATATATAACATTGAGTAATATAATTTATTTGATTCGAATTGAACCTCAATTGCATTCCACTCCTTTACGATTTCCTCTCCGCTGTCTGTGCTTTCATCCCAATCTCTCTCTCTTCTTCTTTTTTTTTCCGTAAAGATCTACATATATGCTGATAGATTTAATCCGTTCTAAAATGATCGATTTTATTACTTTCACACATCCTATTATTCATACTTCTATACGTAAATCATACCAACAATAATATACTATCATGTAATAAAATCTACTAAACTTAAAATAGATATTATTTACATCATATTTCTTACCTTCTTCTCCGTCCTCTTCTTCTCCGTTCCTTCTTCTCCCTGAACTTCTCTCTGTCTCACTCTAAGCTTCGATGACTTTTGGAGAAATGGCAGAGTGCCAAAAAATATAAAGAAGAAGAGGATATATACGTGGGGTTTGAGGCGGTGGAGGGAATAATAATAATAATAATAATAATAATAATAATAATAATAATAATAATAATAGGTTTTGGGCTTGCCTTATAAGTTTTGGGCTTGTGGCCCGTAGCCCATTAATTTCATGGGCTCACAATCAGCCAACAACATTTGCCAAATCCTCTTGCCAGTGCGATACGGTTGGTGTAGAACTTCTCGTACATGAAATTGAGTTCGCATGATATGAGCCGGTATGCATTGTCAGAGGAGATTTCAGAACAGAAATACCTTTTAATAGTTTGACGTTGCTTCTCATAGGACAGGCATTTTATGTTAACAACGAGCCCTTTGAAGAATTGAAAGTACTGGAACGCAACTGCTAACACATCCATACGATGGAAAGGATCACTTGGTTCAACCCGGCCCAGTACAAAAGGATGATTGGTTGGGAAGTCCATCGAGCCGTGTTCCGTGACTATGTCTTTCCTGTACTTATCCAAGCTCGCGAGATGCATAGACTTTGCCCGCACTACAATTCTGAAGAAGCCTCCAAGAAGTGCGAAAATGGTAGGGACCGTGAGCTTGTTGTCGGGGAGGGTGCGGAGGAAGACATAACAGGCCGTCACGAATTGCACGACCATCACAGTCGAGTGCCTGAACCATAGCTCGTTATCTTCGAGTGCAAAGGCGGTAATGCTGAGGCTGCCACCGAGGTGCCACAGGAGAGAAGCTGCCCATAGTGCCAGGAGATCGTCACTGACACTGGGAGGACCGGTTGACGAATTCATGGAACAGCTGGCGGTGGTGCTGGTGTTGGTGCTCAGACTTTTCAGGATGAGTCCGGCCGTGAATGTGGGAACCCAGTCGGCGAGCAGATAAGCCGACCATAAAAGAAAATTCACCACCATACTGGCGGTTTTCCGGCGAAGGGGAGCGAAGAGAAAAAGAAAGATCTGAAGTGAGAGGCTGAACATGATGCAGCCTCGGATGGCCCATGAGTGCCAGATCTCTCTAAAGATCTCGACAATGGAATTCAATGCCATAATGGAACGCTGGATTTGCTGATGAGGGTCGCTCTTGTCTTTGGAAGAAACCTCATCTGGTGAACCAAAATCAACCCATACAATATATATATATACACACATATATACGGATACATATGTTGCGTTTGGTACTATACCAGTACGATCAAAAGGAATGGAATGGAACTAGTAATTTGCTCTTTTATATATATATATATATATATATATATTCTTACTTCATATACTTATAGAACTTACTATAATCATTCCATTGATATAAACTTTTCTCTCAAGTTGATGGAATGATATTCTCTTAAATAAAAAGAGATAAACATAAAAATTAGTAATTTTCTCTATATACTATTACAATTTATTTTTTAAAACCCATCTCAATGCGTTCATTTTCATTCATTCGTACCAAAAGTGACCATAATTTATCCAGTATTTGTCTGTATATATGTGTTACGCTGCTGATACTGCATGTGAAAACAAACATTAGGATTACTTGCATTACATTGAATCACAGTCGGGTTGGTCTTCCCTGTTTCCTCGGTCCGGGTTAGAGCCATATGCAGATGCTATTTATTCAATACTCCGCAATTTTGGGCTTTTTCCCGGTGAAACTTTACACAAAGGTAAATGTCTCGCTTCTTTTTCGTCTGACCAAGTAGAATAAACTAGGGTGCTGTTTGGTTGGTTGTAATCTGGTTACACTATATTTTTACACAACAGATTACAACATTTGGTTATAGAATTGACTGTACAAATACATTGGTTAGAACTTTACAACATAGTTGGCAAAAAATTCATATTCAACAGATATATCATTCTCATATTACATCAATTTTATAAAAAACTTCACAATAAACTTTGCATCATTTCAAATATTTCACAATCGTAAATTCCAATCCATTTTCCAAGAAATCTTACCATGGTTCAAAGTATAATCTCAACTTTTCCTGTAATTTAACAATATTCTAACCAAACCTACTAAATTAATCTATTCTCATCCAAAAAAAAAGGTAGAACAGGCTATGTAATTTAGAGGTGGATCCCCACGTAGCATGGCGTTTTAACGTTGGAATATGCCTGGTCATGGTATGCAAGCAAACCGTTTATTGCCGTTTCACGTGCTGTCGGTTTAAACATGCCTCCTCCTTGTTATGCACATGGAAGCAAGGAAGGTAGATTTAGAGACCAGTGACTGATATGGTGCTTGCATTAGGTGTTAGTTGTGATTACTCATGTCAGAAGAATAATTACTCTGGTGAATTGTGTTGTATTTATTCTAGTTAGGTGGTAAGATGTGTTAATTACTTCATAACATCACTGTAGAAAGAGGCACAACCCTCATTTCTGTAAGTAAACATCACAACTTGATTTTTATAGGTTTTGTGGGCTTGGAGGTCCATTTTGTGAGTAAAATCGAGCCCAGCACTGGTGGATGGGTTAAATCAGCATACTTGTTTTTCTAACTAAGACACTCGCACGGATGTGTATATGATAGACACAAAAATCATGGTACTTATATAACCGTATAAGATAACCCGCCAGAAATATATTTTTAACCGTAACTAACCCAATATTACAATAAACCATTCAGGATTAGCTCAAGCGAATGGAACGTCAGTATGTGTCGTGTGAAAATCTACGAGATCGGAAATTCGATTTTCCCCTTAAGCGTATAGTCCTTGGCGAGGTCAACGATCCTAAACTCACACCATGAAAAACCCGAGCGTGGAACTTGTGGCTTGTTAATTCAGAGATCAGAAGAAAAATGCTTGACTTTGTTCAGTCTATAGAGTACGAAAAGAGTCGGACTTGGATGTTAGCCTAAAGAAGGAAGAGAAGGCCCGACTCGTGGTAGTTTGTCCCCCTTCGCCCAAGACCCTAAGAAAAATGTCCGACTCGTGATAGTTTGTCCCCCTTCGCCCGAGACCCTACGAAAAATTTCAAACTCGATGTTGGCTGTTGAGGGCGAGTGTTCAAGGGCACGTGTCAAGTATGATCATGTTGTCATGTGAGAGTGGGTATTGAGAGTTAAATTCCACATCAATTGAGTTGAAGAAAAAACTTGAGTTTATAGGAGAATTAAATGTAACTATCTAATAGTTTAGATTTGTAGGCTTAGATGGAAATTTTACAACTGTTATTTGTGGTTGTGGCTGCCATTTATCCAATTCTCTGGCAATTTTTATACTTTTCATAAGTGGAAATTTTGACAAAGTAAATGTCTTGCCCCCCCTTTTTTTGCGTCGGACAAAGCAGACTAAACTGTGTACTGAGAGGCGGACCCCGACGTGTTTAACGTTGGAATATGCCTGGTCATGGTATGCACGCAAAGTTTGTGCACCTCTCGATGCTGTTGCACTTGATGACGGGTTGGATCGGAACATGCCTAGTCCTTGTGCACGAGCAAGCTAATCCGGAAGGCGGACTCCCACCCTTGCGGCTGTCTATTCGGTTCGGAGTTGAAGTTGTGTGAATTTTTTAAACTATTTCTGATAATTCATGTAATTTTTGGATAATTTAAATTTATTTAAATATACTATTCTAGGTGAATTTATATTGTGTTTTTAACTTATATTTGACATAATATTTACTGTTTTTAATAAATCGGATCAACTTGCAACCTTCCCGTCCCGCACTAGCCGACCTGTTAAGGGCGCATGGCCAGTCTGGATTTTAAAATATCCCCGCCACGCCTGATTGCCATCCGGCCATCCCTTCGCCCCGACATTATATTAATGATAATTTCAAAAGATAACAGTGATTTCAATTTTAAAAAAAAGTTTTAAAAAAAAGACATGACAAGAATACAGTTTTGAAAAAAACAATCAAATGAAATAAAATCATATATTTATCGACAAATAATCAAACAACTATAAGTTTAGAGAGTAATGAACTCACCATTAAAAAAATTTTTATTTAAATGTGCAGAATTCACGTATCTACTATACTATACGAAGTATAAAAAATTTGAGTCAGCCTCCGCTCAAAAGTTTAAGTTGTTAGGTCAATTTGTCATATATGTACACATATAAGGATGTTCCAGAGAGGGACAATAATAGTTTATTAAAAGGAATATTAGTTTAAAAATACATGAACTTTCAGCGAATAATTAAATTATATCACAAATTTAAAAATAACTTGTATGATAAATTTTGCTTCTATTACCACCACCCATCACATGAGGTGCCTTGACAAATGATGGAGCCGACGTGACACCAACAAAGCTGATTCCACATAATTAAAATCGGCCTGATATTGGACATTTCGAATCTATCAAATACTTATTGCTGGGAAAAAGAAAAAGTTCCTATTTGTTTGTCCTGGTTAGAGCCATGTCTTAGATGCCATTTATCCAAGTCTCCACAATTTTTATGCTTTTCCTCGGTGGAACTTTTTGCCCTTTTTCTTTCGACGTACCATAAGCCGGTTCCACATTGGAATATGTCTGGTCATGGCATGCAAGCAAAATTTGTTCACCTGTCGATGCTATTGCACTTATGTCGGATGGGATCGGGACATGCTTAGTCCTTGTGCACGAGCAAGCTAATCCTGAGGCGGACTCCCACACTCATGGCTGGAGCAATGAGTGTAAATAGAGTTAGTTGTGAAACTATTTCGCCAAAAGTGGTTCATTTGAAACTATTTACCGGATTAGGATTTTCTAAATGCATGTTGGAGATGCGGCTTTACTTTAAACGAACCGCATCTTCAAGATGCGGTTTCAGGGATAAATTTTTTTATTTTTAGCAGAACCACATCTTGAAGATGTGGTTCAATGTCTCTCTCTCTTTTTTTCATAGATAGGGAACCGCATCTTGAACATGCGGTTCCCTTTATTTACCTTTTTTTGGAAACACGAAGCCACAAGCAGGGAGTTAGATTAAATATTTAATGTATAATATACAATGAGCTCGTTTTATAAGTTTTTGTCAAATCTTTATGCAAGTAAAATTTTTATACAATTTTAAGAGTAAATTTTATAAGTGTAAGCACCCGAATGATGATTTATGCAATAAATTTTGATGTGTCATACCTTAATTACTAAATATGTTAATAAGCTGAGGGCTTATGATAAAAGTTGAATGTATAACACATTAGAATTCGTTGTATAAATTATTATTCAAATATTTACACTTATCAAATTTACTCTTAAAATTTTGTAAAAATTTTATACATATAAGGATCTGACAGAAATTTATAAAATGAGCCTATGTATATATACACAACAAGCTCGTTTTGTAAATCTGTGTAAGATCTTTATACCTGTAAAATTTTTACAAAATTTTAAGAATAAATTTAATAAATGTAAATACACGAATGATGATTTATATAATGAATTCTGATGTGTTATATATTGAACTTTAATAAAAAGTCCTCAGCTTATTAACATATTTAGTAATTAAGGTATAACACACCAAAATTCGTTCTGTAAGGTAGATAAAGGGAACATCATGTTCAAGATGCGGTTCCCTATCTGTTAAAAAAAAAAGACACTGAACCGCATCTTCAAGATGCGTCTCTGTTAAAAATAAAAGAAATTTATTCTGAAACCGCATCTCTAACATGCATTTAAAAAACCCTAATCCGGTAAATAGTTTCAGATGAACCACTTTTGGCGAAATAGTTTCACAACTAACCCTATTTACACTCATTGCTCCTCATGGCTGTCTATTTAGTTTGTAGTTGAAAATGAATCAAAGATAAATTTAGATCGACTTTATTTTCTAAGTCTCAACCGAAATCATAATATAAGGAATAAAGATAACAACAGTTTGAACCGATTTTTCAATTTACTAACAGCAAGAAACCAATTTTGTTTCTTCAATAAATAAATATTTCCTTTTTATGTGTGAAAAATCGTTTTTTCTTATGCATTCATTATTTTTTCAAGAATATTTTTCATGGTTCAATATGTGATAGAGCTCCTGAGGTTTAGATCTATCTTGATACTATTGTTGAATTTAGTGCATTGAATCGGATTCACACATGACTATTCTCCTAGAGCTCATAGGTAGTCGAATTCGCGTCGATTGTTGATAGAGCTAACTATAAGCAAGATCGAGATCTCGAGCCGGTGAGTCAATGAGTTAAGTAGACCAAGACTGCAAGCTGGTTGGAACCCTCAGGCTCAGCTGGACTGAGTAGAAGAGCTGCCTACGAGGCTGCCGGACCCAACCACGATCCCCCTCGTCCTCGCCGATCTAACCTCTCTCAGTTGCTTATTTTGACTTCACTCAGAAAAATTCTTAGGTGAGCTGAGCTCATCGATGGTATGGTAAACTTAGCCAATAAATGTTCTACACGTAAGTAAATATTTCAAATTACGATTAAAAATAAATATAATTAATGAATAAAAAAGATAATGTGATATCTAATGGTAAGGTATTAAACATTCATTAATAAAGTTCACGGATGATGTAGTGAGATGAGTTTACACAAGAATCTCTCTCAACTTCACTCATAGATTACACCTTGAGCACTCGCATACATGCATAGACTTGCATTACTTGTTCATTTATTTTCCATGGTAGACGCAAGCCGCACGTGCTCCTTTACTTAAAAATGAAAGATCTAAGAATGATTATCATCTTGAAGATTCCTCCGGGCTTAGACGAGGAGCTTTGTTATATATATATATGGATGTTCACGAGACGGACATCAATATTCTACT
Source organism: Lagerstroemia speciosa (assembly GCA_037672795.1). Classification (NCBI taxonomy): domain Eukaryota; kingdom Viridiplantae; phylum Streptophyta; class Magnoliopsida; order Myrtales; family Lythraceae; genus Lagerstroemia; species Lagerstroemia speciosa. The sequence goes on from CM075291.1 coordinate 3,889,041, forward strand.
AATGACACGTTGGACAGCAGGGAATAATATTGACGAGTACTTGGTAACAAACATAATGAACATGAAAATAAATTGAAGATAAATTAAATTGATTAACATTCTTTATTTATCAGAAAGGAATGTATTATAAGAATTTAATTAGGAACCTAAATATGTAAAATGGGATACTAAAAATATCTTTTAACATTTATATAAAATAAAAATATATATTTATTGTGAGATGTGTTGGTAACTAAAAGTTAAAAAAAGAAATTAAATCAATTTTCTTGTACAAAAGAGAAAAGATATTTTTAATATTTATATTATATTTATAAAAAGTTTAATGTAATTTTTGTATAATAAAAATTTGTAATTTTGTAAAAATAATAAATTATATGAAGAGAGGTGATATTTCAAATAAATTGTTGGATAAAGTTGGAATTTTAAGAATTCATAACAGTAATCTTGTAAATTGACGACTACTCCTATAAATAATAGGATATATGAAGAATGAGATGACCAATCATCTTAATTGCTTATAAATAAGAAATAGAGTTTACACATGTAATATATATAATTTGTTATGAATCTAATTTAGCAACCAAGGCACGTAATGGAGATTCCATCCAAAATTCATCTGTAATTGGGATTTTTATGGCACACAAACAGACCACCATAAAAACATCATATAATGACCTGGAGGAATCGAGCTTGACTGCTATATCAGCAACTCATACAACGGAATCACAAGTGACATGAAAATTAAAATGTTCTATTCTCATAATTGAATCTTCTCGTATCTCTTTATTCATCATATCTCTAATGCACTTGCAAGTATCCTTCACTGCTGGAATAAGAAAGAAATGAAAATTGATGTCAGCTATACGTTGAAAGAATGACTGTATACGAATTTCACATAGGAAGAAATCTTTTGATCTTAAAAATGAACTCATCGCAAACTTCAGTAAAGAATACTAACAGGATGATAATCACATAAACCAACATACACCGATCGGGAAGTGTACAAGGATGAGGACCATCTGCACTTACTGATTAGGATGTACATATTAAGGATTCAGCCTAATGCACATGCATCCTCTGAGCTTAACGGAAATCCTTTCTTATTCAGATCCATGGACGGTAGTTAAATTTGATCACAACCAGAACATGTGAGGAACAGAAAAAGTAGAGCGTTTGAGGTAAGAAGTGAGACAGGACCTGGTTTCTTACAGGGCAGTCACACAGACTGCTCTTGTTGCCACCATGATTTCTCCTTGGTGCTCACGGTTGCGTCTATTAAGCCCAAATGAGCCATCAAGAGCCAAACCAAAGAAAGGAGCTCTCCGCCTCGACACAGCGACTGGGCATGGATATCTCCCCTGCAGTTCCTCGCTGCGTAGACCAGCAACTTCAGCCAAACACGGGACAGAACTGTCCACCTCTCTCCCTCTGACAACTCCTTTAGTTCCTCGGTCAAAGTGCAAGCGCGGGACAGCACAGCCATGCTCTGATCTCCATTTTCAGGATCGGGTTGAATGGATTCTACTCCTCGGTTGAGAATACTCCTGCAAGCTTCCTTGATTTTTCTGCCTTCTCCTCCAGGGACGTGGATCTTAGAAAGAAACGATGATATATTCTTACAAGTGTGTTCATATCTTTTGAGGAAGATGCCCGATATTGTGGACATCATACCAGGCTGAAAGACCATGAGATATAACATGTAATCTGATAGCATCTTGCTGAATACCCGGTTATCGCTTGTTTCTCCATCAGAGAGTTCACCATCGTCCTTGGCATTGTAGCAGAGCTCTGTAGCAATATGCCACAGGAGGAGACACTCGTCGTACTCGACATCTTTGATGTAATCCAACATTCTGGTGGAATGATTGCCGTCACCGACGGCCCAGCCACCTCTAGCATCTGATTTTAACTTTCCTGCCTCATTGTTGGTGAATGCACTTTGCAGACTGATGAATATGAAATGCCACAGACGTTTGTCAAAAGGGTCTCTGGATACATACATTGCCCTGTCTAGAATATCCTTGAGGCCCATCCTATTGAGGACTGGGCGGAAACTAATGATGCCGAGTTTTCCTGGGAAGAGTACAACTCTTCCAATAGCTTGGAATGCTACATGAGGGATCTTGCAAATCCGGGTTACCCACGGTCGATATGACCTGGAGATGATTCGGGGCCGTTCCTTCAGACAGTAGCTGATGAGGTTGTGAGTGCAAATGGACTCGGACCATTCCCGAAAAAATATCATTGTGCCGTCAATCTCGCGCATGATATCCGGCTTGATTTTAATTTGGGACTCCCTCAGCCTGATACTTCTGCAGAAATATTCAGCCCAGAAACGAAGATGTATAATTATGAGAGTAAGTACCAATTTTGCAATGGAAAAAATATCTCTTGAGCTCGTTTCTTCTACTTTGGGTAGAAGCAGAGACATCCGCCTATACGGTAAAAAATATGGCGCCGTCAAACACAGTACGAGAGGTACTATAACCAAGGCGTTGCTGATACTTATATCGACATGATGAAAATGTTGCTTCTCGGCTTGAACAAATAGACCCAGCACGAGGGTGCACGAAACAAAGGATATCAGCCAGCAACAACTGCCGAATCTTCTTGCCAGCGCAATACGGTTCGTGTAGAACATCTCCCACAGGATATTGAGTTCGCATGACACGAGCCGATATGCATTTTCTGAGGAAGCTTTTGAAAAGAAAATCCTTGCAATATGTTGCCGCTGATAGGGCTGGCAATTTATGTTAACAACGAGCCCTTTGAAGAATTTAAAATAATGGAGCGCAGCTGCCAACACAATCATTTGATCGAGATCAGGACTAGTTGGAGAGATATTTTCTAGCATCACAAGACGACTTTCAAGTTCCTTGTCGTCTGGGTAGTCCAGTGAGTCGCGCTCCGTGACAATGTCTTTCCTGTACCTATGCAGGCTCGCGAGATGCATAGACTTTGCCCGCAGTACATTGCTGAAGAATCCTCCGAGAAGTGCGAAAATGGTGGGGACCGTGAGCCTGTTGTCGTGGGGGGTGCGATAGAAGATATAACAGGCCGTCACGAATTGCACGGCCACTACAGTCGAGTGCCTGAACCATAGCTCGTTATCTTCAAGTGCAAAGGCGGTGATGCTGAAGCTGCCACCGAGATGCCACAGGAGAGAAGCTGCCCACAGTGCCAGGAGATCGTCATTGACATCAGGAGGACCGGTTTCCGATTTCATGGAACAGTTGGTGCTCAGACTTTTCAGGATGAGTCCGGCTGCGAATGGGGGAACCCAGTCGGCGAGCAAATAAGCGGACCATATAAGAAAATTCATCACCATACTGGCAGTTTTCCGGCGAAGGGGAGCGAAGAGAAAAAGAAAGATCTGAAGTGAGAGGCTGAAGATGATGCAACCTCGGATACCCCATAAGAGCCAGACTCGGAACCAGATATCTCTGAAGGTCTCGACAATGGAATTCAATGCCATAATGGAACGCTGGATTTGCCGGAAAGGGTCGCTCTTGTCTTTGGAAGAAAGTTCTTCCAGTGAACAAAAATCACCTCATATATAGTCTCTATATTTGGATATGTATGTGTAGGTGGTGCGCCACATACACTTATCCTCCTTAAATAAGATCTCGAATTTATAAAGAAGTATAGTGCAGGAAATCTCCCATGTGTTAGGGAATCATCATACTAATTTCCATGCATGGCTTTACACAAAAGTTGTCGCTTACATTCGAGAGAGGACAAGGAACAGGTAAGGTATTAACATTGAAAGCTAACTTAATTAGTATTATGGTGACTTTGGACTTCACCAATAAAATGGTTTTACCTAGAGTTATAAAAAGGGTCGATTTTATGGGACTGAAAAACTACTAACATTTCTGTTCCGATTAGATAGAAGTAAAGGCAAGAAGCCTCGTGCATTTCCAGAGTCCGACAGTGGCTTGGTCAGCCTCCCCAGACCTGAATAATTGATAGCCTCTTAAGAAAAGACAGATCCTCAAATATCTTTTGTGACGAGACATTCAAAAGAAAGTGGTGAGAGGCTTCATAGAGAACGCTGCTCAGCCTAAGGACAGGGTTCCATTTCGTAATCCCATCTTTGGTGACAAAGCAAGCCACGAGAGAAGCTCTGAAGATGTAGAGATTAGCTCAGAGCCATATAGATAACAAATTACAGGAGGGACTGCCAGAAATATCTTTTTATCCATTCCACAGAATACAAATCAGCCGGATATTGAACATTTTGAATATCAACTACTTGTTAGAGGAAAAAAACGGTTCCTATTTGTTTATCCAGGTTAGAACCATGCGTGGTTAGATGCCATTTATCCAACTCTCCACAGTTTTCATGATTTTCCTCAGCTGGAACTTTTTGCCCTTTTCCATTTGACGTACCGTAAGCAGGTTTAACGTTGGACTATGTCTGGTCATGGCATGCATTCAAAGTTTGTGCACCTTTCATACCATAAGCTGCTGCACGTAATGTCGGATTGGATTGGAGCATGAATAGTAATGGTTCACAAGCAAGCTATTCTTGAAGGTGGAATCCCACCCTTGTGACTGTCCACTCGGTTTGGAATTGAAAATCAAACTTAATCAAACTGAATCAAAAATAAATTTAGATGATTTTATTGATTTAACTGTGTGCTTGGAGGTTTGGACCCCGACGTACCATAAGCAGGTTTAACGTTGGAATATGATTGGTCATTGTATGCACGCAAAGTTTGTGCACCTGTCGATGCTGTTGCACTTTATGTCAGATTGGCTCAGAATATCCCGAGTCCTTGTGCACAAGCAAGCTAATCTTGAAGGCAGACTCCCACCCTCCTGGATGTCTATTTGGTTAGGAGTTAGGTAATCGAACTTAATCAAACCGAATCGAAAATCAATTTAAACGGATTTTATTTTGTAATTGAAACCATGATATAAGGAGTAGCATAACCTATTTGGACCAGTTTTTCAATTTATTAGTAGCAAGGAACCGATTTTATTTGTTCAATTAAATTTTTTTAATTTTTATATGTTAAAAATTGTATTCTTATATATCCTTTTTTCTATTCTTATAGCACAAATTTTTATGATTCAATTCTGTATCTCCACTCCACGAGGGATGGCAATTTAAACCCATTATGACTTGTCTGTTTTAGACGGATCATGATCCTACCCACGCATAGCGGGCTAGTTAGGGTCTACCATCTGGATCAGCCTTACCCCTCCCAGACCTGCATTGATCCGTCAATAAAAATATGTTATATAATTATATATTTTAAATTAATTTCTATTTGACTTATGAGTATTTTTATTTTAATAGATTAGATAATAATTATTTCATTTGGTTGAAGTTCCATGAATTTAAATTATTTTTTGATAATTCATGTAATTTTTTGTCAATTTAAAAAATTTAAAATTATATTCAAATATACTATTACATGTAAATTTATATTTAATAAAATATTTATTAATTTTTTTTATATGTCGGATCGACTTGTACCTCCCATCCCATCCCGCACTAGTCGACCTGGACCACCCGGATTGCCATCTAGCTATCCCTTCGCCCCGACATTATATTGATGAGAATTTCTGAAAAAGACAGGCATTTCACCAAAAAGTTAAAAAAGAGATAACAAAAATAAAGTTTTTAAAAAAATCAAATGAAATAAATCATATGTTTATCGACAAAATCATCAAAGAACCATAAGTTTAAGGAGAAATGGACTCATCACTAAAAGAATTATGTAGATGTGCGGAATCCACATATCTACTACACTATTCTTTTTTTATTTAAAGTATAGAAGATTTGAGTCAGCCTCCGCTAAAAAGTTAAATTATTTGTAATATGCACACATATATAGATGTTCCTAACAGGGACACTAATATTTTATTAAAATGTTCAATTTTTACTGTTGATCCAACGTCAGTTATGTAAGAAATTAATAATAAGTTTATAAAAGAACTGATACCATCACCTAATAACTTCAACTTTTAGATGGAAATATGTTCAGTATCTTATAAGATCCGCTAGCAATAATATAATATATGAGCGTAAGCCCCGATTCATTTTTTAATTGGTTTACGAAAGAGGCACGTAGTTCAAGAGCAGTATCGGTATCAATTCACCAGTCTCTGGGAAGAAATCTTTTGAAATGCATGTGAACTTACCGGTAGCGAGCTTCCATAAGAAATACTAATAGGATAATCTCATAAACCAACGGACATCGATTGAGAAGTATACAATACAACAGTGAAGGACCATCTGGACTTAGTAGAGGGATTCCAGCCTAATGAACATGCGTTCTCTCTCCGCGCTCACCGGAATTGCTTTCTTATTCAGATCCATGGACAATACCTAAATGTAACCAGAATCAGAACATATGAAGAACAGAAAAGTAGAAGTGTTTGATATTGGAAGCAAGACGGGACAGGACACGGTTACGGTTTCCAGCAGATTGCTCTTGTTGCTTTGATCTCTTCTTGCCGCTCATGATTGCCTACATTAGGCCAAAATGAGCCATCAAGAGCCAAACCAAAGTAAGGAACTCTCCGCGTCGACACAGCGACCGGGCATGAATATCTCCTCTGCAGTTCCTCGCTGTGTAAACCAGCATCTCCAACCAAACACGGGATAGAACTGTCCACCTCTCTTCCTCTAGCAACTGCGTTAGTTCCTCAGTCAAAGTGCACGCGTGGGACAGTATATCCAGTTTCGAATCTCCAGTTTCAGGACCAGGTTGAATGAGAAATTTTGGCAAGTTGAGAATAGTCCAGCAAGCGTCCTTCAATTTTTCTCCTCCATAGAACGTACGAAGAAGATCTGATAACCTCTTACAAACGGGTTCATATCTTCTGAGGAAGGTGACCGATACTGTGGACGTCATACGGGGCTGAAAGACTATGAGATATGTAGAAATTGAGAGCAAAATGAAGGGAATCACTTTTCTCTTATTTTCAATACATCAATTATATGTATATATATACAAGTTCGGTCTCCATCAATAAAGGAAATAAGTAAAAATATCAAAAGAGAATCAAATCAGAATATACAGAATCGAAACAACTTGGTAGTCGAGATCTGAAAGATATATCCGTATCTGAAAAGATCTGAAGAATATTGACAGGATATCTTCAATACTCCCCCTCAAGTTGGAGCGTGTATATTATGAACGCCCAACTTGTTGAGTAGAAAGTTGAATCGGTCCTTGCCTAACGCTTTAGTAAATATGTCAGCCAATTGAAGACGTGTAGGCACATGTGCTGTGGCAATTGCCTTGGATTGCAAATGCTCTCGAATGAAATGGCAATCGATTTCAATGTGCTTGGTGCGCTCGTGATAAACTGGATTGGCTGCAATATGAAGGGCTGCTTGATTATCACAATGTAACTGCATCGGTTGTAAATGATCAACTTGTAGGGACTTAAGTAGACTTCGAAGCCATAAAAGTTCACTTGTGGTTGCAGCCATTGATCTATATTCGGCCTCAGCAGAGGAGCGGGACACTGTGGTTTGCTTCTTAGTTCTCCAGGAAATGGGACTTCCTCCGAGAGTAACAAAATATCCCGTCAATGATCGTCGAGTCATAGGACAACTTGCCCAATCCGAATCACAATATCCAGTTAACTGAAGTGATGAAGGCTCAAGTAATATGCCTTGCCCTGGGGTGAATTTCAGATAACGAAGAACGCGTAATGCTGCATCCCAATGACCCTGTCGAGGGTCCTGCATGAATTGAGATAAGATATGGACTGCGTAACACAACTCTGGTCGGGTAATTGTCAAATAGATCAAGCGCCCGACGAGACGACGATATTGCTCTGGATTTGAGATTTTGGTGCCAGAATCAGAAGATAACCGAAGTTGCTGTTCCATTGGAAACATGGCAGGCTTGGACCCAAGCATTCCACAATCCGTCAATATGTCTAAGGCATACTTGCGCTGGCTTAAAAACATCTCACCAGCTCGTCGTGCAACTTCTATCCCAAGAAAATATTTCAAGGAGCCAAGGTCCTTAATGTGGAAGCATCGATGCAGATATTCCTTTAGAGCAATGCACTGACTGGAATCATTGCCTGTCAAAATAAGGTCATCAACATACACTAGAACAGCAAGAAAATGATCACCTTTTGACCAGGTGAATAACGAATAATCTGCAGAGGATTGGACGAATCCATATTGCTGTAGTGCGGATGCAAATTTCGAAAACCAATTCCGTGATGCTTGCTTCAAACCATATAATGATTTTCTAAGTCGGCAGACAGATCCAGAGACTTGGCAGTGTAATCCGGGAGGCAATTGCATGTAGACTTCCTCTTCAAGCTCACCGTGTAGGAATGCATTATGTACGTCCAATTGATGCAACTCCCAACCACGAAATAAAGCTACAGTGAGCAAGTAGCGCACAGTCACTAATTTTGCCACCGGCGCAAATGTTTCATGAAAATCTAAACCTTCAATTTGCGTGAATCCCTTCGCAACAAGCCTAGCCTTATAGCGTTCGATGCTTCCATCAGCTCGACGTTTGATCTTGAAAACCCACTTGCATCCAATGGGTTTCTTGTTTGCCGATAGAGGTTCAATTGTCCAAGTTTTATTCTGCTCAAGTGCTTGGATCTCTTCCCGCATTGCCTTCCTCCAGCGAGGATCACAAATTGCTTCCTTGAATGACCTGGTTTCAACATCCGAGTCTAAAGAGGCTAGAAACGCCTGGTGAGATTTATTCAAGCGTTCATAACAAATATTATTCTCTATGGGGTAAGACTTACCTGAGGAGATTGATGGAGTGGGCGAGGGAGGGGTGGTGTACTGTGCTCGGGTATGGCATACGTAATCTTGAAGATAAGAAGGGGATTTCCTCTCTCTGCTTGGCCGTGTGCGCTGTAATGATTCTTCTTCCAATTCATTTTGTTGGGGCGCAACTTCTTCATCTATTTGTTCTTCCATAATTACCCGTCCTTGACTTTCTTCTTGACTCATGACTTCATTTTCTTGATGGATTATCTCTTGTGCTAATCCACTTCTCCCCCTGTCATTATTATTTCCCACCGTCACCAATTCCATTGCATTCCCTTGATCACCATGATCGGAGCATACACTTGATTTGGCGAATGGAAAGATTTCTTCTTGAAATACCACATCCCGTGAGACAAATACTTCTCCCGTGTTCAGATCATAAAGCTTCCACCCTTTCTTTCCGTGTGGATAGCCGATAAACATGCATTTCCTTGAGCGCTCTTCAAATTTATCTTTCATCTTGGGCTTATGTAATGCATAACATAATGAACCGAAAACACGTAGATGATCGTAAGTTGGCGGCTTCCCAAATAAAATTTCGTAAGGACTTTTACCGGACAATAATGGTGTAGGCATGTGATTGATTAGGTACGTCGCTGTTAAAATGCATTCGCCCCAAAATTTAATTGGTACTTGAGCTTGAAACCGCAACGCTCTTGCCACATTTAAAATATGCCGGTGTTTCCGTTCAACTCTTCCATTCTGCTGTGGAGTCTCTACACATGTCGTCTGGTGTATTGTCCCTCTGCTTAGATAGAAATCTTGTAGGGATTTTGACATAAACTCCAGCCCATTATCAGTTCTTACAATTTTGATATATCGTCCGAACTGATTTTGCACCATATTAAAGAATTCCATCATCCGCCTTTCAACCTCTGATTTTTCTCGCATTAAATACACCCAAGTTGCCCTGCTATGATCATCAACAATTGTTAAAAAGTAGTGCGCACCGGTTAAGGACGAAGTATGATAAGGACCCCAAACATCACAATGGATTATATCAAAAACCCTTTCAGCTTTATTAGAACTTGAGGAAAATGGTATGCGTGTTTGCTTTGCTCTGCTGCAAATATCGCAAACCTTGTTCTCAGCCTTACTCAAGTGAAAACTAGAAATAAAAGATAAGGCTCTTTGTGATGGGTGTCCCAAACGTCTGTGCCACTTCTCATAGTCCTCTACTTGTATTGCTCCTAGTGCTGACTGTGAAGTTGGACATTCGAGACAGTACAACCCCCCTCGCAATTTAGCCACTCCAATCGGTCTCCTCGAGGTTAGGTCCTGCACCACACAAAAATCATGAGAGAAAATCACAGAACAATGCATATCTCTTGTCAATCGGCTAACCGAAATTAAATTACAAGTGAATTCTGGAATATAGAGGACATTCTCCAAGGTAAAATTTGAACCCAATTTAACACGACCAATCTGCTTTGCAAGAAAAGATCTTCCATCTGGCACCCATATCGGATGCGGCTTAGAGATGGGCAATGGATCAGTCAATTGACCCAAATTACCGGTCATATGCATAGACGCCCCGGTATCAAGAATCCAAGCTGAGTTACCTTCATCGAAATTGGAAAACATACCGGCCAATTGATTAGAACTATTATCAGACGGCTCAACCAATGAGAGAAGTTTCTGAACCACTTCATCAGTTAATTTCGAGGCTACTCCTGTCCCGGAAGGATTCGGGCTTCCATTATGGGCTGAGAATGCTGCATGACGAGGCTGTTGTGTTGCTTGGCGGGGCTGTCTTGTGGTCCAGTTGTTTGCATGGCGTGCTCCTTGATCTGACTGCATGTTGGGCCGAAAGGTCTCCCTAATTTTGGGATCACGGAATGCTGCTCGATTGTCCCGGTCATGCCTCATTTGGTTTGTGTAATTTGGCCCAAATTTCTGACGCTCTCCCCAGTCGGTTGGATATCCGTTGAGCTTGTAGCAATCGGATCGGCTATGTCCTGTTTTCCTGCAATAGCTACAAGATAATCTTCCAAGTGAAGATAATTTTTCATCATTTCTCCCTTCCTTTGCAGCCACAAATGCTACGGAATCAGTAGCTCCCTCACGTCCACGGGCTGCCATCCTTTGACGCTCTTCTTGTGTCACCATAGAATAAACTCTAGCCATGGACGGAAGCGGATCAAACGTCAATACCTGGGAACGAACAGTTCCAAACGATTCGGTGTTCAAGCCCATAAGAAATTGATGGACCTTCTCCACTTCCTTCTCACTTGCGTACTCGCTCGCGGCAGCACAAGTGCATTGTGGGACCTTTGAATAATCTTCGAGCTCGTCCCACAAAGCCTTCATCTTTGTATAATACTCTGCAACAGTGAGCCCCTCTTGGCGTAGGGTGCTCAAATCCGTCTTAATTTGTTGGACTCGACTAGCGTTTCCTTGCGAAAATCTTTGCTTGAGATCATCCCACATGACCTTTGCGGTGTCCGCATAGGCCACGCTGGCCTGCAAGCTTGTATCTAACGAGTTAAAAATCCATGCAATTAACATAGAATTGCACACATCCCATGCTGCATATTCCGTTGCACTGATGTCAGGCTTGATCAAGCTCCCATCAATGAACCCAAGTTTATTTTTGGCTCGTAGAGCATTCTTCATCGTTCTTGACCATGTCGTGTAGTTGTTCCCAGTTAGGCGGCATGTCACCAGCGTTGCACCAGGGCTATCGGAAGTGCTCAGGTAGTAAGGTGATGAGATATCGGTGGTCTTGTTTTCGGCCATAATGAAAGAACAATATCAAGTGGGAACCTGGCTCTGATACCATGTAGAAATTGAGAGCAAAATGAAGGGAATCACTTTTCTCTTATTTTCAATACATCAATTATATGTATATATATACAAGTTCGGTCTCCATCAATAAAGGAAATAAGTAAAAATATCAAAAGAGAATCAAATCAGAATATACAGAATCGAAACAACTTGGTAGTCGAGATCTGAAAGATATATCCGTATCTGAAAAGATCTGAAGAATATTGACAGGATATCTTCAATAAGATATAACATGTAATCTGATAGCATCTTGCTGAATACTCGGTTATTGCTGGTTTCCCGATTAGAGAGATTATTTTTATCTGTATAGTATAAGAGCTCTGTAGCAATATGCCATACGAGGAGGCGCTCATCGTACTCGACGTCTTTGATGTAACGCAACAGCTTGGTGGAAAGATTGCAGCCTGAGAGGGCCCAGCCACCTTCAGCCTCTAATAATAACTCTCCAGCCTCAGTATGGATGGGTGCATTCCGCAGATTGTTGAATATGAAATCCCACAGTTCCTTGTCAAAAGGATCCCTGGATACATACATTGCTCTGTCTAGGAGACCCTTGAGGCCAAGAAAATCGAGGACAGGGCAAAAAACAGCAATAACTCGTTTTCCCAGGAAGAGCAAAACTCTTCGAACAGCTTGGAATGGCGTATGGAGGATTTTGCAAAATCGGGCTACCCACACTTGATATGGCCTGGAGATATCTTGGGGTCGTTCATTCAGACGGTAGCTGATGAGGTTGTGAGAACAAATGGACTCGGACCATTCCCGGAAAAATATCGGTGTGCTGTCGATCTTGTGCGTGATGTCCGGCTCGATTTTAATTTGGGACTCCCTCAGCCTGATACTTTGCAGAAATTTTGTATAGTTCCGCAAGTACGTACCCAATATACATGGAAAGAAAGACATCTGAAGGGTAGTATTTCTTCGAGTATATACAGAGATATCCGCCGATACAACACAAAATATGGCTTCAAAAAACACAGCACAAGAGGTACTATAACCAAGGCATTGCTGATTCTGATATCAACATGATGAAAATCTTGCTTCTCAGCTTGAACAAATTGACCCAGCACGACGGTGCATGAAATAAAGGATATCAGCCAACAACCGCTGCCAAATCTTCTTGCCAACGTGATTCCGTTGGTGTAGAACACCTCGTACATGTAACTGAGTTCGCATGATATGAGCCGGTATGCATCTTCTGGGGAAATTCCTCTACAGAAAAACTTTGTAATCCGTTGCTGCTCATGGGATCGGCATTTTATGTTAACAACGAGCCCTTTAAAGATTTTAAAGCAGTGTTGCGCAACCACTAAAACTTCCTGTAAATGGAGAGGCTTCGTTGGATCTTCACTGTCCAGCTCCTTGGGACCGCATACCGCATAGCGGGATGAGTCGAGTTCTGCGACGAAGTCTTCCCTGTACTTATCCAAGCTTGCGAGACGCATGGAGTGTGCCCGCAGTACATTGCTGAAGAAGCCTCCGAGAAGTGCAAAAACGGTGGGGATGATTAACTTGTTGTGAGGGAGGGTGCGGAGGAAAATGTAGAAGACTGTGGCGAATTGGGCGACCGTTATGATCGAGTGCCTGTACCACAGCTCGTTATCTTCGAGCGCGAATGCGGTGATGCTGAAGCTGCCACCGAGGTGCCACAGGAGAGATGCTGCCCATAGTGCCAGGAGATCGTCATCGTGGCCAGGAGGACCGGTTGATGAATTCACGGAACTGCTCATGGTGCTGGTGCTCAGACTTTTCAGGATGAGTCCGACCGTGAATGTCGGAATCCAGTCGGCAAGCAGATAAGCCGACCATATAAGAAAATAGACCACCGTACTGCCAGTTTTCCTACGAAGGGAAGCAAAGAGGAAAAGAAAGATCTGAAGCGAGAGGCTCAAGGTGATGCAGCCTCGGATGCTCCATAAGTTCCAGATCACCCTCATGGTCTCGATAATGGGATTCAATGCCATAATGGAACGCCGGATTAGCCGAAAGGTCGTTCTTTGGAAGAAAGTTCTTCTAGTGAACCAAATCGCCCCATACGTAGTCTCTATGTTTGTGTATGTGGGGTCACTGCCTGTGAACACTAACATTGAAATTACTGCCATGAAATCATATTCTTTGTGGTTCCGAAAAGGTTCTTTTCTTAATATATCGGGTTTGTGAAAGAAATAGATGCAGGAAATTTTTTTTTCCTTTATGTGCTAGGAAATAATCATATTAATTTACATGCAACGTTGAATAGGAAAAAGTCTCTAGTAGAGCGGTTATAACACGTATTAATGATGACGTGAGATATCCGTTCAATTAAAATTTAATATATAATCAATAATTAAATATATATAATTACTAAATCCTAAAATTTTCTTAAAAATAGATGAAAAGTCTCTAATAATTAGTGAACTCTAATCGGACAAATATATAAATGATGACTTTTGATCAGACGGATATATTACGTTAGTATTACTTATATTTTATAATCGCTCCATTAAACACTCTCTTTCGAAAGAGGACAGGGAGCAAGGCTAGTATGGTGACTTTGGACTTCACCAATAAAATGGTTTTACCTACAGTTATAAAAAGGGTCGATTTTGTGGGACTGAAAACTACGAACATTTCTGTTCTGACTAGATAAGAAGTAAAGGCAAGAAGGGTCATGCCTTCCCAGGGTCCGACGGTGGCCTATTCGACCTCCTAGACTGACCGACATCTATGACCCTGAGCAATTAACAGCCTCTCAGAAGAACAGATCGTCAAGTATCTTCGGTCACAGAGCATTAAAAAGAAAAAAAGGGTTCATAGAGAACGCAGCTCGACCTAAAGAGAGAGTTCCATTCCGTAACCCTGTCTCCGGTGAAAGTTTGAGGTGAAATTCATAGAAAGCCACGAAAGAAGCTCGGAAGGTGTAGATGGCCTCAGAACTATATAAGGTAACATGTTACACTGGGGACTACTGCAAATATCTTTTTGTCCATTCCACATAATTAAAATCGGCTGGAAATTACATATTTTGAATATCAAATACTTATTGCAGGAAAAAAAAAAAAAAGTTCCTATTTGTTTGTCCTGGTTAGAGCCATCTGTGGATGCTATTTATCCAATTCTCCACAATTTTTATGCTTTTCCTCGGGGGAACTTTTAGCCCTTTTTCTTTCGACGTACCATAAGATGGTTTTAACATTGGTATATGTCCGGTCATGGCATGCACGCAAAGTTTGTGCGCCTTTCATACCATAAGCTGCTGCACGTAATGCCGGATTCGATTGGAGCATGCCTAGTCCATGTGCACAAGCAAGCTAATCTTGAAGGTGGAATCTCACCCTTGTGACTATCCATTCGATTTAGAGTTGAAACTCAGACTTACTCAATCTGAATTGAAAATAGATGTACATCAATTTTATTTTCTAAGCTTGAACAGAAACCATAATATAAGGAATAAATATAACCGGTTTAGAGCAATTTTTTGATTTTTTAACAGCAAGAAACAGATTTTGTTTGTTCAATTAAAAAATATTTAATTTGTATATGTGAAAATTGTTTCTTATACACCCATATTCTCATAATGAACCTTTTCAATTCTTACAGCAAAAAATTTTCCGATTCAATTCCATACCTTCGCCCAGCTAGCGACGGCAATTTAAACCCACTATGAGCCAATCCGTTTTAGACGGGTCACGACCTGACCCACGCACAGTGGGGCCACTCTGGGTCTGTCATCTAGACCAGCCTTACCCCGCCTAGCCCTACACTGATTCGTTAATAAAAATATCTTATACAATTATAAATTTTAAAAATTAATATTTATTTAATTTATGAGTATTTTTGTCTTAATAAATTAGTTAGTAATAATTTTATTTAGTTGAATCAGTGAGAAATTTGATAATTAAAATTTATTTTTATAATTTTTGGATTTTTTGATAATTTGAATTTATTTAAATATACTATTTATATGTGAATTTACCTTATGTTTTTAATTTATACTTGTTAAATATTCACCTTATCCATGAATGTTAGATGCATGTTCAATTTAAAAGTTTAAATTGTTAAGTAATTGTACCTAGTTCTCTTGTAAACTAGGCATCTTTTTATTATTTATCCGACATGCGATTTCATTTCTCAACACCCACCCTTCACATAGTAATGTATGCACACTTGACACGTGCTCATAAATATCCACCGTCAACAAATAATATCGAGCTAGACTTTTTTTCTTTCAATCTCGAATGAGGGGATAGAATACCAAAAGGGGCATTCTCTTTCGTTATCAAGCCAATATACAGTCAGAAACTGTTAAAGAGCCGAATATTGATCTTTCGATATCTTTCGTTATCGAGTCCTCAATGTAACCTTCCCTTACTTCTAAGCTCACATGGCATTAACGCAGTTAAAATAATCCACCGTGTGATATTTTAAGGTGGCATATACATCTTTAATCCAAACTGTAACAATGAGCTATAAATAATACTAGTTAAAAAAAAAAAACCGCGCTTCGCTGCAGGCCAAACAAACATTCAATAATTTGAAATGATTCTAGATTAATGAAATATGAATCATATTTGAAATGTTCATTTGTCAAGAAATATGTTCGAGTAGGCAGCAGTTGTACATAAGATTAAGAGTTGCAAATTCCATGATAAGAGACAGATGTGATGTGTAACAAAAAGCCACACAACCCGCAAATTGAAGAGTACAATCATCTTATGCAGGAGAGACAACTTCATACAACAGTGACTGAAAATTGCTCGCAACACGCTTACATGCTACCCGTTCTTTATATCAACAGATTGCGGATATGAAGATGGTAGCACAACCTACAATGGGGTTGCATCAACTATCTGCCCTGCAATAATTATAGCAGACACAAAAATGGCATTGTAATTTTGAGAAGTTGCCTAAACAAAACATAAACTCCCTTGATCTTTTGGTAAATAAGTGATCAGGCTATTTAATTCGTGAAATTAGGAAAATAAAATAAGAATAATGATGAAAAAAATAAGAAAATATAATTTTATAAAGCAGAAAAATAATTTAACCAAATAGGAAAATCCAATTCAAATAAAAAAGAACGGAAATAGGGGAAGAGAGAGGGGGTCAAAAATATGAAATAAGTGATTTGGTTAATGAGTCCGTGAAATTGAAGAAATTAAATAAGGATGGTAACAATAAATATAGGATAAAATAGTCTGACTTAATTAAATATGAAATAATAACCAAAAAAATATAAGGCAACTTAAACTAAATAAGACAGGAAAATAATTTTACTAAATATGAAAATCAATTTCATATAATTTGAGGTAATGTGAGAAAGATATCTATAAGTAATGTGACATAAGATGTGAATACACAGGTAAGAGACATGTCCGACATAAAGGAACAAATACACAATCACATGGAATCGACAAATAAAATATGAACAAATAATCTGGTGAGTCTATCCATACTCTTCTTTTTTTTTTTCAACACACAGTTTGAACTATTTTTGAGGATTCAACTTCAATACTCATTGTGGTGGTCAGGAATGAAGAGAACTGACAGCCAGCTAACGAAGTAAACATTATTCATCCTCGTTTTTCCCAAGGCAACTCATCAGAAATCGTAAAAGAGAAATACTATCATAAAAGAAAAAACACCATAGTAATATAGCTAACCCCATGGAGAATAGATGTTGAGATGGACAGGAGCTGTAAAAACCTACCTTAGGAAGCTTGTAATAAGATTTTCCTCTTTCAATTTCATCACAGACCAATCATACCCCTATTTCCAATAAAGTAGGATTCAAAAAAGCCAAAAATCCTCAAATAATAGAAAGATTAATCTCACCTGAATAAAAAAATTATGCAAGAGATCAGTTGTACCCAAACAGAGCAATCCATTACAGCATTAAATCTGCAATAATTAAATAGGGAAAGTGGTGTTTCAACAGTAGTAGTTCATCTTTTGCAGTCGAAAATTGTTTAATCAATTCTAACGGTATCAATAAGATCGGAGGTAAATGAACTGGGGAATGCCCCAAAAACATGAGCATGTTGACAAAGTATCTTGGAGAAGGAACAACTTATTGATTCAGCGATCGAAATTAATAGTCAGAAGGTAACATATGGAAATTGACCTTGGCAAGACGAGCAAGATAGTTGGTAGTGCAGTTTGCATTTGAAGCAATATCCATGTTTGGCTTGTAGTTCATTGACACCAACCACAAACACGGGCGCATCAGCTTGCATTTCAAGTATGCTGAAGCCTTCTCCATTGATGTGAAAATTCTGGATAATTCAATGACATATTAACCCCGTGGTATATCTTCTGGGTTTCTGAGCATAAAAGACAATCAAAGGCCAATTCCTAGCAATAGTATGACCAACTAACAAATTATTTATGGAGCAACCAGAAGATTCATCAAAGAGGCTAAATTAATTTTTATTCTTAGTGTTTCCTCGTCTGTTGAATTGTATACATTCTAATATATGAATTGAAAAGAGAGTATCTTTTGCTGAATAGAACGGAGGAAAATAGAGAGCTATAAGGTCACCCTGAGAAGACATTCAATCATTTGAAATGAATTGTAAAATCATTTTAGTTCATGCTACTGTCTTTATATCTGCCCTCCAGTGTAAATGCCATAAAAAAATTTTCCTTCCATTCGCACAGAGAAAGAGAGAGAGAGAGAGAGAGACACACACACACACACATATATATATATATATATATCCTAGTGTCCGTGAGTGCATGAAACTCATTCATGGTTAGGTGCATGGGAATGGATATGTGTAAGTGCATGTATTGCTAAGTTGGAAAAAAAAAAAAAAAAGGACCGCAAAGCCCACAAGGCAAAATAAGCCATTAAGCCACACGCCCATTAGGCCCATAAGCCCAGCCCACGCTTTAAACAAGTCCATAATCCATTAGTCATTAGGCTCATAAGAGAAAGCAGATTAATTTTCATTTACCGCCATGATATGTATGTCTTCCACTTCTTTTTCAATCATTCTGCCACAAGATGATGAAGCACCGAAAAGAGAGAGAGAGCATTTGAAGCTCGGTTCTTTTTCTTCAGGGAGCCGAAGAGGGAAACGGGAAAAGAATGGGTAATACGTTCTAATTTCCTTTGATTTCTTATGGTTTTGTTTCTTCAATTAGCAATAATGTTATTGATCTTCCTCATAAGATCACTAGATTGGAGAAGTTTGGATTATTTGCTTAAATTGAGAAATAGGATTGACCTTCATCATGTTATACTTTCTGCTATTAGAAATATGTTGATTTGAGTTTCATGATATAAATTTTGGCCTGGGGATTATTATAAAATATATATATATATATATATATATAGAGAGAGAGAGAAAAGGGTCTAGTACCGAGACATGCAATTCTTACGCTTGAAGCTTAACTGATGCCTTTGAATGTTAGATTGGTTCACCACATTACATGCATCGGTTAAATTATTACTTTCATTCTAAATTGTTCTTAGCTAGTTTGCTTCATTATGATGAATTCATAATTCTGGATAATTATAGTTGAAGGTCAATTATGTGGGTTTGGTAGTTGAGAGCTTTAGGAAAAAAAAAATTGAGTTTAATTAGTTCTTGGTAGGCTTTGGTTTAGATGGAACATGGTGTGGATATTTATTTATTCAGGCAATGTTCCCCCACTTTTACAGCTTCTAAGAACTTAATTGTAATTACATGGTAATAATTTTCTACTTCCGAAAACTTTGATTTTTATTATTATCTTGTAGGAATATAAATGAATGAGGTTGGTGTAGGAGGATATGTCAATGGCCAATTTCTTTTAAGTATTTGTGCTTGATACTATGGAATATATATTCTAATTGGTTTTACAACGAATCGGGTACTTAAGGGGTAGATTGAGTGAAATAAAATCAAATTTTAGGTCGGCTATAAAGTATCTAACTTTTGTCTTGTGTTATCTTGAGTGGAAGTCCCTCACATGACTTGGTTTCTTCATGCATTTATATCTGTTAGGATCTAAAGAAGCTGAAGGCTATTGCTCGTAAGAATTGGCTTGGTGAAATATCTTTAAGGAATTGGTTGTGAGTATTCTTTTCTATCATAAACGATATAAATATATATTGTATAAAAGCCTTATATGCTATGCGAAATGATACATGAGTGAATATATTATTTGGGTGTGATTGATTGGTTGTTGACTCTGTGGTTAAGTGTATGGATAATTACGTGCTAATGTTAATTATATTGTATGATCTTTATTGTATCACATTAAGTGTTATTGCTTGAATATATAGTCTATTGGAATTGGTTGACTTTGTTTGATTATGCCTTGATTCTAGAAAAATGTATTATTGTTTGACTGTATTACATCAATGTGAATTAATTAAGTATAACCATGGTGACCGCTAAGCCGACGAGTTAGAAATGGGCCAGAAAAAAATAAAAGAAAAGATAAACAAAAGTGAAAACAAAGAGATATTAAATTTACCGTTGATGTCCAAGAAGGTAATTTACCGTTAGTTTCTAGTGAGATATAAAAATAAGATAACTAAAATATGCTCTTACCGTCGGAGGGTAATGGGCGGCCCCATGGGTGTGAGGTGTGTAGATGAAGGGTACCGAGAGATGGGAGGAAGATTGATATTGATTATTTCGCGGGATCATAGTAACATCGAAGAGATGAGTATCGATACTGCCAAAACCTTGTCACAAGGGAAATGTGACTCCATAGCTATATTAATTGTTTGTCAAGTCCGGTGCATCGGCTTGTTGAGTTCTTTGGTTTGTAATTATATTTGCTATTATTGATGTCATTTGTGTATGTGGTTGAGATTGGATTATGTGGATTGTTTATTATAAAGCATATTGACTGATATACGTATATTCGTACTACTGTGTATATAACTTACATTGATGTAGATTGTATTGACTAAGGTTACAAGTAAATGTTTGGGGCATGGTGAATTGGGTAAGGTTGGAATATGTTATTGGATATCAGAATAGAGATGAGGTATGCATAGTGTATCATTTGATATAGTTTTTTGTACTTGCTGAAAGCATGAGTATACGTAAGTCGGGTTGAACTACTGTTAGTTGTTCGATGTGTAATTCATTGCTTATATATATAATTGATTTTACTATAAAATTGAATATTTATTGAGATGTGGCTCACACTTTCCACATATTATTTTACAGATAAATGTGAAGTTCACCGATTTGATATGGCGAACAAAGGTAGTTTTTTGATAGCGGGGAATCAATTGAAGATAGAGATTATTTTGAGTTATTTATTCAGTTTTGTATCATATGTTGCGACCCGGAAATTTGTACGGTTTTATAATGTTTATTTTGGAAAATTTTCATAGTCACTATAACATGTTAATATTTTCTGATTTGAAAATATGAAAATATAGGGAAAATTTTGTCGAATTTTCGGGTAGTGGCATGCAGGGATATAAAGACATGGTAGCATGCAATTGCAATAGCAAGAATATTAGCTTCATGTTATATGAATTGTACCTACTGGATATGTGACAATCATATAATCCCTATTGTTAATCTTCCTACTAATATCATCATTCTCCTCAAAAAACTATTTATCCCCATCCACATAGTCAAATATATTAGAATCCCATATCCTGTATAATTTAACTCTAATCCAATCGATCCCTAACTTTGTTACAAGGTTTCTCTCTCGGATTTAGCTCACCGGCTATACCAAGGGATACCAATTTCAACTATTTACACACTTATTCCTGGAGATGTTGTCCGTCTAAAAAGTTTTTTGTTATACTATCGATTCTTTCAAACAACCAAACGATGACAACTATTTCTACTTATATATGCACGAATCAAATGATGACAGCTTTGCTTCGTTATATTGTCTAAAATATGCAAATAGCCAAACTACTTGATATGAATGTATGTGAAAACTAAGGCTCAAAACCTCAGCAGATTCATAGGAGATCCGACCCCATCATCTTCTTCTTCTTGACTGAACTTACAAATCCAGAAATGCAGCTAACCCAAAAGAAAGTCCAAGTGAGTCAAGGATTGAGGCCCAAATATGAAAATCACAGGAACAAATCGAATCCGAAATCCCAAAAGAGGAAATTCATGAAATTGCAAATTCTCAAATACTGTGACAACCAACATACGAATGTACAAACCTGGGAACTCTCAAAAGAGTGATGAGGAATAGTCAATCTGCTTATCAAAAGATGTTTTTCACTCAATTCTTCTTCCCAACCTTGTTTCTTGCTGCATTCACCTTCCTCGTAACAAACTATTTCGGTGGGGGGATACAAACTATAAATTGAAGCAACAATCGGAGCCTAAGATCAGGCGACCAACATAGAAATCAAGACGCCCCTATTATTTTCTTTTGCCATGGGAGGGAAAAAAAACCTCTTTTTTCCGCTCGAAAAGGAAAACAAAGCGAAAAGCTTACCCTTCATGTAGAAAGCAAAGGTAGATGAGTTGAGTTGAGTTAAGCTGAGCTGTTCAGAGCAAATGGCTTTTACATCTAAGAAAAGTAGGAAAAGATCTCCCCCGATCTGTAAACATAACATATATTATTATGGTATAGTTTTTGTTTTTTGGTCACAAGTCACATTATCCAAGCAGACCCCACCAGCGGTGAGACGTCATCTTTCAGCCAAGCTTGGCAATGGCGGTTGAGGCTCCCAAGGAGGTGTCTGCACATGTGAGGTCTCGAACTTGAGAACTCTTTAAGCGGCACCGAGCGGCTTACCACTCGGCCTAACCCCAGTATATTATTATGGTATAGTTATGTATTATAAATATTTCACATTAAATAGGTTAACCTGATTTAGACACTACAGTTTAGACACGACAGTCTAAATACGAAAAATAAATATATCATGTTCAAGTTATCGAAATTTCTATCTTAAATATATGTAAATATAATACGATACAGTTTGTCATGTCTAGATTTGGACATGTCCTTGCTAGGCTCACCCGCACTAACCCATTAATAAAATTATTTTAAAAAATAAAAACTAGTATATAAGTAACATAAATTCACAAATTGACATAATATATTTAAATAAATTTGAGAAAATTAAAGTTCACGCAATTTCAATAAGATAAAACAAATATCACTTAATTGATTAAAATAAAAGTGTCCATAAATAAAATAAAAATTAATTTTAATGGCTAGTATTATTATATATACAGTATCATGTAATAATATCGATTCATAAAATTCTTTCTCGATGTCATCCCTAGGGATGATTGCCTTATCGATACAAAAATTTTAATGAATATAACACACTTCAGTATAAAATATTTAAAATATGCTAAAGTATATCACATTTTAAAAATGTATTGTACCTTATATTTTAAAGATTTTATACAGAAATATTACATTCGTAAAAAACTTTATACTGCGGAGACAATTATCCCTCGTCCCTATACCCAACATTATATTGATGATAATTTCTAAAGACAACATTTACTTCAATAAGAGATTGAAACCTAATTTATAAAAGGATTGAATACTAATATCCGACAGTTTAAGTTTTCAGATAGAAATAAGTTCAACCTCTTATAGACGAGGCGGAGGTAAATATTTTATAATAGATTACAATTTCAACACTCACATATATGTAGACATGTATTAAATGTTCATTTTATTTTCCATCTTACCAATTAAGTAAAATTTATTGATCTCCTTTAGACTAGAAAACCTAAACCATGTATGCAATCCGTGTTTGCAACAATCCCTTTACCTAAACACGAAATATCTAAATAATGATTATTATTGGGAGAGTTTTACCCTCTTAGTAGGTTTTCTCGACTCGAGTTGAATTATACTTTTGGGTACCGGTGGCTCAGTCTGAAAAAATAATGATTATATATCATCTACTAGATTATGATAATAAGACATCCATTCTTTTTAAATAAACTATTATGTTCGAGTCTTATAAAATAGAGAAAACTCATATTGTGAGAGTTTTACTCCTTAATGGACTACTCAATTTAAACCTGGATCAATTGGGGTTTAGTAGATTTCTAAATACTATGCAGTATATAATGAAAAAGTAATGACAATCGTCTTGAAATTCCTCGAGGCTTAGATAAGGAACTTTTTCATGTGTGGATGGATGTTCCCAAGAGGGACATTAGTATTTTATTAAAAGCAATCTATGACATCGAGGAATCGGAGATTTGATATACTGGAATCACATGTGACCTCAATTTATAAAATATTCAATTCTTGCTGCTAAATCTTTCCATATCTCTTTCTTCTTCATACCTCCTTATGCATTTACGGGTATCGTTCATTATTGGAGTAAGAAAAAGAAAACTAATGTTAGCTATGGCCCGAAAGAATACGAATCTCTCGCAGGAAGAAGTCTTTCTGAGTTAAGAAATGAACTTGTTGCCGGCAAAATTTCCATAAGAAATACCAACAGGATAATCACAAAAGCCAATAAACAGGCTGGGAAGAGTACAACAATGAGGACCATCTGCACTTACTAACTGACTAGGATGCAATAAAGTGATTATGCTTCTTATTCAGATCCATGGACAATGCTTAAACATGACCAGAGCCATAAAATATGAAGAACAAAAAAGTACAGTGTTTGGGATCAGAAGCAAGACAGACCTGGTTTTTAATTGAATATTCGTGCATTTTGCTCCTGTTGCTTTGACCTCCGCCCCTTGCTGCTCATGATTGCTATAGTAGGCCAGAATGAGCCATCAAGAGCCAAACCAAAGTAAGTAGCTCTCCGCCTGGACACAGCGACTGAGCACGAATATCCCGCCTGCAGTTCCTCCCCGCATAATATGTGTGGTCGTGATATGCACACAAAGTTAATTTGTGTAACTTTCATGCCATAAGCTGCTGTATGCAATGTCAGAATGAATCGGAACATACCTAGCTAGTCCTTGTACTGCACAAGCAAGCTACTCTTGAAGGCAGACTCCCACCCTCGTGGCCGTCTATTATTTGGTTTGGAGTTGAAAATCAAACTTAACTTAATCAAACCTAGTGGAAGGTTATAAATTTAGAGGGATTTTATTTTCCGTGTCTGAACTAAAACCATAACATGTGGAATAAACATAGCCTATTCATATTCCCCCCCAAAAAAAAACATAGCCTATTCAGGCTCACCTGGAGTAAGTGGAAGAGTCTCATTTTGACTTCACTCAAATTAGATTACACCCTGAGCAATCACACATATACATAAACTCCCATTACGTGTTCATTTATTTTCCATCCGACCATTTAAGTAAGATTTATTGATCTCCTTTGTACTAAAGAACCTAAACTATATTCCTCTAGAAATAAGGAGCATTGGAAGCAGTGCAGACCAAATATTCCTTGTGGTTGGATAGTTAAACAATAAGTGGCTGCGAGTTTCTAGCAAAAGACCAAAGAATACGCGTAGCAAATCCAGAAAGGTGGACCGGCTAGCCAATCTGTCCAAAGTTGCTAGCCGAATATGAATTGAGGGTTTCGAAAATTGGCCCTGAAACCATAATGCTCCGTGCCCGTGGACGTTGGGTCCTTTTTTTTTTTTTTTTTTTTTTTTTTCTTTTTTCCTTTTGTCTAATGGTCTCTAGAAATTAGAGATCTTGAGATCAGTTTTTGAATTCCAGTATACATCATCTTGCCGTGCTGTTTGAACCAAGATCTGTATCTCCAGCACGTTAACTAAAGGATCTGTACATCTTGGCCAGAACCATATCCCTCCTCTGTATACGATTGAAAGTTTAGATGAGGAGCTGATGGAAGGAAAGGAGAGCTCGGCTTTAGATAATGAGTCGCTGAGGAGACCTAATGCTGACCACTTATCGTATCATAAAAAAATTGATCACCCATCTCCAACTTTCCAAGAGATAAAGGGTCTGACTTTTGTCTTTGAGTTTCGGCATTTTCCGCTAATTTCATGAACACGAATTGGAGATTTTAATTGTCCATATGCATTCGAGCTTGAGTAGATACCATTGAGCCCACGCCACCCAAAGAGACCCTGCATTTGTTAGTATTTGCCACAGATTTCTAAGTATGCATGCAGAGTTCTAAGATTTGGTTTCCTGGACTCCAAGGTCACCTTCATTTCTTTGTAAACACACATCTGGCTATTTAACTTTGCTCCCCTGCTGGGGGACCTCTTCACGTTTCCAAAGAAAGCCAGAGCATATTTGCTGAATTTTTAGGATCACCTTCCAAGGAAGTACAAAAATGACTGCACCAAAATCGAAGAAGACTCTAAATGACTGAGGATAGCAACTAGAGCCTTCCGGAAAATGATAGAGAGCTAGACGTCCAACTTCTAATCCTGGAGGTCACTTTGTCAATCAAGACTAGACAATCCTGTACCTTAGTTTGGATAGAGAGCTAGATAGATGCCCAGATTAGGTTTTGAGTTGTCGTGTAAGGTTCTATTTGCATGCTCCCATAATAGATATAATGGTAAAGCCTCAAATGTAATTTTATTGAGCAAATTAAGTTGTGTTTAGAGCAACTCCACTCAACTAATATATAAGAAAATGCCTTTGGTGAAGTTCCTCATAGATGCCCGTGTTATATGAATAAAAGTACCCAAAATGTTACTGATTTTCATTCATGTCATGCTTCAAATATGGAGATAAGCTGACTCTTTTCTTTAATTTGGCACTTCACTGTAACCAAAAGGTTCTAAATTCAATTATCACTAATGTGACTCCTACACCTCTTAGTACTGCTCATTACTCATATATAAATCTTACATTAAAGAACTAATACGCTGAAACTGGATTTTTAAAAGACCTTAAACTTTTGGGTTGGATATAAATTCAATTTCTTATTAACTACGTGGTTATTTTACACTTGCTCATGCCTTGTTAATCTTTCTTCCTTCTTTTGTACATTAAAAACGCTTAAAAGTAACCGGAGCGAAGTGAGTGAAGAACAATGAGAATGATCGCTGAAAAAAACGAAGCAGAGAGAGAATAATAAGGTAAAGGATTACTCAAATACTGAACCTAGATCAACCCCGGAACCGTTGCATCTAGATGGGATCAAAGGTTTCCAAACGAAACAACAGTGTTTCAGATACGTGGGGTCGTGTTCAGTGAAACACAGAATATGACCATCGTGTTCTAATTCTATGAAAAATATTATATGAACATTAAAAAAGAAAAAAAGAAAAATAAAGAAAGCAGCGGAAGATCCCGTGTCGTGTCATGGAGCAGCTGGTGGAAATGAAACGGTGAGATGTCCCTTTGACGGCTCCATTTACTTCCCCACTACCGCCGGATCTGATTCTCCGATTCAACCTCTTCCCCGATCTCCCCTTCCTGTATCTCTCACCGTCTTCGGATCCCACCCTCCCACACGTTCTCTCGATTCCGTCTCTGATCCTTAGCAATGGCGACAATGGAGAGCTTGATCGGCCTCGTGAACCGGATCCAGAGAGCCTGCACGGTGCTCGGCGACCATGGTGGCGAAGGAATGTCCCTCTGGGAAGCCCTTCCTTCCGTCGCTGTCGTCGGTGGACAGGTACATTTTGGCCCCTGCACTATCATGTTCATCTCACCCAAGGCGCCCACACACCCCCCCACCCCCTCTGAAGCATTTGCATTTGTATTCTCCAGAGCTCGGGGAAGTCTTCGGTGCTCGAGAGCGTGGTTGGAAGAGATTTCTTGCCCCGTGGATCCGGTAATGACCGATCATTGCTCAAGTCAAAGTTTTGGATCTATATGCGTTGTTGTGGGTGCTCTAGTTTTTATCAAGCTCAGCTGTTTTGTTGCTTCAACTTATTGAAATCTCCTGAAAGTACCATTGCCATCCCAGTCATCTAGAAACATGTTTATGGCTCTTTGTAACTTTTTTTGGTGTTGGTTGATTTAAGGTATTGTAACAAGGAGACCACTGGTGCTGCAACTTCACAAGACTGAGTCGGGGCCAGAGTATGCGGAGTTTCTTCATGCCCCGAAGAGGAAGTTTACTGATTTTGGTACTTCTCTATGCTCGAGAAAGACTCTTACTGGCATCTCTTTCTAGATTGAAAAATTCATGGCTGTTACAAGACAGTGTAATGTCCCCATGTTATAAACAATTACAGAGTGATGTTCTCACTCATTTAATCACTGGAACCTTTGTTTATGTTTTTTTCTTTTAACACTATCATTCAAGTGTTGGAACTTGCTTCTCTAGTATTTTACTAATAGGTTGAGGACACACTGACGTATTGTGCATCTTTATTTGTTTCACTTCCTGAATGGTAACGAACCTTTTTGCAGCAGGGAGTAGGGATATCAGATTCACCAATATATTTATTATCTAGACTCATCAAATTGTTACCTTTATGGATTCCATTAGCAGTCCATAGAATTATTCGGAAAGATTCTTAACTTTCATGGTTGAACTTTGATGTGAATGCCAACTACTTATTTGATTGTTCCTCAAAATTTGGACCTTGTAAAACCCAGATGTTGAGGTATGAGCTCCAATTATCAAATAAGAGCACTATCGTTTATCAATAAGCTATCGTTGGACTCAATCATTAGGTTGACTTGTATCATTTGGATTTCCAAAATCAAGTCTATTACTGCCATTGTGGATAGGGAATTAACAATGGATTGAAATTTTCAGATCATAATTCCTTCAACAAATGTGGCCATCCTTTTCTTTTTCTTTTTATATTTATGTCTTTTTGCATGTGTCTGCGAACAGAATCAAGAAAGAAGACAACTTGTTTGTTAAGTTTGTTGTGTCAACATCAATTTTGAATTTTCTAGAGCTCAATAGCTGTTAAGGATTTTATGAGTCTAAACGTCGAACTAGAGCTTATTATAACACTTACACTTTTTGTTGTGATGCAGCTGCTGTTCGTAAGGAAATTGCAGATGAGACAGATCGAATAACCGGAAAAACTAAACAAATATCCAATATTCCTATTCACTTGAGCATATATTCTCCAAATGGTACGTTTTTTTTTTTAAAAACTTTAATGAGGGTCAGCTTTCTTTCTTTTCTCCTTAAACTGGAAATGATCACTCCTTGAAAAAGGACTGTCTCGCTCAGATTGCTCTTTTGCAGACAAGTATACGTACTTATATGTACCTTCATTTCAGTCTATATGCTTTGTTTAGAATTCTCCAACTTGAGTTCTGCTACCTTGTGAGAAGCTTTAAAGTTTAACTTTAAGGTGTAGTGGGGGAAAAAGAATCTAGTACATGCATCTTCGAACAAATAGAACTAATAGAACTTTAGGTAAGATACAGTGGACGGAATAACAGAAGCATCAGCGTTGCTGACTTGAGTGGAAATATGCTCAAGTTCTGTAGCTGCTTTTGAGATTCTCAGCCATTTATTATCTTTTTGACATCAGTGTTTCTTTGCAGTCGTTAACTTGACCCTCATTGATCTTCCTGGATTGACAAAGGTTGCTGTAGGTAAGTTCTCCAGTAACATTATCATTTATTCTCCCATATTGAATCACCAATAACTTGCTTTACTGCTGAAGAACTTTTATTTCATCTATCGCTTTGCAGAGGGACAGCCGGAGAGTATTGTTCAGGACATTGAGATGATGGTCCGTTCCTATGTTGAAAAGGTAAGGAGAATCTCTTTCGTGACATTAGATATTTTGATATAATGGTGTTAATGTTCTGTCAAGGAATTTCAAAGTTGATAAAAAGCATGATGAACTTCAAGATAGCAATAAATATTTTTCTGCTCATCCAAATGCAGAAGTTCTTTGTGGGTAGAAAAAATCATTTTGAATGATCAGCAAAAGCCTTCTTTTTTTGGTGTCATTCCAAAGAATTCTTCACGCAAAACTGATATGATATGTTCCTATAACTTTTAAAGGCTTATCTATGAGTTAATGTTTTTACATCTCCATAACAGAAAGTAATTAGTTTTCTATATTGCTTTTCACTTAGTTTTGCTTTCTTGATCTCCACAGTTTAGTGTTATTTATTTTATTTCCTTTTATCTGCTGGAAAATACATGGTTTAAGGTTATTTTCCTTTTTGGTAGCCAAACAGCATTATATTGGCTATCTCTCCGGCTAACCAAGACATTGCTACTTCTGATGCCATCAAACTTGCCAGAGAAGTTGATCCTTCAGGTAACACTAAATAGAAGCCCCTCACTTGATTTGACCCTTTATTCAAAATTCCAAATAGAGAGGAATGAGGTTTCCCTGCCGCCTACCCACCTTTTAGTGACTTAATGGAGTTCTTTTAAGTCTATATCATTTATGAGATTGACAAATATTAACGATGAAAGATAGCTAATATTTTAAGTATTGAAATTGATGGTAGGACAACAACTGTTTATTTTATTCATGTAATTTACCCTTTTAAATTTTTGGGTAATTATTATTACGATATTGGTTATTTTGACTTAGGAAAAAAAATACTGTTAATTATAAGTTTTCGGGGTTATGCATATGCGCACACACATATATATTAGCACATGACCCATATCTCATACGAAAAAAATTATTGAACGGAAATGAGAATAATAATCATTCAACAATTTCACATAGAATAATTTGATCCAACTACATCAGAAGTGTATAATAGGGTTATATGAGAGGAATCACAATTATCTTGAGGGTTGATGGGGGATATGGAGGGTGTGAGGATGGGGAGAAGTGCCTAAAGAAAAAGTATAGACAAATGTGTAGAGTGGGGAGAGAATTAACTTCTCCAAAATGCTGGAAATGACAATCAAAGATTTAGGAATGTAATATGAAGTAGATTAGTATGGAGGGCAGTTTTGAAAAAGGAAAAAGAGATCAAAACTAATAACTTCTAGTGGCTTAAAGATATAGAGATAGAGATGATAATAAAATAGTCAAACGTTAAGCCAGATGTCGTATTTTTGAAAATTGTATATTGTGGATATGGAGGATAAATAATTGCCCCTTTTTTACTTGTCCAGGGGAGAGAACGTTCGGAGTGCTGACAAAGCTTGACTTGATGGACAAAGGAACAAATGCCGTTGATGTTCTTGAGGGAAGATCATACAGGTTACAGCATCCTTGGGTTGGGATTGTGAATCGGTCACAAGCTGACATTAACAAGAATGTTGATATGATTTATGCTCGTCGGAAGGAGCGTGAGTATTTTGAATCAAGTCCTGAGTATGGACACTTGGCCTCTAAAATGGGCTCCGAATATCTTGCAAAGCTTCTATCTCAGGTCTTCATTTAACTTATTATGTCATAGGCATATTTCATTTAGACATACCTTGATTGAGATGTGAAACCTGTCAAAATTGTCTTAAATAATTTTTTTTCTGTTATGCTTTTTCAGCATCTTGAGCTTGTTATTAGGCAACGAATACCCAGCATACTTGCCCTTATCAATAAGACTATTGATGAACTTAATGCTGAGTTGGACCGTATTGGTAGACCCATTGGAGTGGACTCTGGGGTAAGAGTTTGCATTCATTGTCTAATTATGTTTTCATTTGATTAATTTCTCATGATCTTGTACTTGAACTATGTCTCTTCTTTCTCTAGGCTCAGCTGTACACAATCTTGGAACTCTGCCGTGCATTTGACCGTGTTTTTAAGGAACATCTTGATGGAGGGTAATTGCTCTTTCCCTCTCAGATGATTGTAGACATTGCTTTTCTGTCTTCAGTGAAGAAGCTTCTCCTGTTTTTCAACAAGATCCTTGCCACTTGATCCACTGATGGAATTTTCTTCTGACTGATGACATGTTCTCATAGAGTATGCTTTTTAAAAAATAAAAAATAAAATCTACTCTAGATTCAGTATCCCCTGTCAATTTAGAATCCTCTGTAAGTTCTTAATGTTTGAAATGAACAATAAATGCTTTATCTATACAGAAACAATTGTCTTTTAGTAGACTAGGTTCCTGATATCGTCATTATTTTACGACAAAAAGACAAAGTTCTCTGAGCATAAATTGCTTTTCAGACGACCCGGTGGAGACCGGATCTATGGAGTTTTCGACCATCAGTTACCAGCTGCTCTGAAGAAGCTACCTTTTGACCGTCATCTCTCTTTGAAGAATGTACAGAAGGTCGTATCTCAAGCTGATGGTTATCAACCCCATTTGATTGCTCCAGAACAAGGATATAGAAGACTGATCGATGGCTCAATCAACTACTTCAAAGGCCCCGCTGAAGCATCTGTAGATGCGGTAATTCTGCTTGTCTTTTCAGTCCTTTGCATGCACTTGCTTGGTTCATTACATCTTGCATAATCTCTTGTTGCATCAACTCCACATACGTAAAGTTTGTTGTTGTATCCATTAACATCTGACTTATCTAAATAATTTCTAGTTTTGTCTCTGTTGAAGCTTTTAAAATGCAGATTTCACCCTTTATGTCACTTATCTTCTCTATGAATATATGGATTCTTATGTGCAATATTGCATTTCTCATACTCATCTTCCTGTCTTTGTTTCATTATATTTTGATGTATGCTAGAACTGTGGATGATAAGTACGGGTTCTATTCATGAGATAAAGCTTCCTAGGCTACCTGTCCTGCTTTCTGAAATATGATCTGTATGACTTCCATTATACTTACCAGTGTATTGCTTTCTCAGGTGCACTTTGTCTTGAAAGAACTTGTTCGCAAATCAATTGCTGAAACAGAGGTAAGCAGCTCATAGTTTGACAGCTGTCTTATGATAGTTTGAAATGAACTTCTAATGTGATAAATGTAAGTCGAAAAGCTTAAATTTTTCATTTTAAACTTTGTCCTAAGATTAACATTTTACTATGAGATTGCTAACCATCTGGAAGGAGATCTCTTGGTAGATCAGCCAAAGAGAGATTATGGTTTAAGAAAAGGGGGAAAAAAACAAGTTTGAAGATGACTTTGGAGTGCACATAAACATAATTCGACAATGAATCATCTATATTTCCTGCATATAGCTAATGAATTTCAGTTTTGAATATTTTCACGAAGTAAGCTATTGGAATCAGTGCACCAATGTTATGAATATCTTCTAGCGAAGTGCTTCCAATCAAAATACTTTCTACAGGCTAATTGTGGATTCGGTTTAATGGAATTGCAGGAGCTCAAGCGATTTCCAACACTTCAAGCAGACATAGCTGCTGCTGCAAATGATTCTCTTGAAAGATTTCGTGAGGAAAGCCGTAAAACAGTTCTAAGACTTGTAGAGATGGAATCTAGCTACTTAACGGTGGAATTCTTCCGGAAGCTTCATCTTGAACCAGAGAAGAATCAAAACCCCAACAACAATCCGAATAACGGCATTGACCGCTACTCGGATAATCACTTTAGGAGGATAGGTATGTTTTCAAGGGCTCCTTGTCAGCATTCTTCTGCTTTTCTCTTCTCTAATTTCGAACGAACAGACTTATGTCATTGGGCATCTAAAAGGTTGATTCTTTGCCGCCAGAGGGAAGGAAGCAATTATTGATCTAATTGGCTGCCCACTTATTTCCCAGGGTCAAATGTGAGTGCCTACATCGGTATGGTCTGCGATACCTTGAGAAATTCTATTCCCAAGGCTGTGGTTTATTGCCAGGTTCGAGAGGCTAAGAGGGCATTGTTGAACACCTTTTACATTCAAGTTGGGAGGAGGGAGGTAATATTACTTAACTCTTTCACCTGTTATGCTATTACATAATATTTTGTGGATAGACTGAAAATGGAAAACATGATAAAACCAAGAGATCCTTTTGTGGATAGACTAGAACTGAGCTTTGAGCACAATTTGTGAGTTTCCTGACCATTTGGGAAATCATAAAAGTCAATCTTCTTGCTCTTCTATCTTATTGATGCACATTGAATTTTGGATTAGAAAAGTGATAGCCTTGTTTCTAGTAGGTTCAATGATGGAAGAAATACAAAATAGTATGTCTCAAGATGGGAGAACATTGACTCTAGCACAGTGAAAAACTGAAACTTACCCTTGAAAGGATGTAAAAAAACTTTTACTGGTGTTCTGGACGGCCCTAGAAGTAGCTCTCTCCCCTGAGAAGATTGTCTTCCGTATCTTCTTATGGCCAGAGTGAACTCAGTCAGGCCATAATGATCTTTTTCATGGCAGAAAGCATTGTTAGCCCCTCGGGGGAGTAGATTAGGAAATGGAGATTTCCATGAATTTGATTCTGCATGACTTTATCAACTTAATTGAAGTTTTTCAGACCCGTTGAATCTCAGTGAGCTCTCAGAAATACTACCTTGTCGAATTTTGCAGAAAGAACAACTTGGGAAAATGTTGGATGAGGACCCGGCGCTCATGGAGAAGAGAAATGCCATTGCCAAGAGGCTTGAACTGTACAAGTCTGCTAGGGATGAGATTGATGCAGTAGCTTGGAAATGAGACAAACGCTGTATCCCATGATGACATATGTAAGGCACAAACAACGATTTTTCATCTGAATTTACACCTACGGTTTACTGCCACTCGATCAACATGGTTTACCCTTTTGGAAATACAGAAAAATTGTTAGAAAATTTGGTAACTCCACGTCAGCGGTCATGGCTTTGTGCACATACACTTCTTTGTCTACAGCTTGATTCTTTTTGTACCTGAGATATACAATGATCAGAATGTGAACGATTTTCCACATGAGATCTCATCTACTTACCAAGATTTTCCAATTCTGTTCTGTTTATCACTTTAGGTTGCTGTTGTTGAGCGAATATTCAGCGCATAATAAACTATGAGTTTGTTTTGTAAATGTAAATCTCCTCTAAACCTGGACATGTGTAAAGATCATCTGAGGTTACCCGTCACATGGATGAGTCTGATAAGCTGAGTCGACGTGGCATCTACATTAGCGGCCATATCAACAAATGTTGATGGCTCCATTTGTACCGTACGATTACGTTTTTTGAATGGGTAAGGAGAAGCGGTCGAGGACCAAAAACAACCTTAAAAGATTAGATTTTGCAGCGTATAAAGGAAATTGCCCTTTTCTTTTTGGAAAAAGTAAATCCAGCCTTGCCTTTTCCTTTACTTCTCTCAATCTGAGGACATATTCAACAGAGAGAACTTCACATGTATACAAATCCTCCCCTTGTCCACGTCCAGCTTAGCCCCCGTGACCAACCAGTGCCCGGGACTGTCCTGCGGACCTCGACAACGTTGCGACGTATCGACAAACTTGAGTAGCTTCTGTGCCTGAACTGGCACGGGCGGTCCATTTGGGAAAATGCTGGAGTCCATGTTCACAGCAGCCTCTTTCCTCTTCTCGCTCTTCTCCGGGTTGTAGTTTCCCCCCAGCGATGTGCTTATCGCCGAGAACAGACCCGACTTCTGGGACATCCCCGACAGCCCCCGGTCCCAGTTCGACTGTGCGAGGAAACAGCCTGAAACTCTAGAGAACCGGAGCCGGAGGTGAAGGACGTTCTTCGAGTCATGCTTCTTCACATGAAGTTGCGTGCCGGTCACGATGTGGGTGGAGTCCTTAAGCCATGACGGGCCTGTGGCGAACTCGCACTCAACTGGGGCTGTACAGATGTGGGAGAACCTCTTCCCCTGTATGCCTTCTAGGTACCGGTTGCCGGACGCCTCCTCTGATCCTCGCCATACTGGTGTGGGATCTATCTTGTTTTCCAGCATTGATGGTGGGTTCGACAGATGCTGGAGATGAATCCCTAGCCTGTGGATTTCATCACATGCGCTCAATGCAAGTACACTTTTAACGAAGAACATGACGAAATTCCGCAAAAAGTCCCAAAAAACGATTGGCGTTACCGGTTGCATTTCATGCCCTCGAGGTACAATCTCATCCCTGTTACAAGGGTTAACCCTGCAACCACCTGAAATAAAATCATCGGCGACGGCAGTCTACTGTTAGAAGTTGGTCAAAATCTTATACAGTAACAATGCGACATGTCTTAATTGATTCAGATTGCAACTGAATTGACCCACCATAGAATAATTAAGATGGATTTTTCCCAGTCTAAAAGGTTCGATATTGAAACTCAGTCGACCAACCTTCAATGGTTAAACAAGATGATCGCTTATCGTACCTGAGAAGGGTTCACGTAGAGCTTGGGGCCCATCAGGCCGAGGCTGAGGGAAGGCAATTTGGTGGCTCGATTGGTCGTGGGACCGAGGGGGAGGTCGTTGTGGATGGGAGCCCACAGCTTGTGCGTCTGGAAGTCAAGAAAGTATGGCAAGTCTTCTATGGGTGGTTTGTCTGCACAATGCGACCACCATAAAGTTAACATTAGTAGATACAAGCGAATCAGGTTCTGTGCAGTGGTATCGTGCATACTGGTACTCGCTCGAATTCACGATGTTTTTGTACGGGCCTGTGTTTAGTATCAGAAAAGAGATGCGGAAAAGACAACTCAGTCATCGGTTTTCATGATAGCAAAGGCCGGGAAGCTGAGCAACTCACATCGGAGGTAGAGGTTGATGGCATGGGACAGGAAACCGTTGCCGGGGACGCCTTTGAGCAAGGAAGTGATCGGGATGAAGCTGAAATGGATCGCGTCGGGCATCGATGGAACCGTTAGGAGCCACTCGCAGTGGCTCGCACTCGACAGATCGCCCCCTCTCTTCGAGCATATCACCGTGATCCCCTGTATGTATCAATTTTGCAGATTCTTGAATTTGAATGTTATAAAAAGAGAAAATTTACGATTACATGAGTCTTATAGAGCTGGAATAATGAGCAAAATGACTGAACTTACATCGTTCGGGCCTCCCGTCGAGATGTCATGGAAGGTGACTTCCGGCTGGGAACCGAACACGTCGAACGCCCGCGGTGTCTGCACGTCAGCGTCAGAAAGATTACGAGCTTAGTGAGGCGAAAATTCAAACACTATTTGGAATTCGCAAACCGGATCCGGCACGGTCGAGTATCTAATCATTAAGACATATGAGTTTAAGAGACCTTGTGCTTGGATTCCTTGGACTTGCAATGTTGTGGGTCGTAGGTGCAGGCGCCATTGAAGAGCTGATCTCCGAGCTCGTCCAGGTGCTCCTTCAGCTCTGCGGGCCCCAAACTCGATGACTTGTCTTGCCTTACTAGTATGACGTCCTGGCCTCCCACGCTCAGTCCCACGATTATATGAGTCCCGTACTTGTCGATAAATCTGCCATCTCAATGCAAGTTTTAGACCACAAAAAAATAATTAATATGGAGAAATGCCATGAGAAATTTGAATTTAGAATAGAAGGTAAGATCGGTCGATCTCACAGATACCGATTGTCGGACGTGCACGCTGTTTCAAGTGAGCTGTTCACCTAGTTACATGATTTAACCCGATTTAACCCATTATGTCATACATCATTGACTGGTGATGGTATTTCTGTATGAACTATGGTTTTGCTGATGTGGCAAACGTACGTGATATCACTCGTACCATAGTGGGCATGGCAACTTGAGTAAATATTTAATTTCTAGGAAATAAAATTAATTGCAAATACGAAAAAAATAAAATACAAATTCGAAAGAAAGGAGGGCCTCCTGGCCATAAGCCGTTTCGAAGCCAAAATTGAATTTGGCTAGACCAGTCAAAATCGGCTCGGAACCGATGAAACTCGGGAACTGGGCTTGAACTGCCCCTAATCCTGGAGCACACAGCTCAGGGTTATATTTCCCTTTACATGGAACCGCAACTCCGCCGGTTCCAAACCATCAACAAATTTAAATTTGAAAGAAAATTTGGAGATTTAGAGTAAGAAAGTTAAATTACCTAAATATTTCGAATGTAAGAAAGTTAAATTACCTAAATATTTCGAATAACAACTATATAACAACTGATTTTTGGATTTTTAGAATAAAAAATTATATCTAATCCAACATATTAATATTTTAATTTCGTGGAAGTTATGGAAACTGTAGACAAGAATCAAAATCGATCTACTCCTTGACTTCAAAACTAGAGCTGCCGATTCACGAACCGGGGACGTGACTATCCCACAGTCCGGCAACTCCACCAACCCCTCCATATACACATTACATATACATATATATATAGTTTTTTTTTAAAAAAATTAATTCAAATTTAACTTTTACATTTTAAGTAATTTAGTTTTCTTCGTCTCATCTATTATTACCATTTTCAAACAAAAAAGATCATCATTACTACATCATCACTAGTTCGTGGAGAAATGAACTAAACCACGTAATTGTAATGGAATTAACGTTCTATACTTAACTCTCTTAAGTAAAATATATTTCGAAGTTAATACCAAAAATATATGTATAAATTTATATCAGCCGACAGATATTTCGTAAATGTTTACCAATTATCCAAGTAACAGGGCAAATCGTTTCCCAACGATGTTTCCGGCTTTTTGACTGTGAACGTTCGGTTTACCTTTCCTGATTTGTTTCAACTTGCTCCAGAGAGGCAGACATTTTCCTCGTCAGACATCCTCAGCTGGAGACAATCATTTCTCTTGGAATATTCCCTAGATTCCGAGAAATGGAATTTGGTGCAATCGGTACCCTCTTTGATCGAGAACCAGGAGTCTCGGATTCAATTTTTAATGATAAAACTTCTTATACTGTTTATTCTCTGTTGTTTTATTTTTTTAATGTTACGTGTCTTATTTTTGTACAAAAAAATTCCTCCATTTGTTTTATTTCAAATTCATGGTATGACTTAACGCGCACATTTATCGAATTAATTAATTCAAATGGCAACTTGTCTTGACATGCGATTCCAAGAATTCAATTTTATACTCATGGAGACTTATCCAATCAACTTAATCAGGCGATGAATGTCAAAGATTTTGAAACAAAGGGCTCCGCGGGGCACGAAGTTTCCCCGGAAATATCGAAAGCAAATTCCACGTATCCGATTAAACCAATCACGGAATTTTTAAGTCCATCAAGCTACAGATTCGGACCTCATCGACTGGATCCCGACTCCCATGTCCATTTATTTTCCACTTTTGTCATCCCCTTTATCGTAGCAGCAGCCCTCTCTTGGGAAAAAGATAAAGGGCATTTAATTTTGTGACTGGATGCCTAATTTTTAGAATTTTAATAATTTCTTCAAGTGTATCGGCTTTCATGTTGATTTCCCAAAATGGAATTAAATTCAGTCACTTTCTTATTAATGGCAAATGAACTTAAACGTCTTTAATTTGAACAGTGACCCTTGCAGTTGGCGCAGGTCCTAACTCAAGGATTCAAAGAAAATCTTAAATGATCATATCTTATATTACCGTGATGAGAAAATATTAATTAAATAATTTTAATTAATAATAATTTTAATAATTACTCAGATCATCAGTACTAATTTGCTCGTTTGTTATAATTTTATTGGTATTTTATCGTATTACATTCCTAACGAGGTGCAATCACCTGAGAAATTCTCTAGAATTAGAGGTATGATCTCCATCCTCATTACCAGATTTATGTACTCATTTATTTTCACCTACCACATCCTTTACTAGGTATAAAAAAGGTATAATTTTAAGGTCGAAAGCTCATACTATTTTCATTTTAGAATTTTCATAAATCAGGTTGGCCTTATATCATAAAATAATTACAGCTTAAGCATCTAAATTCCTGTATCAATTTGAACTGATTAATTTAATTATCAAAGTTTTGAACACTGAAAGTCAACTCTTGAAAATGTGGAGGAGCATTACCACGAGCTCGCAATATGAATCCGATTAGAATCGACATTCGAACAAGCTAGCCAGAACAGGTCAACATATTCGACTGTCCGTGTTGCTCTTCTGGCACAGCAATCGAGCATTTACTTCTACCACAAAAGTCTATCCCAGTGATCGGCCGCAATGTCGTGGCCACGACCGTTCGGTTCCGTGGTGGTAAAAACAACCCGGCGCAGGCACGCGATGGCAAGGAAGTAGAAGAGGAAACGAAGATGAGCACACGAGCGAGCGAGTACGTACCTTGCAAGAGCAGAGGGGTCCCAGGAGGAAGGAACCGAATCCCGCACTTCGTCGGAGAGGACGAGCGGGTACCGGTCTATGTGGAGGTTGAACAAGGTGATGAAGTAGCCGTCGAGCCCCAGATACTTGGTGCTGGCCGCGTCCACGGCCCACGAATTGCTCGGGAACCCAAACATGGCGTTGAACAGCCCAGACGGAACCTTTCCGGGCACCGAAGATTTCCGGTTGAAGAACTCGGACATCTACAGGAGCTGAAATAACTGTCGGAAATTCTTGTAGGGGATGATCACTTGAATGAGATATGGAAGGTTGCTAATTAAGGAATACTATTATATATACTCTACCTTGTCGAATTCGAGAATGTCAGATTGGTACCGACACCGGTCGCCCTTGTCGCACTTGATGTCAACCGGGACATCGTCGACGGGTCCGAACCCAGGCACGAGGAGGGTCCTCTTCTCTGTCTCGCCGAGGAGGACTAGCCGGCGGTCGCCTTTGCAGTACTTGAGCCGGAAATCAGAGGTCAAGTCGAACCCTCTTCCGAGGCAGCCGAGAGCCTTCTCTACTATTCCATTGCTCATCTCTCTCCCCCCACGATCTCTCTCTGTCCACGTACTCGTTCCAATCTCTTTATAGAAAGATTTGGTGGAGATGTTTCTTGGGAGACTTCGAGAATCGAAGTCTTCAGGATGCAGTTGTCGGACAAGTCGACCGAAGAAAGAACGAGGGAAGTTCAAGTGGTGAGTCGAGAAATAATGGGTATATATTGACCGGTCATGTTGGCGCGTGTACACACACAGATATATATATATATATATATATATATATAAAAGATGAGATGGTGGAAGAGGATAAAAGATTAATGGTATGTGATTCTGAGGAAGTTTCCTCACTTTTGTCTGTTTCAAACAAATTAATGCAAGAATTACGAAAAGAATTTGGTCACGTTCTCGATTTTGGATTAAGTGATCGTCATTTTAATTTACGTCAGTACAACTTTTTCGTATTCATTTTATTTCGCTCTTTCTTGTACCCCTTTCATGCCCGTAAATGTCTTGTTTATAACCATTATCGTGAAAAATCGATCGAAATTTGTAAGAAAAAAGTTCTACCCTGGACGAAAAAAGGTGTCTGCAATGAGAATCTTACCGACTCTCAACGGTATGCAACATCATCCGTCGGCATAACATCGAGGAATATCTATTGCAATTTTGTTAATACTTTCTCATGGTTATTTGACTGGTAGAACTAATTACTAGTAATTTCTGATACTACATGACACGAAATTAGGTTTAAGCAGGTTTCAGTTAGGTCCAAACGTATTTTGTGTCTAAATAAACGTACTTGATCATGTTCAAACCCGTGTAATACGATTAAATCTAGTTATTAAATGTATTTTATTATCTCATAAAAAAGTTCTCTCATTGAAATACTTATATTAAAAGACTTTATTAATAACAATTACTCAACATAAAATACTATTCTATCTTCTTAATATTCAAGGTCATATCCCTATATGCTTAAAAGTATAGTTGCATGCACATTTGGACATACTAAATTAAATGGACCGAACGAATTAACCTAGTTTAGATATTGTCCGTTTATACACACTTTATTAAATATGTCATGTATATATTAAGAAAGTTTCAAACTCAAATCCATTTAAATACAATTTATTTAAACACGATACAATAAAGATCACCAGCAGCAGGGAAAACCACATAAAAGTTCCCGGCATTAGAATTACAATAATGCAGTGGTGCTTGTAGACATAGACAACAACGGTCCCATACATAACATGCTTCAAATGACATCAAATCCTGCATCAGACAGTGTCACAAATTAGTGGGCCCACTCTGTTTAAAATGTATAAAAACAACAATCAATTCGAGAAATAAGATTTTGTACCGTTAGTATCGCTCTCAACCAGTATTTAAGAGATTTAGGGTTCAATTTCACCGGTAGACCTAATTTGTACGTGAAAAAAAATAGCAATCTGATTAAGTGAACCCTGAGAGACGTGTTCACGGTGGCGAGGTCGAGCTGACACTTGCCCCGACCTTACTAAAGACGACTACTGTCTTTTGTTCCATCGATCAATTAATAAGCGCAACTTGTGTATATGTTTCCTTTTGGCATTCACACAAGTCTGGACTTTTTTCTTTTTTTTTTTCTTTGGACTAGTAATTTATTTTTTATTTTTTAAGGTGCACGGAACGTTCCCACGAGTTCTCATATTTGGGTATCTCTATTTGTAAATACATGTGAGGATTATCGCATCAAGGATTATGTCTACGATGAGAATCGAATCTAATATCTCATCAGCTTCCGATAAGGTGCACACTCATCCTGTCTATTTGGCGGTCCTCTCCTTTACAAGTGCTGCATTCGACTTCTCAAGGAAGGTCTTGGGTGTAAGGATGTATTATACCAGTACTGTCATGTGATGTGATAAGTTAATAAATTGGTCACATTAATATTTTCATTATAAGAAATTTAAACTGTAAAACATATATTCAAATCAATTTTTAGATTAAAAAGTTAAAAATTATAAATCATAATCAACTAGCGAGAATGTGAGAGGGATATCGGGTGTTGTCGGACATCCTTTTTCTAGGATTCCTTGGGTTTTCAGTGCTTTAGACCTGAAAAAGAAGTGTTTGAATATATATATATATATATATATATATATGTATGTATATATGTATCCTCTGCTGTT
Organism: Lagerstroemia speciosa; assembly: GCA_037672795.1. Taxonomy (NCBI): domain Eukaryota; kingdom Viridiplantae; phylum Streptophyta; class Magnoliopsida; order Myrtales; family Lythraceae; genus Lagerstroemia; species Lagerstroemia speciosa. Next base: position 3,931,113 of record CM075291.1, read on the forward strand.
TAAATTGTCTATCATGGCAATGCTTATGCGACTAACTCTTATCGACCAATAACATGGCATGACAATGTTAATACGCTACCTCTATTTCACACAAGACTGTCTCCTACTTCTCACACAAAAACATTGTGAAATGGTTCAGCGATCGACCCTTTTTTTTCTTTTTATTGTATATATCTAGATTTAGATATTGGTTAGAAGAATTCTTAATCAATCGATCGTTAATCATAGATAATCTATTTCACACTACATGGGGAAATAAAATAAGTGTAAAACTTATTGTAATTGTTATAATCAGATTTTTAATTCACAGTCCTGAAATCTAACACGTCGTCTATACACCTAGAATCCGACTATACAAAATCCATACGTACTTAAGATAGGTTTCAAAGTACTTACCTTGATCAATGCCAAGACTGTGCAGTGAAGGAAGATCGTTAGATAATTCTTGCCTTCTTGCATTACCTTGAATGCTTCACGATGGATTAAAGCCTCTAATAAAACCATCACGTCACCCTTTCTCACAAACTTTTTGTTCTCTCTATTTTCTCAAGAACGCCTATATTTTTTCTTCAGTAATTGACTCTATCATATTCAGTGAAAAATTCTCTATATTCGCTCTTAACCGACTCCAGAATCCTAATCCCTTTCAATCCCAAAATCTTTTATTTTAGTTTATTTCAATATCTTTTAAGGGACATATATCTATTCGATTTATAGGCACGGGATGGGGGAATATGAAAACTTGAATATTAAAATTCATCAGGATTTAATTTCCTTAATTAACGTATATCCAATTATCAATCCAATGTGTTGTATTTCGTATTAAAATTATATAATATACATGAACCTAATAGGCGGTTAATAAACCCGAGACATACGAGCCATATAGATTGCGACTTTAAGGAAAATATTCTAATAATAAGATTTCGACTCACAATATAAAAGTTCCGAAGTTTTTTTTCTTGGAGCGTAGAATACGCTACGCGGTTCTTTGGTTTCAATCGTTCTGGACAATGACACAATATTCCATGGGCTTTACTTCCTCGACTCAGACGCAAGAGCCGCTTGCCTGTCTTTGTATTGTCCTTTAAATTTATAAATATAATATTATTATAATGAGCCACGATAATCTTTTGCCAGCGAGATTTGATAAGAAACTTGTTAATCTTTTCGTTTAATTTGGTATATAAAAATCTAATAAATTGTAACTAATTTAAATTTAAATCTAATTTTTGTAATATGTATATTCTCCATTCATAAAATTACTCGAATAAGAAGTGTTATTTAGGATAAAGAAATTTTAAACTACTTTTTTTGACAATTTATCATGTCGGTTCATTATTTAAGCATTTAGTTTATTTAAATTTATTAAGTACTGTTCCTCCCTTGCAGATTTTAAGTCGAGATCGAGCCCTTATAACATATAAAAATTTTAATATAAATATATTAAAAAATTCACTTTTTTAAATATGAATATTTCTTATCACTTTGCTGCATTGACATGCTATTTACAAGAGGTTTTAAAATTTTACACACGAAGCTTATCATATCCTTTTATTTCCTCCCATTTTATACCCGTCTAAGTTCGTAAATTAACATTTTTATCCTCGATCTATTTTTACCATTGACATGGATAATTAAAAGGTCCTAGCAATCTAGCCAACTGCAATAATTTTTGTCCATATGTTTTGGGTAATTAACATTTTTATCCTACATATGAAGCGATAAAATTGTTGGGTTTTTTTTAAGGCATTAACAACGAAAATGGTGGAAAAAAACTAAATTATTACGGTGCTTTAAACATCGAATATGATATTGACGGTAAAATTAGATTACAGAAAAATGATAGTTGTACGAAATATTAATGATGAAAATGATATAGTTTTAACTTTTAAATTATCATCAATAATCTCTAGATATTGTACTTGTTGTAAGATAGATTAGTAGACATTAGTTGATCGATCTCACTTCACCACGTGACATGAAATTTCGATTAAATCATAACAAACGAGAAAATTAGGCACCATTTGAATTGTTGTTGTTGCTGTTGTTATTAGTGCTTTCTAGTGCAGAGTAAAAAAGATTTTTTTTTTCCATATTAACGTGTGGTAGAACAGCCGTAGCTTCCGCAACTTTCCACGTCCCCGAAGGAATGGTCCATCGCCAGCTTTGAAGATTAAAAAGGCCGGAGAATTTTGCTACAAATATGTATAATTTAATCGGATCATCTTTGTTCCCTGGATTTTTAATGACTGTAAAGTCGCCCGAGAATGGGAAATGAAGAAAAAGAAACACAGGAAATTCTTTGTTTTTTTTTTTTTTTGTGTGTGGTTAACGAAATGGAAATATTATTTTTAAGTGTATGCAGTACGCTATAGCACTTGCTTGGCCAATAAGACCTTCCAAAATGATATTCGACTGTACATTTTTCTTATGTGGGATGTCGAATTCGAGTCGTATTATAAGTAGAGAAAATTTTACGATTAAGAGGGTTTTATTCTCAGTAAATTGAAGTAGCAGGAATTTATCGGATATTAAAAAAAAAAAAACAGAAATGGGTGTTTTGAGCATTCGCAGAAATTACACCTAGCCAGCTGAAACTAGCTTACCATCGGACCCAATTCTTGTTGGTGACGAATCAAGGAATCCTATGGTCAAAGTTGAACATTATGTTACACATCTAGCATTCACTTTTGATGTCCAACTATATGCACGAATTTCCCCTTTTTAAATATAAAAATATAATTACTTTATTGAAAAATCAGTTTGATACAATAACATCGTTTTTAACTGAAAAGAAATATGCACAGTAGACGAATATTATTTTGGAAGGTCTCATTAAAAAAAAAAAAGGAAATATAAATTTTACATGGGTTCTTCATTCTTGTATTTCAAAAGCACTCACTATTACCTACCTTAACAAAATATCCAATAGTATAGTAATTCCTATTGATTTTCGCTCTTCCCAGAACTGCCCATGTCAATCGATACTGATTTCGCACAGATCACAGATAGACATGTTGTCATCGGTGGGACCGGACAATGACTCACGTATGTACGACCTGCTTAAGCTAAGCTGCATGTGAAACGAGGAAAAAATGATTGGCCCGCGTTCATATCCTGTGAAGGTCTTTGGTCGATCAGAATAGGTTTGGTGTCTTTCAGTGAGCCCCCCAGTCCACTGCCAAATGATCCATTGCGTGTTGATGTATTGGATGGAGAAAATGACATTTTTGATATATCCAAAGAAAGTGCGTGTACGTGTGTGTGTGAACCAGAGAGAGAGAGAGAGAGAGCGCAATGTACTTACGCAACAACATTGACTGGATGCAATCGAGTGGACTCCACATATGATTTAATTTCTTGTTCAATTATTAGTCTCCTCAGTGACGGCAAATTGTTTTGATTCTGAATAAAGTAATTACGAACGTAAAATAGTTTTCGGGACACCCTAATTAACTACATTCATAAAATGAAAAAGAGGAAAATCTATCTCATTGTGATCTACATGCCATGTTTTACATCTCTTATCAGTCAGCGATCTTTGATTACTTCTCCGGTGTTCTTATAAACGGAGGTTAGTGTCTGACTGCAGTAATCTTTGAGAACAACCCCGCACTCTTGCTACTTAACATTCTTCTTCGTTCACTTTACTGAATTAAGTATCGGAAGATAAAATTGGACACATACCTCGTATTTGATTTTTTTTTTTTTTGTGTTCCAATGCGCAATGGGTTTCATCCGTAGGCCAGATGTCAAGCAACTGAAAAGTTTGAAAAATCGTCAATTCATCCTGCAAGATTATTCGAAAATCTAACTGAGACGATCTTACCCTCAGTTCACACTCCCCACCTCATCAACTTGTTGAGAGGAGACGATGACTTGTGGACAACTTTCAGGCTAACCTCAAGAGTCAAGACCCTTGTCCTGTGGACGAGACTTATACCACCATAACCAAATGGGAAGAATCGATGGTCTTAAAATATTTGTGAAGTACAAATAGCATCCCTCTCCCTCAGAATGCTCCTTTTAAAGGACAGAATCATGTGCCCACGATTCAAAATGGATAATACCTCTTGAATAAGTCTTTCCATGCACATGTAGACCCCGAAGCTGTCATGTTAAATCAGGTCAATGATAAGTCGATCGCATCTACCTCACCAGTTTCTTGTTGAGAGTAAGTGAGAAGTTACCGAGCTGAGTCTTTAAACTCAAAGACCCCCATCCTGTAGATGTATCTAATGATGGTTATCGTTATAAATTTTCACCCCTACAAGAAGTTGAGATTGTTTTAACCTAAAAGTCGAAGTTATTAGGCGGTGGTATTCAATTCCCTTATAATTCAGATTTTAAGCTTTTATTTGTCTGATTTGAGGTTGACTCCTCAATAATTAATTCAAGATGATTGACTTAATATCTCTTTTTCATTGAAAGTAATACATTCTTTATCCGGAACTTCAATTTTATTTAAAAATTCTTCACTCAATTAGATGAGTTTTGTTCTTTAATGTGCCAATTTAATTCCAATTAAAATTAATTAAAACTTATTAATTTTTTTAATATTGAATGTTGCATATTTGAAAGAACTATAGGCTACACCAATGAGTCCAAGAATGTGACATGACTTTTCTAAATTCAGGGGAATAAACTGAAGGACAAAAAGGCGAAAAAAAAAAAACATTATACTATGAGAAAAGAAAACAAAGCAAGACCCCGCACATCACTTTGCATCGTAGACTAGTGACTTGGTCTAGAGTCCACCACTTGACTACAATTGCGTGAAAGTGAGGCCTTATAAAATGGATTCCCTTGATTAGGAAAAATTCCATGAAATTTAAAAGGAAAAAGAGAGAGAGAATATTTTTGCTATGTGAAACATATTCCATGAGTCTATGAGAGAGTAAAGGAAGAAAAATTAAACAGTTTCTAGAAAATTTAACTGATAAAAATTTTTAGTGATAGGGTACACCTATGACATATATATTGATTTTTTTCTCCAGCAACAGGCTCGATGTTGTAACATCTTCCTTTGTAACGATCAAAGCTGATAAACCCATCAGTCCACACGGATACCCGAAGAAGATTTAGTAGCTACTACCGCCCTTGCTTCTTCATGCGGAATACCAGGTTCAGGAGTTACTCCGAATGCTGCCAAGATATCAGTATCTTTGGTTTGATAGTCACGAGTGTCATAAGTCAATTTATAATCTTTAACACCGGCTTTGAATCCAACAAAAGCTTTAGTCTCTATTTATGGTGGCATGTGTCTAATATAGTGATAAGAAAAATAAAGAAATAAAGGACACATAGCTCAAATGACAAGAATCAAACTCAAAATCTTTTAATTATGAGTTGGAGTTTGGTTAGTGCACTAAGTCACGTCCTCTCTATTATGGTTCTTAAAGTCCCCACATATTCACAAACTTAAGGATGATTATTTGGTGATATGTTATAACCTTTGAATAAGAAATTTCAGTTCACAAGCACGTTTTTCTGATGATAATTACGGGCAGTAAAAGGCCATGTATTATTAAAGAAAATTACAAAACACAAATACCTGATAGGACAACTCCAACAATATTTACAAATAGCAGCAGTGCTTGGAGCCCCGAAGGACAAACTACAAAACTATGAAAATCTGACAACTTGTGAACTGCTTGATTGGTAAGTCAATTAACATGAAATTTTTTCAGAGTATGTTCAACGAGAACTGTCAATCCCAATGCAAGAGGCTATGAATATTCTATGGAAGACTTCAATACCATCTTAGGTCAAATCACCCTTCTTGGATTTTATGGACTATAATCTCTTAGTCTAGTTCAACGATATCTCCAGGAAGTCCAAGATCCAATTCACTTGGAACCTAACATGCCAACGCTACAAATGTTTACATGTCAATATCAAAAATTGGAATTTCAGATTGTAGTGTGTAAAAAAATGTAAATGTAATTGTAAAATTCTATGGGTATAGGTAGAGACACTGTAAAGTTAATGTAATTTAAACCGTTGCATATTTTGGAAGTAAAGTTTGTATTAATTAAAACTTTAACCAATGCAATATTACAATCAAATATTGTAATATGCGATGTAAAGTGTAATGCAATATGAAATTACACCACTTTATATCCAATCAATAACCACCTTAGTTTTGCACAATAAAATGTAATGTCATAGAAATTGGTCAGTTACATTTATCTAAAAAATCCTCTTACTTTTCTTTGTGTGTGATCTTTTGAAGGAGGTGAAAGAGAACATTTACTCTCTCCCCCCCAAAAGTCATGTTCTGTAAAATCTTTTGAATGAGGTGAATAAGAATAGAGGTAAAACATTTAGGAGATATTTGATTCAAGTACTATTATATTACAAGAAATGTTAAGAGTACGAAAAAAGCTTGAATTATCACAAAAGAAAAAAATATATTTTCATTCCTGTAATCTTCACTGGCTAATGATAATCTTGTAAATGATTGATTCACTTTATCCATAAATAGAAATGACCCACACACCATTTCACTAGAATCATTTGAAACTCTGTTTCTTAAGCATGTCTTGCCAGCTCACAGAGAGAGTTCATGTAAAAGCGTAGAACACCACATTCTTTGTCAATCGTAGAACGTTTTCAAGCTCCAATGGAACCTGTAAATCATCCCAAACTCAAGACAAAAGACATCTCAGCTTGTGGGATAGACACCATCGAAATGCCAAGTAAGTGATATGATGCACCAGCAAATCTCAAGCCCAAGCACGCACAGTATTCAAACTGAAGAGGGGCAGACACACGGGGGAACAATTAGAAGGGACCAGCACACATTTTTTAATTGAAGAAATGCAGTGTTCATGAATGAAGAATCATATTGTGGATGCTGAGCAAATGATTGTGCAGAAGCCCCCCTTTCAGTTCAGGTCTCCAAATGTTTTTCCGCATGAAACATCTCGGAAGAACGAAAGTTTTAACACTGATCATCCTCAGGGGAGGCACAACCAAGACCGGAAAACTTCCTCGTCAATACGGCATTTCACAGTGCTATTAAATCAAAACACTCCATCAACATTTCCGATCCAATACGTGCAATCCCCGCTTCAAAATTTACAGTGGAACAAACTATATATAGATGACCCAAATCCACTGGCACTGAGCAGATCACGAATAAGAATCAAGCAACCTTTCAAAGGTCCCAGCCAGGTAACAGCCTATTAATACAAGTAGAATGTCTAGGAAACGAGAAACGGGGATAATCAAACTGAATTGCTTGTTCGTGATATTTTCTGCATGAAAAATAGGAGAAAAGTTTCATAGTGATCATCCTCAGAGACAACACAGACCCTTAAAGATCCGGTCACAGCGACACAGCTTTACAATGAATTCAAAAGAAATAAATGAAAACAAGAAAACTGCTGAAAAAGGTTTTAAACTTCCACAAGCCAGTAGTGCAAAGATTTCACTTTGATAAAAGAGGGAGAAAGGAAGAGAGATGAAGCAAATTGTCATGATTTTGAGCCTCTTCAGTTCAGGTCTCCAAAAGTTCTCCGCATGGAAAATCTCGGAAGAACGAAAGTTTTACGCAATGATCATCCTCAGAGGCATCAGTTACGACCTTCAAATATCACTTGTACAATTCGAGTGCACTTGAGATATGAATTAAATCAACGATCTTAGGGAAGACCAACGGATATCTGTATCACAAATACCCTCCCCGCCAGCTCATCGACAGAGACATGTCCCAATAGCGCAGAAGATTCAATTTTTTTGGCACCATTAAGATGAAAAAATGCATCTTGATTTGAATCTATCGTTAAAAGAGAATTTTTCTGCAAGAAACACAGAATAGCTAAAAACCCAATCCACGGAAGACAACAGAGAGCAGCACCAATTCGATTAGATTAAGATAAACTCGAGAAAGGGGAATATCAAAGACAGGCAAGTCAAGAACTTGTAGCACCGCTCAAAGGGGCAGAGAACATTGCACAAAGTTAAAAGGGAAGAGACAACAGCACGAACAGATGAAAGGGGTTTTGCGGCTGTTGATTGACGTGAAGTCGTTGGGTAGAACCAGAAGGGATGGAGGTGTTTATATATAGAGGGAGGGATGGGGAGAGAGTCCTTGCAACTGCAGAGCCCTAAAAGCCTGATATCATCTTGGTGGGCTTTTATCAGACGACTCGGGTTCACAGTGGGCTGGGCTGGCTGAGCCGAGCTGTTTCTTTTCGGGAAAAGCTAAATTCACAGACGAAGGCCACTAGATTTTGTGATTCAATGGTTTTGGTCCATGTCCGTCAGAGGACCCATGGCCCTGTGATGTCATAAACACCGATCAGAATCTATGGAAAGCATATACACAACCTCGAGCTTAATATGGTGCCATTGCACTGAATCTCGATACACCAATAGCCCTCAAGTTCATGTAATTCAGAATTGAGTCCATTAACTACTGCTGTGTATCGTAAATTGTTTAGCATCGGTCAGACAAGTGAAAATATAGGAGTAAACCAGAAATGTTTGGATAGGACCAGATGTAAATGTAAGTTAGGTCAGTCGTTAAAGTTCATGTAAATAGAGCTACGCATGAATATCCTACTTGATGTACAGCCTTTTCACCTTTGAGTGGGAAGCCGACTTGGATCATACTCGGGAAATCCATGTTCTTTCCAAGTAGCTCTAACTGCCTCCCCCCCTTGATGGAAGAAGACTAAGGCTAGTGGAAGGGAGCTGGCAGCAGCAATATATTGTGCCATATATCTAAGAAGAATTCAACTTCTCTCCCTCCAAAACCTCCCAGCACAGAGTCCCTCCCCTGACCACTGCTGCCTCTGCCGACGCATTCGGATCCGGCCGGGTGGCTGCTCCCTGCATCCCAACAAGTGGGACTCAACCCCTGGTCAGTGGCCATAAATATCTCCCACCACTGAAGTTGGTGGCTTTTACCCGAGCAGCCGGTTCCTCTCTCCCCTTGATCTCTCCGACAGTGTGTCACTTCCTCTCCCCTTTTGCGGATCTCTCTTCTCCCTATCATATTGCATGACGAACCTCAACCAAAGTCCCAAAAAAGCCAGATCTAATAAGACTCGACCAGATCTTGTAAAAAGAAATCCATAGATCTGACAAGATTTGGCCGAAATTGGCTTGGCCGGACAAAACCACGCAACCCTCAATTTTTTCTTTGTAGCTGTAAAGGCTTTGGAGCTGTGAAGGAGCCTCACGTTAGAGTAGGACACAATATACCCTCTTATTTTACTCTTGTTCGGAGATATTTGCACAAGAAAACTGATATCTATATGGGCTATGCCTTAAAGACCCTCTTTTTTCAGTTTTTACCGGCGTTCATGTAGACCGGTAAGAATCTAAGATTAAGACTTTGGAGTTAGCCAACTAGCTGATATTGATTTGAGTTAGTATGATTTGCACATGTATATCCCTTTATAGTTTAGTCCAAAGGACCACTCCATAATTTCTGATATTGTAATTTCTTATTTTGTTAAATATTTTTTAATGTACTCATTTTTAGGTCATGGCAAAATTCCCAAAGCTTAAGGAAAAAAAAAAAAAGAAGTGTGCCAATATCTTGAAGCTCAACCTTAAAAACGCATGCCTGACATCCCAGCCTCTTGATGACAACTATGAGAGCATGGTTGTGCGTGGAAAGGATCCCTGTTTAATTGGGAAACCTCTCCCAAATGTAGTATGTTGAATGAACTCAAAACCTGCGACTTGGAGGAAACCACTTTAGGGGAGACATCTCTAGGATGTTCGATGAAAAATACCCGTCCTCCTGTAAAGAAAGGTTAAGCTCATATTTACCTGGAAGTCAATTGAGGAAGGGGTCTTAGTGCAGTAATATAATAAGACTTCGACTCACAATCAGGAAAGTCCAATATCCAATTCTTTTACATTCTAAAATTTGGTTTGTCAGTAATCTCATGTGATCTTCAATCCTTAGCATCCACCGCCACGTGACAATACAATATATACTTGCAAAGTGCCCTGTGAATATATATCATCGATAACTGATCTCAAGTCGAACGTTTACTTTCGCCATCACGCAGGAGGGAGAATATTTTTCTCAAACAATATAGTGACCTATCAGTATAATGTTTTAATACCTTGAAAAATATCTACCAGACCTATAACTTAAGCCTATATCCACGTAAAAGAGTGAACTTGTGAGTGGTGCTTAAATTCCTTATATATCAAGATTGATTTTATTAAATATCTCACATGAGATTCAATTCTCATATCTGGAAGATTATGGATGATTCCAAGACATCAAAAATAACAACAAAGGATAAACATTCCATATCCAAGAAAACTTGTGCTTCCCTACATTTACAGCAACAAATGATTGATGTAAGTAGTTTAAGAAACGAGATACACTTGACTCTAACGTAGATTAATCAGTAATAATAGGTTCCCAATAATAAACAAGAATCATATAACTAAAGTAGATTGATCGAAATGATGGGACATATTTTTCACTTAATTAAAATCTCGTGTTTGATATGTCCACTGAACTTTTGAATACCAGTAGTATATATAGATAAAAAAAGGAATCATATAATTTCCAGCTTGTTATCAGTGGAGCCGTTAGGAATAGCAGGAGCCCCACCTGCATCTCGAGGCTCGTCTACATGAGCCGATACAGCCTTACCGACATCCTGGACGACGGTCTCGTTCTCGTTCTCGTTCCGTCCAACTTCAGCCTGTTGCTTTTTCTCCTCCTCGGCCTTCTCGACCTTCTCCCGAGTCATATTCCCCACATCCTCGGCCGTCTTGGCCACTGAACCGATCGCAGTCGAGACCCACGACGCCCCAGCGGACATATACTGATTGCTGAGCACCGTGGACCACACATTGCTTGCCGTCTGCTCAGCCACTGCAATCGCCGACCTTGTCCTCTCCGACACCTGGTACCTCTCATCCATCTCCCTCACCTTGTCGTTCACCACACCAGTCCCAACCATCAGTTTCTCGCTCAGGCCCGTCCTTTGGTTGATTGATGCAACTCTCGCAGAGGCATTGGACGTCCACCGGTGGCGTTCGTCGAGTTCCTTCGCCCTGTTGACAGCATCCTTGCCCAGGACGAAGCCCCTCGCCAGCATCGAGCTCACCACATCCTCGGCCTTCTTGATGGTGCTGCCGCTCACAGATGACTTTTTCCGCCGGTGAAACAATGAAACTAAGTATCATCGATGATTATAACTTCGTATGGAATTACAAACGAGGTTGAACAGATTACTTACTGGGGAGGATGGCAGCTGTGCTTCTGGTGGAAGCTGGTAGTCGTCGACTGGTGTTATAGTGACGCAAAGATCAGCTATTGTGGCACCCTGGGAGTACATAAACAATGGAACCAATGACATAAACCCCAAGGAAAGATCGTACTCGATATTCTTCTTGGTGGTCGCTGAACTCTTGATGTTTGCTTCTTATCTATCCAAAGTCGGAAAAGTAACGGCCTATGCGCTGTTTCGGAGCAGGATGTAGGATCTTCTTCAGGGTTAGGGTTGGAAGACTATTACTTACGACAATATGCCAAGTTGTTTATGCTGTTTTCGATTCCATCGAAACAAAACAAAGGGACTAAACATCAACGCAGAGCAAGAACTACACATGATCGTACGATAAATATGTGGGAGGGTGGATACAGGAATTTGAAACGAATCGATAAATTAATCCAGGATCGCATATATAGCAAACTTACTGAAAGCAGCACTGCGGTGTCGACTCCTTGCGGTTCCTTAAACGTAACATATGCAAGTTGAGTTGTCTCTGATTCCCTGTTCATCATCATACACAAAATTTCACGCGAGTTAAGTTAGTCAATGAAGTGGTGAATCATCTTTAAAAGTGAATATTAAGAATGATAGAAATAATTGATAATATAATTTTTATTAATATGACAAATAACCATTTAGTTGAGTTCATAAGTGACATCGAACTTGTATTAGAACCTCTCATCAAGTCATTTCATTGCAATGAAGAGATTAAACGATGTGTACTCAGATTCAAAACGGGTTGGCCGGTATATGAAAACTTTGATTTATAAATAGTCTGCACTCACAATAACAAAATTGCGTTTTTTTTTTTTTGCACAAGAAATGATACAAAACAATCTCAACCTTGATTAAATCGGGTAATTTAGCTTAATCAATAAGAAAATAAAAATTAAATAAACGTATAATCTGACCTTCGCATTTCAACGTATCGGATATCACCGGAGAAGGAAAAGAATTCCTTGATGTCCTGCTCGGAGACCTTCATGGACACGTTGCCAACCCTAATTGTCCTTATCTGTAATCGGATTGACCGCAAACTGTAATTTATTTTCTAACATATAGCCAGTCGATTCAATTTCTTTATTGTTTAAAGATATCTTTTGCAATTGCAAAAAGTGTTCCTAAGACATTCTGGTCCGAATTCATGAGATCTTCGTACCTCCGAGATATGGATTGTCCAATTGGGTGTCATGATTGACTCCGGGATCTCCGTGTTCGTCCTGCCGCTATCATCCGACATCTACACATAAAGGAGAAGCAAGTACGGTGTTTGATTGTACCCTGAAAAATTGTAAATGGGATTAGAACACGAGGGCTTACCGACATTCTCGATCATAGATCTCACACATACAAGAATTGATAATCTTCGATACCGGAGAGACAGAGTTGGAAGAGAATGTGACTTCGATCGATAAAGGAGAGTTGTGATCAGAGGTTTCTTTACGACATATTCAAGCGAAATAGAAGTGATCCTGTTCGGCTAGGAGCTCGCCTTAACCTCCCCTTAAAAGTAGTGGTTTGCAATTTTTTTGGGGTGTAGAAAAGCAGAATTCTTGTATATAACGATATAACCCAATGAAATTCATCGATCTTTACTTTTTAGGTTTTTTTTAAATTATTTTTAAGCTTTCATAAGAATTCTTAAAAAGTGATAAATCTTATTAATTGATGTTATAATCGGTTGAAATCAATCATTTACTTCAATTGCCTGGTTTCGAATCGTGTTATAGGAATTGGAACCATAACCAATCCTAACCGGTTTGTCAAAACACCACAGTGACCTGGTAAGAAAATTGTGGTTTGTCAAACCTCACATGCTCATAATATTATTATCAAAACGATCCGGTTCGAAATTTTTATATGTAATATTGGTTCGACACGACAATATTGAACCCTTATTAAAAATTCAGTGGCAAACTTTTTTTTTAATTATAAAGAGATTTAAATAATAAAGAAAGTTCAATCCCGCTTCCAATTCCATATAAAACCTAACAAAAAAAAATGTGTTCCGTTTTGTTTTCCACCCTGCCTGATTCTAATTCTAGAAAGTAAACCGAACTGCTCATTATTTATATGCTCTTATCTATAATTTAATGTTAATTTATAATTCGTTATCCGATATACAGTATCAGTACTTACATGGGATATCAAATATGTAAAGTACATATTAATATGTAAAGAATAGATTTTGCTTCCTAGATGCTGAGCTTTTCCAACTGTAGCATTTGGACTGGCTTGACCTCCATCTCAAGTTAAAACTACTCCGTTCCGAGTTTGAAACACGTGATCAAACCGTATTGAATGTGACCGAGCTCCATGTCCACGATGAATCGATCGTCGAAGTGAACCGATTATGGAAGTCATAACGACTTTCGGTTACCGATTCGGTTCAATTAGATCTCGGTATATGAACTCAAGGTTCAATATATTCTAAATAAAATCTCTAATTTTTTCTTGATTCTCCCATTCTTTTTTCTTAGCTTAAACCCTTTTTAGATCAGATTTATTTCTCAGCCTTTGATTTTGTTTGATTTTTATTATTTATATTTTTTTCTGAAAAAAAATGTATCAAAATCTGATAATGGTGAACCGATCGGACGGCAGGAACCCGATAACGACGCAGCCGCAATGGTAATTAGGAGCCCAGCCGAAGAAACCGCCCGCACACGATCACATCCGACTCACGCCACTCCGAGCCCACAACCGTAAACTTGCTTCCGCCACTGTCTTTCAATCGAATCCCGTCACCGCAAATCACAACAAAGGTGCCCCCTTTCCAGAAGAACGCGCACGGGCAACAGTGCTCTCGGCAGTTCTCTTGAACCTTGAGCGTCAAGTAAGAGCAAGAGCGGTCACTGATCAATCGGAAGCGCAGAGTTCCGAGCTCTGTTACCATGTTCCAAGCGTGCAACAAGGCGAAGAAGACTACTGACCTGAAACTCTCCGACGGTTCTTGCGATACGGGTCCTTCGGCGGTGACAGTCATGGCGACGAAGGAGAGCAACGGCTTCATCTCCGACCGCAGCCGGAGGAAAAGGGCTGACCCGGAACTCTCTGGTGGTTTTGACGATCCGCGTCCTCCTGCAATGGCGGCCGTATTGAAGGGGAACGTCTGTGGTGTTTCGGCCTACTCCTGGCCGTTCAGGGACAACATCCGTCAGTTCCTGAAAGATCAAGGCGAGCGGCAGAGTAAGGAGGTCTGCTCCGTTGGTGGGTTTCCGACATGGCGGATTGCCGTTGTCAGCGAGACGAGAAGCTTCCTGTTCTCGCTCTATGTAGTGCAGGAGAACGTCCAGGAATCTTCCAGCCCATTCTGTGATAGTTGCAGATGCGTTGGTGTGTGAATGAGAGCCCTTCCTTTTCTTGATTGGTTCTGATATTTGGTGCTTTGTTTTGACGAGTTCTTGGATATATGATCTCTTCTAATAAGTATGCATGTCCGATTCTTCTGTCCTTTGGACAAGAAGTCTTATCGTTGGTGGAATTTGTTTTTCCTTGATAGATTTCTTACTCTTAATCTAGGGAGATGGGCAAGACTTAAATCCACATTCAGGTGAAAATTGCGGATGAATTCAATCTTCATCTTAGCATATAATGCGCATATAGCGTGTCAATTTGACTGATTGCTTGCATGTCTTTTCCACTAAAGATTTTTGGATTATTCGTTCAGTATGACTGTGGGAACGTTCATTGAGCATTGAAAATTTCAGTTGATGCCTTTGGAAGGTAGTTGGATTTGATTTAGTGTAATGTTCTTGATTTTGGGTTCACCTATTGAAGGTTGGAGTCACCACTATGTATCAAAAAGAAGGTATCACCTAATCATCCCAAAGGAATGTGAGTGGTTCGAGCCGATGGCCGAGGACGTGTTGGAGCTGAGCACTCATCTCTTGCACGGAATGATCCACTGCAATGGGTTTGGCCACCTCCTGTGCATCAATGGAAAGGAGGAAGGCCCCGTCCCTTTCTCTGCCGATGAACTCATGGACCTCTGGGACCGAATCTGTACGATCCTCCGAGTCCGGTAACTTTATCTTCACTGTCTACCGCAAGTTGTTTGTGCCACTGAACTGACAGATTTCCACTGAACTCGTTCATTCTGATAAGCTGATTTCTTTTGGTAATGCTCGTTTACTGTTTTTCGTTTTATTAGGAAAATAACAGTCCATGACATGTCAAAGAAGGGATCGTTGGACCTTCGACTCCTCTGTGGGGTGGCTTATGGACAGTCCTGGTTCGGGAAATGGGGCTACAGATTCTGCCGGGGTAGCTTTGGGGTGACTGAGGATAAGTACGATCAGGCAATAGACATCCTCTGCTCGGTAGACCTTGATCAGATCGTGAAGGATCTGTCTGATGGGTGTCACGGAAAGGCAATTCAAAGTATAATCCACGGTTGCAGAGAAGCCAGCAAGTCCCCATTAGTCACCATAAGCGATCTGCTCCAGTTCATGCTTGGTTCCAGATCCAAAAACTCCCATTTCTCCAAGCAGGCAACTGATTCATTGAGATCAACAAGGAATGATGATGAAAGAAATTTTGTAAAAGATGATAATGGGTTGGTTGGAGTCACTGGATCACTCACTTCTCTTCCAGAAACAGAGTCACATTCGCAGCGATGGCCGGTTAGGAGACTTGAGCATGCTGCTAGAATAATTGCTAACACTTTGAAAGAGCACAGGACAGAGTTCAGGGAAGGACGAACTACTAATATGACCCGCCAAGAGCTAAGGGATGCAGTGCGTCTGTACATTGGGGACACGGGTTTGATAGATTTTGTGTTAAAGCACATAGCCAACACAGTTGTGGGAAATCAGGTCATCAGACGCTGTGTGAATCCGAGTACCAGGATCTTGGAATTCATGCTCCAGGATGCTTCTTCAGCTGAAAGCGATGAGAAGCTTCAAGTCAAGGGTAGCAGACAAGATCATGATGTGTACAGGGATGTGTTGTGCATTTACGAGAATGTCCTTTATGGATATCCCGAGGACCATCTGGTGAGCTTGTCAGCACAGATCGTCTTTGACAGCAAGCATTTTGTGAAGGAGTGGCCGGACTCCTGGGAGGCTGATGATAATTTAACGAATGTACTGTGCAAAGTTGTTCCCAGCTACTGCGAGCTAGTCACTGAATTCACCCGACCTCTGCCACCTGGTGAGCTCATCAGAGTCCCCAAATGTGCTGATAGCAAGGAGATAATATTGGCATCTCAGAAGGCGCTGAGAGATACATACTTTGTGATGGAACGGTTCATAGTGACGGACGTTAAGGTGCACAGGGCAGGTCCCCAAGCAGTGCAGGTTTATTCTCTGAGGGGAACTGGGCTGGACTGTGGCACAGAGTTCAGATACGAGGGCGGGCTCGACAACTGGGTGGTGGATTGCGTGTGCGGAGCTCGGGATGACGATGGGGAGAGAATGGTTGCTTGTGATGCTTGTCAGGTGTGGCAGCATACGATGTGCATCGGCATCCAGGATGACATGGACGTGGCCCTGACATTCATTTGCGGGAAATGCAAAGAAGGGAAGCAGACTGGTAGCAGGAATCAGGCTAGGAACTGACCAGAAGAGCTTAGTAAGAAATTAATCCGGCAGAATTGTTATACATGGTGAAGATGAAAGCTTATTCATATAACTTTTAACTCTGTCCTTAAAACTCAAAGGTGATATACTACATTATTGATTATGTTGTCCCGGGACACAGATTGTTACGTAGAAGGGCTGGTCGACATTCTCAAACATTTAAAGTTACTAACGCAGTAAGTTTATGTGTTGCATGGCTCTGAAATTTTATCTGCAGCTTGCAGAGATGATAGAGAACAAGGGTTGCCTGGCCATGACACAGAGTTGAATTGCATTTACTAGGACTAAGCTTCAAAAAGAGTTTTCATATAACATGTTTACATGATACTGTTTACCCAGAAAGTGACTTGGATTTTGGTTGTTTGACATTTTGGCTTGTTGGGCTGGCTACTCTTGCCCATGAGTTTTAGAAAGCAGTTCCCCCTTTCTTTTTACGTTATCAAATCCAATTAACACTGCAAAAATATCATGCTCTATGAACTGTATTAAATATTTGGCGGTGGTACTACATTGATGCGATGAGTATTGGTATTGGTTGTCTAGTTCATCTGATATATTCGCGATTGATCACGAAAACCCAAATAACCGAATATGTTGTAGCTCGGCTGGGCATTCCACATCCTCCTTGTATTCGATCAATCACTGGTTTTCCTTGCGTTACCAGTGTCATGACCGGCTTTGCCTTTTTCTTTCTCAGTGTCATCCATATAAAGACAAGCACGCATGTCCCACCGGGGAGAAAAAAAAAAGAGTACGCATTTCAAAATTTTATAAGACTTGCAGTGTTAATTTGCATCTAAAAGTCACCGTCCAGAACAAACCATGCACACATCTTCTAAAACGGATAATGACTTTTGGAATATCGCAGATTTTGGATCTATGCCATTAGTTGACCTCATCGTCAATTTAGGAGAGACATTTTATGATTGATTCAGTCCGTCATGAACCTATTAGAAAGGAAGTGTCAGTGCTTTTGCATGGTCAGAAAGTACCGGTACGTTCTCCTAATAAATTTACGGTGGATTCAATTCGCCTTAAAATTTCTCGAGACAATGGTACATGATCTCACCGGGGAACAAAAGGAGTAGGATTCTAAATGAACAGATGGATCACATCAAAAGTGGGATACGGATACCTCGTCAGGTATACATTACAATATCTAAAGCACTTTAATATCTTTTCCAACACATAAGATTCTAAAGTCGGCCACTCGGCTCTGCAACCGGACCCCGACACGGTACCGCGAGTTGAGCTGCCAGGAATCACTTTGTTGACTCCCTCACGATCGCGGGAATGGATATGTATGGATCTCTCCAGCTGCTTTAACAGACTCAAAAAGCAGGGAATAGTGAATCAAGGATTGGCAAACAACGAAGTCTCGTTGCCCGTAAGTCATAAAAGGATAACTCTCCGAGTCGTCTAAAAGGTTGATTGGGACATGAGATGAGCTGTCTCTAATTCCCACTCCCTCTTAACCCTATTCCTTCGGCTTTGGAGCAAAGAGCCCATTTTCAGTAACTCTCACTCCGGCGTACCATTTCTCCTCGGTTGATTCGATACTCTCACACTGATAGAGCTGAACTCAAAAACTCTCATCTTGAGCATTGTTGGAAAAATGGCATTGAATTGAATGAGAAATTGTTCTCATGGATTGAAAATTACATTTGGGCCTAAATCCAATTGAATGAGAAATTGAAGGAATTGAAATGGGTTTAAGTCCATGGACTTATTGGTTATGGGTTGGGTTTATAGAAACCCATGAAGAGGCTCAGGCCTATAAGGGCCCACAGGGCCCAAGGAGCCCACACAGGGAAATGCAGAAACTCAATCCCACATCGGTTAGGGATGAGAATTTCAAAGGGTTTATAAGCTAAGAGTAGTCTTACAATAAGTAACTACTTCAGCTACAATAAACGGCTTTCTCGCGGCTCCCGCCGAGGTGCCGGCCTAATTTTTCCATTTCTGGCAATTTTTTTTTCCTTCAATAAATTTGCCTCGGATTCCGGGCGGTTTAGGGTCTTAAAGGCCATATTAAGGGACGGCATTAAGGGGCCGACCTTAATAGGGGCACTGAATGACCGGTTCACTCGGATTAATGGCCGGTTCGGTGCAATTAAGGGCTCTTAACGTCCGGTTTAGCCCTTTTAATGTCCGGTTCAATGCATTTACGGCCGGTTCGGGCATTCAATTGCCCGGTTCTCTGCCATTTAAGCCACCAGCCTATAAATAGAGGCCCCCCCATAGGTTCAGAAAAAAAAACAACAAGCTCTAGAGCTCTCTCTCTTCTCCCTCTCTGCATCTGCATAGTTTTCGGTGGTTTCCAGCTTCAAGTTCCGGTTCGCCTCCAGTTGCGGGTCTCGTGCAACCTCCAGCTCAGAGTCGTTGTATCCTGGGAGATTGAAGTCCACGCTACCTCAGCACGACCAGAGGGGACGAATCAGTCTTAAGGATACTGTGATCGCCACAGGCCTCGACTCAATCAGTAAAAATTTTTCATTTTAAGTTTGTTATTTCGTTTTGTGTTATTCGATTATTTATATTTCATATATTTAGTCGAATTATCTTCTTCTACTCCATTTCCCGGTAAGTCTTTCTTGCACTATTTTGTGCCTATAGAAAGAAAAATCAATTTATTTATAATATTTTGTTTGTGTGGCCATCGAGATTATCTATTTTCGTATTATTCCGGTTTTACAAGCATTTCTACGTCGCAAATTCTGGACCCATCACATTATTCTAGTTCAACCTTGTGAATTGTGCGGGTTCTCAATGGGATTCGGACCTCATAACCTACCTTTCAATGCTGCAAACTGTGGGCATATCGCACCGAGTTAACCTCACACATTAGTTCTCTCATCAATAAGGCCGTCCCCCAAACAGATTAATAATGGGCACTACCACAATCTCATGTATATTGGAAAAGGGAGAGGGTCTTGAAATTTTCATAATATCCATGAACATCTCTCTCTAATGAGAGATGTCTTTTGAAGGATACAAACCGTCTAGCCTGTTAAGAGTTGAATCCCATATTGACTAGATTGAAACGGAAACTTGGGTCTACAAGAGAATTAGATACCACCACCTATCAGCTTAGGATCATAAGTGAAAACGAGCTCAAGACTCTTATATGCCTAAGTGAAGAATTTAATACGGTATCAGAGCAAGTTATCGTGTGGGCCCACACCACATCAGGCTGGCTCGAAATTGGAAGAAAAATACCTGGCTTGAGACAAGTTATTAACTCGAGGACGGTAAAAAAGGTCTGCCTAGTGGCAATTTGTCCCTCTCGCCCGAGACCGAAAGAGAAATGTCAGGCTCGATCTCAGTTGTTGAGGACGGGTATTTAAAGGCATGTGTCAAGTGTGAATACGTTGTCACATGAGGGCACGTATCAAGAGTTGAATTCCACATAAACTAAATTGATGTGAAAACTTGAGTTTATAAGAGAATTGTGTACAATCACTTATCAACTTAGTTTTTTGGATGAAAATAGACTCAAAACTCTTGTGAACCCAAGATATAAATTATATATGTGTTCAGGTGAACGAACATGATCATGAGATTCCCTCATCAGCCACCATTAGAATTTTACTATACATTTCCCTCATAGAATGAGAACTCCCTCTTTTTTTTTTAAATAACTAATATTTAGAAGTTTAATGTGTCTTGACTAGTCCGGTTCGAGTTAGAAAGACCAACTAGGAGAATAAAACTCTCCCAAGTTAAATTTTATCTGTTCACAGGGCTCAAACTCAAAATGATACTTAAGGGAAAGAGACGTTCTGCTATATCAAACAAACTCCTTTCTTTGAAATGAGACCCTTTTGATCAGCGTTTCTTCTGTCTGCCACATCTTGCATGATGGCACACAACCAAAACGAGAACTCGATGTAGCCTTAGAATAAATACAGATTCTTGTATGAACCCGGTTCATCGTACATGAGTTGGAACAAAAAATTAGCACTTTATTTTTTGACAAAACAGTCAAACAGAATACTAATATTTTACCCTAGCAGTTCATAGTAAATCGAGTTCACCTTAGAATTTATGTAAAATAAGCAACCATGGGTACCAACTTTTCACCTAAGGATAAAGATGCTCGATATGTACGAGCACACATGTCTCTCGATTTGCTGCAGTAGCATTCCTCCTAGATTAGTATGACGAAGTTTCTGAGTTAACTGTCATTAACAGAATTCTCGAGTATCTTTATCCTCTTTGGGTTAGTGAGATTCCTTTGTAACAAGAAAGACTTCAATGGAACGGTCATGTCAATGTTAATGTAATATATTCGCTCAATTAGAATTCAATATGCAATCAACAATTATATATTTATAATTATTAAATTCTAAAAAATAATAAAATATAAAAAAACTTAATAAATGGTGAATATTAATCGGATAAATATATAAATAAAAATGATAAATCCCAATTGGATAAATATACTGCATTAGCATCGCTCACATAATACAATCACTCCATTAAAAACTTTCTACTTTGTAACGGAGAAAACTTCCAAACAATCCGTATCTTAAGATGTATCTGTGTGGAAGTGGAAAAGGAAAGAAGAGGGAGCCAATAATCAACAACTGAACAACAGCGAAGCAGATAACCCATGCCAGCATTACCAGAAACATTCCATCAGAATAAGACCAGACCCCAGAGGCAATCAAATCAGTAACAGCAGCCCATGCAAAAATTATTAAAGCGGGTCATCATGTTTTTGGAGCCCACGAAGGAACACTGATATATTACAATCCAATACAGAATTCCACTTGAAAATTTAAATATAAAAAATGAAAAAGAAAAAAAAACTCACCTTTATTTTCCATCCATTGCATTTCTCTTCCGTCTACTGTACTGTACAACTTTGGCAAAACTTGAAACTCCATTCTTCTCCAGTGTTCCGACTGATGAATCCATAGAGAGTTGGATAGTTCAGTCTGAGGATTGACCCGATTCCTCTGTGCACTTCCTCTTATCAAGATTATTATTATAGTATCACCAGGATGACAATCCGATAATGTAATAACGAGTTGAGCGTAGCTCAGTGCAAGGGAGCCCTGCTGGGGTGACCCTTCCTCTTGTGCAGCTGCCTTCTTGGCTTCAGCGCTGCACCGATCAGCAGCTGAGCATCATCCGATGACTCCGCCAATGAGCTCGACGACTCCTCATCAGCAATGCTCCTGGAGTCTCCACCACTCTCCTTTGGGGAGACATCAGTGAATTCCTCCATCGGGACTGTGATGAAGCTGGTGTGACTGATCTGGTCTTTAGGATTTACCGATGGCTCGACTGATGCCTAGGACATGTTCAAGGATGGAAGTGAACATCCGTCAATAACCTTGAAGAAATTAATGAAACTTATAACAGAATTTGACTTGGAGAACTCGAGGTTTTTACTTTGCAAGAGATCGAGCAGAAACGACTAGGAGGGTCCTGCAAGTATCTTCTGCAGGATTCACAGGTGCCTCCACCTTTCGATTTTGTCGACGGTCTTGTGTCCTTTGATAACATCCGAGGATTTAGATGCACTGCTTTTTCGCCGTTGATTTTGTATGTCTGCAACCACAGGAATTGTTCATTGAATGCAAATCATCAACTGTAGTGGGTCAAAATTAGTGTAGCATTACGTAACAATGAAACTGGACCTGAATTTTCGAGCAGTCAAGGTATTTCTGCATTTCTTGGAGACGGACGACGTCCTGATATACATACTTACAGATCTGCAGACGGCGGTGGAGGCCATGACCGGTTGAACAGTGCTTGCAGAGGCCGATCTTGCAGTCGATGCAGAACAGGTTCTGCTCGTTCTTCCTCAAGTACTTGTGAACAAAACAAGAACCGAAGAATTCCTGATGCAGAAGTGTGCTAAGCCAATCGGAAGGGGACCTGTTCTTGGTGGTTATCTGGCGACCAACCTGTCGTTCGAACTGATTCATCAGCAACAAGTTAATCAACTTCAGTCATACAATTAAGTCTATGATCTGAATGAACTCCTAGCTCATCAAAGACTGCTAAGCTCATATCGGAGCTTCAGAAGATACTCGAAATAACAAACATAGGTAAGAAAACAACAGCATCATGAGATCAAAGAAAACATGCGAGACAGCAGTTTCTTGCAACAAGACTGTCCGGATTTAGCAAAAAAGTTCAATACATCACTGTTTTCAGTGTCAAACGATCATCCATCACCATAAGCATAAGCTTTGCAGCAACACAATCTGAAACCCATCATTTTAAACCAATATCTGAAGTGAAAGTTCATCAAATATTGAAATTTCAATGGGAAAAGGAGCACAACACCAAACCGAAATCAACGGCAGGGGAATCTCACTTACCATTTGCTTGGTTCTTGAGTGGCAACTGAACTGTTCTGTGTAAAATGTTCAGAAATGGAGATGGAATGGTGACAATGCCAAAAGGAGAAGGGGATATCAGTTGAAGGAAGGAATTGGGAGAACAAAAGACGCGATTTTGAATATAGGCGTTTTCAATTTCAGACTGGAAAACTTGGAAGTGGAAATATTTTCCGGAAAGCTGTCGATGTCACAGTGATTTGCTTGCTATGTTATAGGAAAGCTCTGCCATGCGAATGCCATACAGGTGGGAAGGTGGGGATCAGATCGTACGGCGGAGATGGGGTGGCCCCCACTGCGAGGCCGCCGTTGCACGGGCACCGTCTGGTGTCGGGGTGGGCGACAGGGTGGACAGCCAGAGCCACGCGGCAGGAACAGATTGGGTAAGGCATTTCCCGGCCGGTGTAACCGAGATTTCCGGCGTTTGATGGCGCCGCTAGGACGCTTTTCTTCCCCTCTCATTCCCATCTTATCGTATAAAAACATTTAATTAAGGTCATAAATCATAAATTATCTCTAATAATCCTGTTAGTTAAATTAAAAATAATTATTAATTTTCAGGAGATCACTACTGCGCCAGAAAAAAAATCTACACAAATGAAATACATGTGAAAACATTCAAGAGAATAATCAAGTAAAAATGATGAAATTTAACGTTAAACCACTTATTCCATTATATTTCTTTCAATTTCTTCGTACCAAATGTAAGATAGTGTAATAGAAGAACAAGACATTCATTTTAAGGGAAAAAAAAAGTCTCTAATAGAGATTTTTTTTATCATCTCAATTCGAACACTTATTTAAGAAATAATTATTTTATTGAATTACTTGGGCCAGCAGTCAAACCAATGCATGAATGAAATATCTGTTAAGATGTGATGATAAGATGGAAGTTTCTCCATAGAAAGCATGGGCCATTTCGGTCAAATTACTAGACAGCTATCCGTCGAGCCATTTACGGCTCAGTTACTGACTTGCTAACTCGTCCGGGCAATCATGCCGCGTCATTCCTATAAATGAGATCATAAACTTAACAAATACATATTCGACACGTAAATAAATATCTCAAATCACCTTTAAAATATAAAATATTATTAGTGAACCATAACGACGTGTTAAACATTTATCAGTGAAATTTACATGTGGTGTGATGAGCTGAACTCATCTAAGAATCCCTCGTCTACATGTAAAATGCTCTCACCCCTCGGTCGATTTTTTTCTATTTTTGGGACTTCTGATTTTTTACTTATACTCCTAATTCCTGAGATATAAAAAGGAAAGAGAGGGAGAAAATTATTTATTTTTTAATGCCATTCTCCTCTCTCTTGAACCGCATTACACGTACCAGTAAGTCTCTCATCCGATTCAGCCAATATTTGCTCACTTAATTCCGCGGCCCCTCAGTGACTTAGTCATTAGAGTCAGTCTAGACCAACACCACCGGACTCTTTCTTTCTCGCATGTTTTACGATGATGCCTGGGAATCGCAACCGCAGTTCCTTGGAGTTCTCAAGCCCCCAGACATGCTTAGGTGATGAAGACCGAGGTGCGGCTCTAGAAAATATGTACAATGAAGGTGAAATTCAATATTAAGAAGGCTAATATGAATAAAATACTAATAAAAAGGAGCGTAATAAGGTAATTTAACTGAAGTGCGAGTAAAATTACAACAAATTTGCTTACAATTTTAAACGATTTGCCAAGACTCCCCCTTAAACCGTCCCTTTCAAGACCGAGGGGATAGACCCAAATGAAATCATATAACATTCGGGACTTATTTTTTATAGGTCCACCTAAAACGTCACCCCTCTGTCTTTTGAAGCATAAAATACGTGTGATGCTTCTGGTGCTCTCAAGTCGTAGTAAACGTGTTTCCATAGGTCCACTTAAGAGTACCGGGTTATCTTACATGTGCTCATGTTAATGATTCAAGACTGAATCCAGAGTTAGAAAGTGTTTATTTCTTGGTTTCCATAGAGAATTAAAAGATGAATATTTTGATGTCCTAATTATTTTTTTTAAAAAAAGGAAATTCTAATCAGTTAGACATAAAACTTTTGATGAGTTTATGATACCTCGTTCGAACAACGTGTTCTCTGTCTGATAATTCAAAATAGTAATCCTTGATATATAAATCCCACAATGGTGAATCAAGAGATTGAAACATGGTTTGTAAGATAATTGGATATGATTATCTATCGATTTAAGTTTTTGGATCGGATATAGACTCGATCTCTTACGGGTAAGGTGGATATTCAATAGTTACGGCACTTCACTAGGGTGGAGTTAGAAGTTGGTGATCCTCTCGATTAAAGGGAACGTTTTATCTACTTGAAATGCGCTGGTCTCGTTTGTGAGGGGAGTGGCAATGGGATCTTTGAAGCTGTCACTTTTAAGGGAGAAGATCAAGCTCCCCATGTATATCTTCGTGCAGGACGAGCACGAACCGGAGATCGCAATCTTCACTATGCCTCAGAACAATATATTTAGACTGGTGGCGTGGAGCCAATGGCGAGGACGAGCCGGCCGGCAGCGGCCATGGACGGAGCAGTGGGAACTACCCATCTGGGCTATCCTGAAGAACATGTCGGCCACACGCCAAGTTTTAGACACTGTTGATATATTAGCCTGTAAAATATCCAATTGACCTACGAGAGTATTACATCAATCTCTAACTAAAAAGTTTAAGTTAATAAGTTGATAGTAGTCACTCTCGCAAACTAGGTTTTTTTAATTATTTGTCCAATGTGTTATTTCATTTCTCAACACTTGCCCTCACATATTAATGTTTTCATACTTGACGCATGCCTTTAAACACATACTCTCAATATCTGACATCGAGCCGGGGTATTTTTCTTTCCAACTCAGGCACCGAGGAGGACAATTGACCACGAGCCGAACATTTTTCTTCCCCTCTCAGGCTTAATGAACCATGAGTTCCATACTCAAGTTTGGCGTAATGTGAACCCACACGGTTGGCTCTAATACCATGATAAAATTTTCACCTGTCCCATAAAAGGCTGAGCTCAAAAATTTAAGATCTCTCATATTGGATAAATAATAAAAAGGAACCCGGTTTACAAAAATGTTAGTATCACTAATCTGTCAGCTTAAACTTTTGGATTGAACATGAGTTCAACATCTTGTAGGCCATGTAAAAATTTTTATGCAGTATCAGAGCAGGTTACTCGGGCTTACATCACACTAGGTTTAAGTGGGGAACTCGTGATCCGTCAACTGAAGATTAGAAGAAAAATGCTCTGATTAGTTGTTGAACCCAAGTATAGAATTCATGGGATTATAGCCCGAAATCGGAAGACAATGCTCAGCTCGTGTTCAAATTAAGGTCATTTGTTGAGCATGAGTGTTTAAGAGCACGTGACAAGTATGAACACGTGAAAATTTTCAACTTAAATAAAGAGATCGGGAGTTTAATTTTATTTGTAGGTTTTCATACACATTTTTCGACCACGCATAGACCCATGCAAACGAATCCAAATGTCTCGGTAACCAGCGAAACTAAAATAACGTGAAAATGATTTACCAAATAAAAAGGAAAACCAAGCTAAACGGCAGGCGCAGGAGAGAGTCCAAATGCCTCTCTTCCTCTAGCGGATGTATGTATTTGATCATCCAGTGAAAGACAACAAAATAATTTCTTGTTTATTATGGCTTCGGTCCTTCCGATGAATTAACTCCAAACGGCAAAGCAAACGTTGGTTTATTTTATGTATATAGCTGATCGTCATCGGAATCATTCATGGGAAAAGACACCAACCCAACTCATCCTTCGTTGTTTCCTAGGTTTCCCTAATTCCTGCAGGTGACGAAACAACCATTTAGCTCTGCAAGACCTGATATGGTTAGAGTTCACGCCTTCTAGGTCGATACGGAAATTGGCTATCGGTCCTTGCGCATCGGGAGAAACCTTCTTTAGCGTTGGCAGCGACTCGGGAAAACCATTCTATATCACTCTCTGATCGTGTCAGCTCATTGAAGGAATCATGCACAGGCCGTTCCAGCGCTTCTTCACAACCCTGAGGGAGCGCAGCTATGTCAGCTACGCCAAGATCGCTGCTGCCAGCGGCTTTGGCGATGTGGAGCTCATTCTTGTGAAGGTGACCGCTCCCAACGATGCTCCCCTCCCCGAGCGATACATCCACGAGCTCCTCAGAATCTTCTCCATCTGCCCCTCCTCTTTCCGGGCCTTCTCCCTCAGCTTCACCCGGCGGTTCGGTAAGACCCGGTGCTGGCGGGTTGCCCTGAAGTGCCTGATCCTCGTCCACCGCCTTCTCCAGTCACTCCCGGAGGACAGCCCCTTCAGGGCGGAGCTGCTCTGGGCTGAGACTAATGGATTGCTCCCGCTTTACCCGTGCCACTTCCGAGACTTGTCGTCCTCGCATTCTGTTGACTACACCATTTTTGTCCGGTCCTATGCTCAGCTCATCGATGAAGCGCTCGGCATCTCCTCACTCCATAGCACGGAAAAATGCTGCCAAGGAGGACAGGAAGAAGATGAGGAGGATAATAAGGAACTTTCCGAGGGTTTCCCAGAGAAGATGAGAGAAATAGGTCAAATGCTCGAGGTGCTGCCGCAGGTTCAGAGCCTCATTGATCGGGCTATGGACTGTCGGCCAACAGGCTCAGCTGCAGGTAGCTTCCTCGTGCGATCGGCAATGGAACAAATCATCTGTGATAGCTTCATGTGCTACATCACTTTCCGGAGAGATATCGTTGTGGTGCTGGAGAACCTCTTTCAAATGCCGTACCGGAGCTCTATCGCTGCATTTGGCATCTACAAGAAGGCATCTCTCCAGGCAAGCCAGCTCAGCGAGTTCTATGAATGGTGCAAGTCCAAGGGGCTGTGCGGGTCGTATGAGTATCCCTTAGTAGACCGGATCCCACCGGTACATATTCGAGCCCTCGAAATATTTATAAATGGAATGTGGCAGCTGACCGAGTCGTCATCTTCGGCTACATCTCCATCGTCCCTCGAGCCTTCGCAGTCATCATCATCCACAGAAGATGACAATGAAATGAAAACAGCGGGGAGAGAAATAAGATTCGAGCATGATCTGCTTCTGATTCAGTGCAAGGAAGAAGAGGAGGAACCCTTGATCCAGTTGGAACAAGAAAGCACTGGAGATGATGATTGGGAGACCCTTCTCGATGCATCGGTGAATCTGTCGCCAGCTTACATGACTTACTGCACAGAAGAATCTGAGCCCAGAAATGAGCATGGCGCTGGCTTAGGATATAAGGATGATAGGAAGGAGGAAGGAAGAGAGGAAAAGAATGAGCTGAAGTTGCAGAGGTGTGATCCTGCAACTACAAGACTTAACCCCTTCAACCATCAGCGAGGAACGGGGTTCGATCATGGAGGGTACTGGATTATGATGTAGGTAGTGGAAACGGATTTTTTGACAGATAATGATATGCACTCACTTGATGTTTGGTTTAGATTTTCTGTAATAAACAACTGAACTATTCTCAGTGAGATTGGAAGCTAAGATGTTCTCCCCCTATTAGATTATAATCATCCTTGTTGCTGTTGGACTGATTGGCCCTACGCATGCCGTGGTTCATTTTTTGGTAGCATCGTGGAATTTTACAAGCAAAATGTTCGAATGATAATTTATAGCAACATGTTCTGTGGATGTTTTCCACAGAACATCCACAAAACATGTACCGGCCGTTAAGCTGAAGTGCAATTTTTGGCTCAAGATCAGGATTCTAGCTAGCGTATCACAGACAAACTATTCGTGCAGAGGACCCGTATAGCCTAGAAGGGAATAGGGAAAGGAAGCGAGGGGATATAGAATCAAGTTCAAAAAATTAATTTGGGGAAAACATTCTTCTTAGAGCATTGCGTGTTCTTCCTTAGTAACCTTTTTGTTGACAAATCGACTCTGCTGCTGTACTGCAAGATGCCTTGGAGTGTGCAGATGCACCTCCCCTGGTGGCATGGAGTGAGTTGTCTTACAGCACAACATCCTCGTCCGCTCTCTCTTTTATGCCTAGAAGTGAGTAAGTTCGATAAGTGCAAGACATATGCAGGCCGATCACTAGTCGGTGCCTACGTGGAAAAACAATTGGAATTTGGCAGACGAGTTTGAAAAGTTAAATATAATCGAATTTTTATCAAATAAACGTGTATTCAGGATCATGCACACGATAAATCACATTCAATTGTGACGGTGTCACATTTCCATCGATTAAATAAGGCATTGTTTTCTATCAATGTGAGGGGTTTATCAGTGTACTTGTCTTATCACAGAATCTTCGATGTCGACAATCTGTCCTATGAACTATTGATGCAGTTATTGATGTAGTCGTCCGAGTGTTCGACCTCTATCTCATCCTCGTGAATCATTCTTACTAAAGAATCACCACTCTTGAACTTGAACGTATTCCTAAATGCCGTCCTACATTGAAGCAGTGGTCAAGCTAAGCCCTTCACCCACCATCACGAGGAGTCTCTTTTCTTGAACTTGAACCTCTTCTTAAACGGCGTCCAACATTGACGCAATGGTCAAGCCAAGACCCTTCACCCACCATCAGGAGGGAGCCCCGAGCCCTCATAAATTCCTCCTGCTCCAAGTTCAAATGGGCCAAATTTGATCCTCATATTACCTGAGTTGTTTGAAGGGAGTTAGGGATAGATTTAAAAAGCATTACGACGTTAATACTCTATATTAATTTTATTAATTTTATTTATAGTGCACTGCTACTTAACATTCAAAAATTCATTAGATCTAATTTAGTCATATTCAAACTCAGTCCACCGACCGAGAGATAAAACCATTCCAATCACGAATATTATTCATTCATATTGTTCCAAAATTTTATTTAAGGAGAAGAGATATTAAATCAATTGGTGCAACCGTGTTCGTTGAATTGAAGGAGTACTGCATACGATAAAACCCACACCCAAGCAACCTCATTATAGATGGTCTTGTAAAGTACACTGATCGAGACAACAGCAGGTCCAAAACAAAACAACATAAATAAATAAACACAGCAAACTTGTAATAAATATAATGAATCTCAATCGTTGTAATTATAACTTCAGATGTAACGTGCGAGTGCGACGGAGAGATCCACGAAGATGCAGAAAAGGAGGACCGATAGCCCAGTGAAGTTGACAACCCGAGCCTCGTGCTGGTCCGTCAGACTCAGGAACGTAGCCTTCTCGATGAATCCAGTCAAGGCCGCACAGACTGCCGTGTAGAATATTGCCCTGCCCCAGCAAATGTGCCATGGCAGCACTCTCACCTTGGTTGCCTGGGAAGCTCCTCCCGCCATGAATGTAAACAGTCCAATCACCCACTGCACCACAGTACTTCTCGCTTGTAACTTACCGTTTATTAATATTACAAGCAAATGATCGTTTAGCGCATCAGTAAAAGTGACTACAAGCATCCGACACCATACAAACGTGTTTAACACCGACTGGCTCGTTGGCTCTCCCACCATTTAGGAAGGGCGAATCATTAAGGATGGTCAAATAGCAGTTCTTTTGGCTCTGTATGTACGAAAGGATGGTGCCCTTAGAAGTTCGACGACAGTTACCTGTAGACCGAATGCACAGATTGTGATGATCCCGATCCACGAGTGAAGGCTGTACATGTTTTGTAGGTGCATCATGTCGTGGTACTTGAATACGGCGCGTATGCCGACGGCTCCTAGTACAAAGGCGATGAGGTGAAGGATCATATGAACATTCTTCTGAACTCTCCTTTCTCCTGCAACTGTCTTGTATGCCATCAGTGCTGCCAAAGACCACCACAGTTTTCCCAATTGTCATTATTCATTTCTGAGTACTTGTTCAGATACCAACAAGCCACACTTGAGCACTTTTGAAGAGCAACAACGGATGATGGACCACAAGGGTATTAAATATGGTATTGATTGTTTTTCCAAAACTTTTTGGTAGAGATTGCTTAAGGACATTGAAAATAGAGTTAAGAAAAGTTGATATCACCATCAACCTGATTTTTTTCAGGTTTGATTATCGTTGGCTTGACTATTATGTGCCTTCAATTTGCTCTCCCTCTTATCTTATTCTGAATTTATGGATCTCATTTGTTAAAAATATACTTTTAAGGATATTTTTAATGAGAATAGGGAAAAAAAATAAGAAAAATAGATGAGGGAATTGATGAGAATGTGCACAAGGACAATCCAAATAGAGGAATGGTACAATGTCATTATTATTGACTAATATATTTTAAGTTCGACTATTGTCACTGAGACTCATTGCATCTATTTATTTTTTTCCTTATATCTTACTCTAGGTTTGTCCATGTGCCTCAAAGAAAAAGAACATCACTTTCTAAAGGAGGTCTGTAATAATAAATTTTAACTTATAAGAATTAAGCTAAAAAAACTCTTTATTTCAGGCGGAGAATAAATGTCACTACATCTAACATTCTTAAAAGAAAACAGATCATAATAGGGCATATGAAGCATACGTACCTTCACCACTAAAGAGAACTAATCCAAAAACCATGAGGAAGGGGTGAACCTGCCCAAGAAGAAGAGCACAATGTGAGCCTAATAGTTCCAGCATGCTAAACTGTATAAGATTTTTATGCTCAGATCACCCGATTTCACAGCTCGAATACTGAATCCAGTCTCATCTTACATTGAAAACACGATATGGATCATCGGAGAAGTAGTTCAAGCCCTCACGGTAGTGAAGCAGCCACACAAGCAAGAGAACGAAAGCTGTGACAGCGAACAGGTGCGCTATTTTTGTTATGCCGGAGGTCGACCGACGAAACCTCGTTTCCGTGGTCACATCCATCTCGGGCTGACAGGAGAGGAACTCAGATCTTCTTCTTCTCTCTCTTTTTTCCCCCCTCTCTTTCGGGGCTTTAGATAGTGAGTAGGGTTTCAAACGCGGGTTTCTTTTGTACATAGAACAGAAGAATTTATATTTTCAGAAAGCGAGAATGAGCTTCTTCGTAGGTTCTCTGGGATTGCTTGCATGGTGGGATTGGAACATAAGTGAAGCAGCTTCGAACTTCAGCAAAGCATCTAAAGCTCCAAAAAGAGAGAGGCTAGAATACAAGATCCTGTGGCCATTTACTATGTCCCGTTCTTCTACCTTTTTTCCAGTGAGATGATAACGATACATATACGATGTCACAACTGTATCGATGCTGTTACGGAATTTTGGAATGGGGTCCCTTATTTGGGTAATTACCCCTATATATATATAATGATCATTCACTGACCGTTATTTGACCGTTGTAACCGTTCCCTCCAATATTTGAAATTCAGAATACCTCTCTGAATCTGGGCTTTGGACCCTTGGCCCATGGCCTAACAGATGCAATACGGTGTTTCCGCCCCCGTAAGTCGATTGATTGATCGCTTGCTGTTGTATGGATTAGGTCACTATCAGTGTCGTCCGAATAGTAATCTCGTCCAAAAAGTTGCTTCTGCAAGCAAAGAACAAGCTTCTTTCCACGGTGGAAGTGTGGAACAATATTCTTGTGTAAGACCACAAGAAACCTTAACAGCAGCACTTCAAATGGATGACTTTGCATTTCTGCTTGCTTGATCAGTCGGAGCAGAGGCATGAAAAGTTGCACTGAGAAAACCCAGAAAGGACTGCTGGTTTCTGGTCAAGTCCCGGTGCGACCGTATTGTGAGGGAAGTCCTACTTTCGTTTTTCTTTCGGGTTACGAATGAGATCCACTGGTCCGTAGAAGAGGAAAAGACAAAATAAAGAGGGATGGAAATATGTCACCGAAATGGTCGAATACAGAACCTCAAGGAGTCTCACTATATTCATTATATATCACTTAGCCCAATTTGATTGGATGTAAACTTCAGATTTACATGGAAAGTTGAAGTTTTACATTCATTTTCACAATGTTTGATTTGTAAAATGCAAAGCATTCTCCGGGTCGGGACACATCCTGGGAAAGTGATTGCAGACCAAAAGCCTGGCATTGTTACTTTCCATGGGCCCCACAACCGGAAAAAACCCCTCTTACCCCCTTCTTTTCTCTCTCACATCTAATACAAGGCAATAGAAAAATTGATGACATTTTTGTAAAATTATATCAATTATATTTCATATCAAATATTTTAATATTATATTTACACTCACTTTTTCAATAATTTAAAATGCTGACCAAACATAACAATTTTATTTTACAACGTACTTTTCATGTAAAACAACGATTTTTCATGTAATCCAACTTCTCCTGTAATTCAAGATCACCCGAACCAAACAATCCCTTAGTTACGTAGAAATCCAATAGACTTGGCACCAGGTCAGCGTTGAAGAGGTTAAAACTCTCTTATTTCTTCTATTCAAAAAATTCGAACTCGGTATTTTATTGGGGGAAGAAATGCAAGTCTAACTTAAATTTTCCGGTATTTTTATTTGATCTCAGGATTGGAAATTTTACAGTGACCCAACTCCTGGAACAGGAAGGTTTGCTTTCAAATGAATTTATGGGCCCTGAACACCCACTTCTTCAGTCATTGGGCTTAAACCAAACACTGCGGATTATTTACCAAGTTCCTCTTCAAGCGAGGAAGACTGTATCAACAGCGACTTAGTCACTGTACAATGTTCCAAAATTCATATTCAATCATGAATTTGCCCTATCGGTACAGCACCGCCAATACGTTAGTATTGATTAAGAAGCTGATACCCGACAAGCACTTGCTCAAAAATCACATTTCTAGAAGATTTTTTTTTTTGCACGAGCGTGTACAGAAAATTCAAATCTAGAATCTTGGACTCACCAAATCATATGAGTGTAAGTTTTAATCCATTAATTTTATAGGTTTAAGCTCGCTAATGAATTATTGAAAGATCAGACGGCTACTGGCTTGGAGAGTAATTTCCTTGCCAAGAAATTTTGGGAGTTGCATTTGACCGGCACCGATGCGGACAGTGACAATGTTATATTCCAAAAAAATAGGCAGGGGTACATAAAAAGAATAGAAGAAAAATAAGGTGAAGGAGCATGCGGAATCTCTCTAATAGAAATTGAATTTACGATATATTTGCCAGAGAAATCTTATGTAACATAGTGTCACAACGTGATAGTACTGACATGGCAATGTTGACCGATAAAATCTATATGTTTTTAAGATATTTTTTTAAAAAGCAACCCTAGAAACGGATGGATCTTATTCATTAGTGTCATTATATCAGTACTGTCACATGATAACACTATTATGTACAAATGTTCTCTTTTGTTACAGGTCAAGAACGATATCACTGTACCAAACATACTTTTTGGATAAGCTGTTATTATGGTTGAGATATTATACACACGCGTATACATATTGATTCAAGAAGTATCATTCGAAGCGCGTACTTGCAAGCAGAAGTTTACAAGTTCTTAGTCTGCAAGCATAGTACATACGTTAAAAAAGTAGTCCAAGTGCTTGCCACGTTTTCTATGTCCTGTAATGCCATCGCCAACCATTCTTGATCCGACTTTGATTAATCTTCCAACATTACATGTAAAGTACCCTTCTTCTCCCTCATTCATTCGCCATACTCTCCTCTGTATAACATCGTCACTTTCCCCAGAGAGCTCTGTTCTCTTTGAGTTCCATTACAGCAGCAGCAGCAGAGATAGAGAGAGAGAGAGAGAGAGAGAGAGAGAGAGAGAGAGAGAATGGGCAACCCCACAGAGGCCGAATCCTACCCAATGAACGCGGGAGATGGAAGCTACAGCTACACAAAGAATTCTTACTTTCAGGCAACGATCATTCTTTCTTTGATTCCTTCTCCCTTCTGCTCCATTCGACAGCGTTGTCGGATTTGATGTAAAACGATGTTTCTGGTCATCTCTTATAAGCAGAGAGCAGCCGCCAGCGTCGCCAAGGAAAGAATCGAAGAGTCAGTCGCCGCCGCACTCGACATGTCAAAGCTCTCCGCCGGGCGACGACTGCCCTCCTTCCAGATCGCCGACTTAGGCTGCTCCGTCGGACCGAACACCTTCAACGCCGTGCAGAGCATCATCGACGCCGTCCGTAGCAAGTACAGCGACTCCTCATCCCACGTACCCGACTTCCAGGTCTTCTTCAACGACCACGCCGGCAACGACTTCAACACCCTCTTTGCCTCCCTCCCCCCGGAGAGGAACTACTACTCGGCCGGAGTTCCCGGTTCCTTCCACGGCCGGCTTTTCCCGGAGTCATCCCTCCACTTCGTTCACTCTTCCTATGCGCTCCAGTGGCTCTCGAGCGTGCCGGCGGAGCTCCTCGATGAGGGCTCGCCGGCGTGGAACAGGGGGAGGGTCCACTACACCGGCGCCCCGGAGGAAGTTGGGGATGCGTATAAGTCCCAGTTTGCGGTGGACATGGAGGCGTTCTTCGAAGCTCGGGCGAAGGAGATCGTCAGCGGAGGGATGATGGTGTTGATCATGCCGGGGATTCAGGACGGAATTCCCCATTCGCAGGTGCCGTCGGGAGTCACCTTCGATCTTCTCAGCTTTGCCCTCATGGATATGGCTAAGGAGGTAAGAGATTTTCTTGGATCTTAATGTTCTTTTTTTGGCAATTTTCTCGCATAGCCAAACTGAATAATGGAATTTAAGGTAATATAACATTTATTCTAAAACGTTAATTTTTATAACAGTACATTTATTATCTCTATTATTTTAAGTAAGTTTTAAACATATTTGATCTTATTTTTGAGTTCTAAAAGTGCCATCAATTAAATTTAGTTTTAATTATTTTTATAATTTTAGTACATATATTAATCAATTTTACATTTTATTTGATCATCTTAAATTTTTATGATAGCAATTTCATTAATAGTACTTGGCGTCCTCTAGTTTATTAATTAGCAAATCCAAAACCATTTTACTACATAGACCACGATTAAAAAATTCCCTACTTTCGTCCATTAAATAACACTTCAAAATAATATCAGCCACAGTTCAGAACCGGCGGTTCCAGTTCCTTTAGTTGGTGGAACTAGCCCCTCACAATTTTGGGCGGTTTATGCTAAGTTCTGAGTTTGACTATTTTTGGGTCGGGTTTGACTGGGCCAATTCAGGGTTGGTTTTGGGTCCAAACTGGCCCATCGCCAGTCCATTTTAAATTTTCAAGTTGTAAATATTTAGTTACTAAAACTCGATTACAAGTTGTTAACATGTGAAATGAATAAAAATTTAAAATTTGAAGCACTGTTCCGAAATGGTCAATGGAATTCCTAATTTGAATTATAGCATCCTTTTTAATTGATTTTTTTTCATATTATAATATTTTGTATCATTGGGTGGAATCACTTTTGGAGACCCATCGCGTGGTACTAGTTAAATACAGAGTTACAGTGTACGCCGTCGCTCGAATTTGATGTCATTATTAGCCCTTTTTTAATAAAATATTATCTTTCTAAGATAACGGTTCAATTCATTATTTATTACTTGATATTGAAGCACAATTTTTTTTTTTTTTTGCAGGGAATAATAAGCGAATCTGAAGTGGACTCCTTCAACCTGCCTGTGTATGCACCCTCGCCCTTGGAGATGACAGAACTAGTCAATGCAAACGGATGCTTCGACATCGAGCGGATCGAACTAACACCTCCGAGGTCGAAGGTGGAAGGATCGGTCAACGGGCAGGCGCTCATGCTGCACCTGAGAGCCGGCATGGAGGGGATCATCAGCAAGCACTTCGGCACAGAGATCATTGATGAAATCTTCGATTGGTACCTGAAGAAAACCGAAGAATTCGCTGAACGGATCGAGTCGTGCGTGAGGCAGAGCACTCAGCTGCTAGTTATCCTCAAGCGGAAGTGAAGCGGCCAGCTGCACCGCAACATGAATCTCTTATGTACCGCAGGCTACAGATCGCCGTAGCCGAGTAAATAATTTCCCGGCAGGTGCTGTCCCCTGCAACATAATCCGTCAAGTTGAGACGTGCTTCTCGGCTTTTGTGATTCTGTGCAATAAATTTTCTAATTCGACTATTAGCAATTTTCTTCTAATCTCAATCAAATCAATGTAAATGTACAAAATAGGCGCAGGCAAGTGCGACAAGAAAGCGCCACTGCACAAAGAATGACTATATTTAGCACGATGAGATAACACGGCACAAAACGGTACGGAGTTATGGCGGTTCCAGTCGAGTTTTAAACGTTTTTCGAGTTTGCGTGTAATTATATCAATTACATTTCACATCAAATATTATAATATTATATTTACACTCACTTTTTCAATAATTTAAAATACTTACCAACCATAAAAATTTTATTTTACGATATACTTTTCATGTAAAATAACAACTTTTCATGTAATTCAACTTTCCACTGTAATTCAAGATTACTCGAACCAAACACCCCCTTAGTTATTTAGAAATCCAATAGATTTCGCACCAGGTCAGCAATTAAGATGATAAAACTCTCTTGATATAGATTTTTCCTATTCAAAAATTCGAACTCGATATCTTATTGGGAGAAGAAATGCAAGTCTAACTTAAATCAGTATTTTATTTGATCTGAGGATCGGAAATTTTACAGTGACCCAACTCCTGGAACAGGATGGTTTGCTTTCAAATGGTTTTATGGGCCTTGAACACCCACTTCTTCAGTTATTGGGCTTAATCAAACACTGCAAATTATTTACTAAGTTCCTCTTCAAGCGAGGAAGACTGTATCAACAGCGACTTAGTCACTGTACAATGTTCCAATTATATTCAATCATGAATTCGCCCTATCAGTGCAACACCGTCAAAATCTTAGTATTGATTAAAAAGTTGATACCCAACAAGCACTTGCTCAAAAATCACATTTCTAGAAGACTTTTCTGCACGAGCCTGTACAGAGAGTTCAAATTCAGGATCTTAAACTCACCAAATTATATGGAAGTGAGTTTTAATCCATTAATTTTATTGGTTTAAGCTTGCGAATGAATTATTGAAAATTCAGACGGCTAATGGTTTGGAGAGTAATTTCCTTGCCAAGAAATTTTGGGAGCATTTGACTGGCACCGATACGGACAGTGACAATGTTGTATTCCAAAAAAAAAAGGGGCAGGGGTACTTAAAATGAATAAAAGGAAAATGATGTAAAGAAGCACGCGGAATCTCACTAATAGAAATTGAATTTAAGATACGGGAAATTTTGTGCGTAACAGTGTCATAACGTGATAATGCGGGCGTGGTGAAATCGACTGATAAAATCTATCTGTTTTTAAGATATATTTTTTTAAAAAAAGCCTAGAAATAGATGGATTTTATTCGTTAGTGTCACTTTATCAATACTATCACATAATAACACTGTTATATACAATACTTTCTCCTTTGTTACAAGTCGGGAGCGATATCACAATACCAAACATGCTTCTTAGATAGGTAGTAGAGTGCGGAAGAGAGAAAAAACTGCACACACGATATACGTTATTCGAGATAGTAGGAGAGTGTTGTCCATACATCCACACTAAAAGGAGGGTCGTTGATATCTTAATTATTAAGTAACAAATGTACGAGTACAAGACAGAATAACATGACAGGCACACAATCCAATACTCATGGCAGATAGCCCAAAACAAAATAGGAATACCAGAAAACCCCTTAATACAAGACTCTCAACACCTATTGGGCACACCAAGCGCATATTATATAAAAATTCTTAACCCATACATACAGCCCATAATATCCTTATTTTTTCTCTATGTACAATATCCTAAAATATAAGATATCATGATACAATCTTCCTAAAAGATAGAAAATCAAATCTAGAAAAATAGAAAAATAAATCAAATCTAAACCACCTTCAAAATTTAAGACACAACCCAACAAATTTCCACCTTATCCTGAATTCTCCAAAACTCCAACAGCAATGCGAATGACCTCCTTTCTAATGCCCAAACGTACGGGTCTTGCTCAATCGATAGAACACCAAGTGATTCCATGAATTTCTTCAACTTATCACGGGAAGAATTTTCTCGACAGCAGCTATAATCTTCTCCACGAAAACCTACTACATCTGAACTTGTTAGATCTCAAAATCGTGTTGCCGAACTTCTCAGTGATGAACTTCATTGTAATCTCTCGATTTGGCTTTGATACCACTTGTCAGAATTCTAGGATCGTACAAGAACAACAATGGTAATGCAAAAGAGATAAGAAATTGCACACACAATGTATATGGTTTGGGACAGTGGTAGAGTGTCGTTTGTACATCCATATCCAAAAAGAGGGTTGGTGGTGTCTTCATTACTGAACAATAATGGGATGAGTACAAAACGATATAACAAAACAGGCGCACAACCCAATCCTCACGACAGATAGTCCAAAACATAAGAGAAACCCCAGAAAATCACTAAATACAAGACTCTCAATACCTATTAGGCGCACCAAGTGCACTTTACATTAAAACTCTCAGTCCATATATATATATATATATATCCAAATAGAATGTATCCATAATATCCTCATTTTTTTCTCTATCTAAAATATCCTAAAATACAAAACATCATGATTCGATCTTCCTAAAAGATTGAAAATCAAATATAGAAAAATAAGAAATCAAATCAAATCTAAACAACCTTCAAAATTCAGGGCACAACCCCAACAACTTGATTTATTTCTTTAAAATATTTAGAACTCGATTGTAAGAATTAATAGACATATAAAACTTCTAATATCTTCCTCTCATTTATATTTAATGTGATTATATTAATCAAAGTCAGATCAATGACAGATTGGCGATGGCATTACAGGAATAAAGAAATGCAATTTCTTTTTGAGTTTTTATTCAAGAAATTAAAATAGGATGAATTCACACTAATGGATTTGACACAATAATTCTATTATCAATTTGGAATCAAGAAGTTTTATGTTCAGTTCTAACCATATTTGTACACTTTTATTTCTCTTTTTCTCATGTCTCTCTCCAACTAATTGGCTTTTCTAGTAAAAATGTTAATTTTGGTCCTTAATCTTTATACCATATTCATATTTAACATAAACTTTTTTTGAGTCGATCATAGTTCTCAACCTTTCAAATGTTATTTAGTTTTAGCTATTTACATTATTTTAATATTAATAATGGTGATTTGGTTTTTCAACATTAAAAATGTATTTAACTTAAAAATTTCAAAATAAAAGGAAAATCTCAATAGAAAAGAAGCTCAAATCCGGTTGTCACAGCCCTTATGAGGTCATTGACAGTATCAAAAACTATTGATAACCTTTCTGGAGCAGTCTAAAGTTAAGTTCCCATCTACCCATCTCCCCTTATACCAAAAGTTTTTTCATTTTTATAATTATAAAAATAATTTCTTGTTAAAATATATTTTTTAATTTAAAAAGTCAACTCACATTGCTTAATATCAAATTTAATATAAAAATATTAAAGTTGAATAATATTTAAAAGGTTTATAACTAAAATCAACCCCAAAAGGTTTAAACCAGACGTGAACATAGTTTAAAAAGTAAGGATCAAAATCAACTTTTTTTTCCTTTTTTCTTGCTAGAGGAAAAAAATAGGGTGTGAGTAGTCTATTTCCGCACCTCTTATTGATGGCAAGAATTTTTTGAAATATTTTTAGAAAAGATTAATGACAAACTTTTTATAATAATTCGATGAGATCACATGCTTCATGGGTAATGGCTTACTTATTACAAATTTTATTAAAATTGCATAAACAAATTTATGTTATATTTTTCGTTTAATTTTTTTAATGGTATTACTTTCAAGTTTCAACGTGCAATGCCAGCCGGTGGTGCCATTTGGAACCCCTTCATGTTTGAAATTGGCTTAAAATCATTAAACCGACCCCATGGAAGATGAGTTCCAATCATTTAATAAATTTTATGTTTTAAAAACTAATTTATACATTCGAATTGACATTCTGTTGACGCGTACACATGGCATCGCGTGTGTTTATCATATCAACAAACGGAGTGCACATGGGGACAGCGCTAATACGACCAGTTAACGATCCATCAAGGAACAAGCTAAGCTATTTAACAAAAGGCTGACTTGGTCCGTGCAGAATATTTAAGATTTGATATAAAGAAAAAAGGAATTATAAATTTCATCATAATTTTCCTATTCCATCTATGCTTCTCATACGGAAAAACCATTCAATTATAATGATTGAAAATATGTAATATAATTGACAGATTATAGGTTATAATCCTTTGTCACTCCATTGAAATATCAGAAGTGACGAGATGATAACCTGCCCGGCCGGACTATAGTAGTAGGAAGATTGACCGAGAAGCCCTCCCACAACTTGATAAGGTTGGTATAATGGTCTGACCAATTTGAAGCTCATCATCGACGGTGTTGGTTTAATGATCAGATTAGCCTGAAATCTTAACGGGAATGAAAGATCACATGTCTCACATTAAAAAAAAAAAAAAACAAAAGTTAACATGTAATGACAAATACACCTCAGGCTTGAGGTTAAAACTCACTTTTATAAGTTTTGATGAGGTTAAAATCTAATACTCGAGTCCCCTTTTAAGTAAAACTGCTAAAAGGAACTTTTGGAATTAGGTCTTAGCATACACCGGCTTATTCAACTATATTAAATCTTAGATGGCGCTATCTTGATAGAGCTGGTACTACTTATTGTTTAACTCATCTGATATATTTACAGTTAAATAAGAAAATTCGAATATTATATAGTAAGATGGCTGCCTTTTATTTATAAAAAAATACCATGCAGTAAACAAAATTGACAATAAAGCATAATTGCTTCTTGTCGCTTGCTAATTCCCATCATATTTAGTAATATTGTCATCCTTCCCTTACTTACAAGACCAATCTGTACTTCCCTTTTTATCACTCTTCATTGAACCAAGAAAGATCGAAACAAACATCGCGATGGTTGCATGCATCTAGGGTCAATCTCACCATCCTAATGCCCATGCTTCTTTCCCCATCCCGAACTGGAGGGAACCTCGCAGCCTTCTATAAGCTCGATACAACATATGTTACTGATGTGGATGGGACCGGAATCGCCGACATGGAGGACCCCGTCGAGAGGTATTATTCGCTTTGGGCGGCAGTGCGGCGGCTCAGCCATCACTGGTTTGTCCTTAAAAATGCGCATCTCGAGAGAAGAGGGGTACGTGTGAATCTTGTAAGGAGCTCACTTCCCCCTATGGGAACTAATCTCACATTGAAGAGGTAGGGGGGAAGTGAGCTCCTTACAAGACTCACGCGTACTCATCTTCTCTCGAGAGGCGTCTTTTCCAGGACAAATCCGTGAGAGTTGCGCCGCCGCCCAAAGCGGATAATACCTCTTGACGGGGCCCTGATGGGGACTAATCCCACATCGGAGAGGTAAGGGGGAAGTGAGCTCCTTACAAGACTCGCGCGTACCCCTCTTCCCTTGAGAGGCACCTTTTCAATGACAAACCCGTGAGGGCCGCGCCGCCGCCCAAAGCGGACAATACCTCTCGACGAGGCCCTCCATGTCGGCGATTCCGATCCCATCCACATCAGTTACAGATCAAAATACTCTAGGAAAGATACGACCTCACGGTCCACTACAAGTCTCAGGACAATGATCTCGGTGATCAGCTGCCTTGCTACGGTGATTCCTACTAGTTCCATTTCCGTCCAAACATATGAGAGAGTACGCACTTCTTCTGTTTCTTCGCGTGGGCCGATGAATTTTACTACTACGAGCTATACATGCAGTCGAGAGATGAGCGCTGATGCCGTATTTGTATGTGGGACGTAAAAGAGGAAGGTGCGTGCATGCTTAACCCTGAAACCGACACGTACAGTCCCAGCGATTTTCGGAATCATCCGTCCATGTTCTGAGGCATAGTTCGAATTCCATACCATTTGCTAGAATTGGAGAGCAAAAGGATATTTTTTTATTTATTTCACATAATACTAAAAAGTTCAATAGTCCATAATAATCTTACTTCGAGTCAAATCAGCCTATTAGAAGATAAAATTTAATGGATTATTTTTTTTTCATTTACAAGAAAAAATGAACCGAACTAGCTCAGGTACTATAACTCTTTGTTGTTGCTGATAACACTACAATTTGGATACGTACTCTGAATAATGTGAAAAAATATTAATAAAATTATTAAAATGAATAAATTATTGTCAATCACTTTAATACTGTGACCCAGTTTTAAAGTAATTGAACAATTCTTGTTCATCATTTATGACATGCTTGTCGATTCATGGTCAACCCCAAATAAAAATGACTAAAAAGTCAACATATAATGACAAACACATGAGCATGAAGTTAATAAAACTGGCATTAAATATATTAATTGCTTCTTGTCTCCAATGAAATCTCTTCCTATCTATGAAATGAAGCTTATATTATCTAATCACCAGACATTCAACGGTTTAATTTAATAGTTTACGATTAATTACTTAAATTAAAGGAAAGAATCTAAAAACTTATAATAATATTTTATACTTATTTGACAATCCAACAACTTATCCGTATGATTTTGCATAATGATAATAATCTATACTTATATATCAAAAGAGTGTTTCAGCAACTCGTTTAATGGAGAGTGTGATGAATTTCCTACTCTCAATATCATTTATGGATCTCATTTTTCTCTTTCTCCTCAATTTTTTTTATTTCTAATATTTTTTTACAAATTTTAATACTTCTTCATCTATATTAGAAATAAAAATATTAGAAAAGAAGAAGTATCAAAATTTATCATAAAATTAATTTCTTTCACCGCTTTCGAGATGGACATTTTATAACTGAAAAATTTATATATATGAGAGATGAAATGAGGATATAAAATTAGAAAATGTTGTCTATTTATAAAGCATATATTGAGTTAAACTTTTTTATTTTTTATTTTTAGATAAGAGAATACAATTTTTAGAAAAATTATAATTCTATAAATATGTCAATATTATGCAATTAAGAACAGTCTCAATATGACCATTTTACATATTATTATTCATAATATGATAATTGTTTAGTTATTTGTAAATAAATCCATTAAATCTAGACCTCTTTCTTGCTCTATAGAGCAAGTATAAAGAGTATTCTATGCGCAAGTATGTCTGTATCTCATCACAACTTGCACAGTTTGAATTAAAATTATATATCTCAAGTTCGATTATTAATAATGAATTAACAAACTATATATTTCAAGTTTGACACTGGCATTTACAATTCTATCAATAATTTTTCATACACATAATCTTCTTTTGCTGCACAAGAATTGGTCCCGGGACCAATTCTTGTGCAGTGTCTGCATGTGGGCAATAAAAGAGGAAGGTCCATGCACGTTCAGTCCGAGAACCGGCTCCTGTAGTGTCTGCAGCAAGTGGAACCCACCGTCTAAGTTGTGAAGCCCCCCTACCATTTGCTCAAGTTGAAGAGCGTAAGCATGCGTTTTATTTCAATCTAATTAAACAAATAATTCCTTTTATTTTTCTCTCTGTATATAAATATCTTCGTCCATACTATATAACTCTTTTTTCAGGTGTATGCCACCCTGTGTTTAAAAATCGATCCGAATAACTCAATTTCGAGCTGTCTCGATCCAATAAGAAGTAAAATTCAACGAATCATTAAGAGTTTTACAGTTTAGTAAGTCGACCGGACTCGCATCTGAACTAGTCAAGGG
Organism: Lagerstroemia speciosa; assembly: GCA_037672795.1. Taxonomy (NCBI): domain Eukaryota; kingdom Viridiplantae; phylum Streptophyta; class Magnoliopsida; order Myrtales; family Lythraceae; genus Lagerstroemia; species Lagerstroemia speciosa. The sequence goes on from CM075291.1 coordinate 3,975,909, forward strand.
GTTCGATGGACGCTGGATACAAAGTGATATACGCTAAAAAGAAAAACTTAATGACCTTTAGCTTTTTTTTAGTCATAAAATGAAGAGGTGCCAAATTATCTCGATTAATATAAATATTTAACGATGATAACTCTACAGTTTGGATGTCCCCTGTGACAATATTATTCTACATGAAGAGAATTCTTTCAATTTTCTAAATAGAAAATAACTCTGGAATATGAGAAAGTATTGCACGTAACAGTATTATCACATGTCACTCAATCAATTAAATTAAGCCATTTTAAAGTTGATTTTTTTCTTGTATGTTTCATAATAAATTCCTAAATATTTGGCTTGATTTAATTGGTTGGCGTCATCTTGTAGATACCGTTGCGTAGTGAAACCGTTACATGCAGGACTTTCCCTTGGAATACATAATAAGATAACCGACTTTTGTAGTAAGCTTAAAATATCCACAAACATCAGTAATTGAAGTCTCGGAAAATAAAATACAAGTTATGAAAATTCTAGAAATTAATGGATTTTATTAGTCAGTAATCATGTCAACACTTTTATGTGATAATATCGTTATATATAAGATTTTCTCCTTTATCACATATCGAGAACGATATTACTGCTCCAAAGCCGCTTTCTCAGGTAAGATCAAGTGTGTTGCGCGTACTCATAAGTTCTTACTCTACATAGCACATATCTTAAAAAAAACATAGTCCCGTATTGCAAAAGGCTCGGTGTACATGTTATTTTACTCAGCAAAAAAACAAAAAAAAAGTCAGTATTTGCCACGTTTTCTTCTCTCTTTCTTGGAACATGCGATTGCCAACCTTTATTGGCCTGACTTCCAGTAACGTAAATTACTCTTTTTCTCCCTCGTTCATTAATTGGCCATACGCATCTGGATAACATCATCACTTTCCCCACGGAGCTCTGCTCTCTTTGAGTTTCATTGACGGGAGGGGGAGAGAGAGAGAGCATGGGAAACTCCACAGAGGCCGAATCCTACCCAATGAACGGGGGAGATGGAACCTACAGCTACACCAAGAACTCTTACCTTCAGGCAATGATCATTCTTTCGTTGATATTCCTTTCTCCTTTCTGCTCCGCTCGACAGCCTTGTGGGATTTGATGTAAACGATGTTTCTGGTCATCTCTTGTAAGCAGAGAGCAGCCGCCAGCGCCGCCAAGGAAAGAATCGACGAGTCAGTCGCCGCCGCACTCGACATCTCAAAGCTCTCCTCCGGCCGACTGCTCTCCTTCCGGATTGCCGACTTAGGCTGCTCCGTCGGACCAAACACCTTCAACACCGTGCAGAGCATCATCGACGCCGTTCGTCGCAAGTACAGCGACTCCTCCCACGTACCTGACTTCCAAGTCTTCTTCAACGACCACGTCAGCAACGACTTCAACACCCTCTTCGCCACCCTTCCCCCGGAGAGGAACTACTATTCGGCCGGAGTACCTGGTTCCTTCCACGGCCGGCTGTTCCCGGAGTCATCCCTCCATTTCGTTCACTCTTCCTTTGCACTCCAGTGGCTCTCGAGGGTGCCGGCGGAGCTCCTCGATGAGGGCTCGCCAGTGTGGAACCGGGGGAGGGTCCACTACACCGGTGCGCCGGAGGATGTGGGGAATGCGTATAAGTCCCAGTTTGCGGTGGACATGGAGGCGTTCTTCGAAGCTCGGGCAGAGGAGATTATTGTCGGCGGAGGGCTGATGGTGTTGCTCATGCCGGGGATTCAGGATGGAATTCCCCATTCGCAGGTGCCGATAGGAGTCATCTTCGATCTTCTCGGCCTTGCCCTCATGGATATGGCTAAGGAGGTAATAGATGTTCATGGATCTTATGGTTCTCCTTTCAACAATTTTCTGACATTGCTAAACTGATTAATAGAATTTAAGGTAATATGACAGTCAGTTTATTCTAAAATGTTAATTTTTATTAAATAATAGTATGTTTATTATTTATTAATTAATAAATTCAAAAAGACGCTATGACATGGATGGGGATAAAAAAATTTTCCATTTTCGTCCATTAAGTAATATTTAAGCACTTTGAATGTCCATTTTAAAATTTCAAGTCGGTGAATATTTAGTTACTAAAACTCAATTACGAGTTGTTAACAGCTAAAATGAATAAGAATTTCAATTTTGAAGCACTGTTCCGAAATGGCCCATGGAATTCTTAATTTGAATTATGGCATTATTTTTAATTGACGCTTCCTCTTTTTTTTTTTTTTTTTTTTCATATTGTGATATTTTGCATCAGTGAGTTTAATCATTTTTAGAGATCTGTCGCATGGTATTAGTTAAATAGGGAGTTATTGTGTGCGCCGTGGCTCTTATAGCCTTTTTTTTTTAATATAACTTGAGTTTTCTTAAATGATGGTACAATTCATTATTTATTATATAATACTAATTAAGCGCAAAGTTTTTTTTTTTTTTTTAGGGAATAATCAGCGAATCTGAAGTGGACTCCTTCAACATTCCTGTGTATGTAACCTCTCCCCTGGAGATGACAGAGATAGTCAATGCAAACGGATGCTTCGACATCGAGCAGATCGAACTAACAGCTCCGATGTCAAAGGTGGAAGGACCAGTCGGCGGGCGGGGGCTGATGCTGCATATGAGAGCCGGCATGGGGATCGTCAGCAAGCACTTCGGCACAGAGATCATAGATGAACTGTTCGATCGGTGTCTGAAGAAAATCGAAGAATTTACCGAACGGATCGAGTCGAGCATGAGGCAGAGCACTCAGCTGCTTGTCATCCTCAAGCGCAAGTGAAAGCTCTACTCATGAATCTCATGCTGCAACTTGGATCCAGATCTCCTGAATAATATAAATGGCGGTAGCCGAATAAATAATTTTTCATTAAGGTGTTGTCCCCTTGTAAGTCATGACCCATCGAAGTTGTCAATTGATGGAATGTGCTTCTCAGCTTTATGATTCACGTGCCGACTGTCAGAGGATCGAAATTTAATACATAATATTAGTATATATGAATTGCATTATAGATTGAGAGTGTTCCAAGATGCGACCGTTTTTTCATAAACGATTTGTAATCAGAGGGAACCTCTTGAGGGCTCGATCATGTGTCGAATTGATCAAAACGACTTTCGACGATTCAAACCTGAAATGAAGATAGGAATCGAGTGTAAGAGCGAACATTCTCGTTGAGTTGAGGTTGAATGATAATTAGCTCATTGGTGAAGTTCCCTGTTGGAGGTAGATGTGAAGGTTGAACCGGAAGCTCATGCCTTTTTTATTTTCTTTTAAAGTAAACGATGAGTTTCGCCCTCAAATTTATAATGAACAATCAGTTTGGTTCTCAAATTTTGAAAACTATCAACTTGGTCCTCACTATTTAATTTCGTCAGTCAATTTAGTCCAAATGGTATAACGCTGTTTATGGATACTGACGTAGACGGTAGAAGCCATTTTCTAGGGTCCCACATGCAACGTGACAACCAATAAGTGAATAAAATTATTTTCATAAATAATAAATTGAGCGAACTATTATTTTAGTCCTCAAAATTATATCGAGCCATCAATTTGATCATTAAAATATAAAAACCAAAAACCTAGTCCTCACTATTTATTCTTGTCGGAAAATTTGGTCAAACTATTATGATGTCGTTTTACAAGACTCACAGGGACATTAACGACCTATCATGTTATCATAATACCACGTCGCAATCAATAATCACTAGAGGCTTACCCGTGCAATGCAGGTATGTGCTATCTCTATAAAAATTATTATAAATATCTATTCATAATCAAATATAGTAATTATTTGTAATTAAATTTTCAAGTAAAGAAAATATATATTTAATTTTTAAATTAAATAGTTATGATAGTGGACCGTAAAAATGAAAACAAATAATAAATATACCTAAAAACAAGAGCATGGAGAGAGAGAGGGGATAGAATTTCGAGTGGGAGAGAAAAAAAGGTAGGGAATAAATATTTATATATGTCAAATTTACGATCACGCCCTTACTTCATTTCAATCTAAAGGCTAGCAATATTTTAAATTATATGCACAAGGGTATTTTTGGAAAGGAAAAAGTGACAAAAAATGGATCTCCTCTCTTAAAGTAATAATAGATTATTATAAATATCTATTCATAATCAAGTAGTGTAATTATTTATAATTAAATTTTCAAGTAAAAATAGTATGTGCTTAACTTTTAAATTAGATAGTTAAAAATGAAAGCTAATAATAAGTATATTAAAAGGGGAAAAAAAAAGAATGCGGAGAGAGAGGGAATGGACTTTCAAAATAGAAAGAAAAAAAGTGGAAAATAGATAGTTATATATGTTAAATTTGCAATCATGCCCTCACTTCATTCCATTCTAAGGGCCAGCAATATTACAAATTATATACACAATGGTATTTTTGGAAAGGAAAAAGTGACAACAAAAAAGGGTTCTCACCTCTTAAAGTAATAATAGATATATACATGACCAAATTATAATTTTTCCTTCATTATTTGTCAAAATTTCAAGTCATTGATATTTATCTCTCAATTTTCAACCATTCAAAACTCTAGAACACCTCAAATCTCTATTAAAACCATTCTTATTTATTACAATGGAGATTCAATGTGCAAAGATACACATGAAAACTGGAGTTTAACAACATACAAGGGAAGGTCAAACCGACAATATAGTTCTCTTTCTCGGCTCCTACAAATATCAACTCTACGAGGCGGCCATACGCCCCTGCTCAATTTCACACCCTCTCGAATATTGTAATATTGATTAACATCTCAATTGAGAGTGGAGATTGAATTCAAAAATTACAATAATCGCTTATCAATATAAAACAAAAGTCTCCAATCTTATCACCGATCAAATTGATGGGAAATTGCACCAATGGTATAAAAAGTTTTGGAAAAGTTCCTAATTGATACAAATAGAAATCTGCTTACCTAACCGGTACAAAAAGTTTCAAAATTATTTACTCATGGTTAGTGTTGTTAGCCGGGCCGGTTCAAGTCGGTTCCAGTCCAAGTCGAGCCGGTTCATGAACCGGATGGGCCGGGTCTGACCCGGACCGGGAAGCAAACGGTCCGAGTCGACGGTTCTGGCCCGATGAACCTGCCCGGAACGGTCATACAGACGGTCAGGTCCAGTCTGAACAAGTCAGATTTGTTTTTTTATTTTTTGAATTTTTAAGGTATTATTTAGGATTTTATGTACGATTTTAAAATAAAAATGAAAGATTTCATTATTAAGATTCGAACCTAAGTCTATTATTTGAAAGACAACAATTTTAACCAACTGGACTCATCATATTTTGCTTATATTTTTACATTAATATTATATAATTAATTAGATTAAGGTATATTTGATTTTTATCATTTTCTCAAAAAATTGAATTATTTATCTTTAAATAAAATTAAAAGACATAAACATTTTGATTTAAAAAATTATCTGAAAACTCGAATCAAGAACTGTACTGTCAATCAAGATAAAAAATCAGAGAAATACTTAAGAGAGTAAAGTAGAATTGAGCGATTAGAGTAGAAGATTGGGGTTGATTAGATTGGTGAATATGTTGGATATTTATAATATTTTAAATGTGATATGAATTATATAATATTTTTTTTTAAAGGATGTTGCCTGTTTCCTAGAGAAGTTAGGCTGGAAAAGGCTCGTGGGGCCCACACGTCAGGGCCGGTAGGCGTCGGGCCCACATGTAAGGCAATTGGTGGTGGGATGGCAACGTGGGGCCCACGTGGGAGCAAATTTTACCGTTGGCTTGGTTTTGCAATATTTCCTCTTATTTTTTAAAGTACCGATCCGGGCCGTTTCGAAGCCGGTCACTGTTCCGGGCTGGTTCCTGGTCAGTCACGGTTCCGGGCGCGTTCCGGGTCGTAAACGGTCTGGTCCTGTTCCGGTTCAATGGGTCATTATTGTCGACCTAATTCGTAATCAAGCCTCAACCCGTAGAGGCCGGGCCGGTTACGGTTCAGAACCTGTCCAGGCCGGTTCATGCGGGCCAGTTCCGGGCCGAACCGGCCCAATTAACAACACTACTCATGGTACATTCCGTTAAATTTCATTTAATATCATTAAATTTCACTAATATGGTAGTTGATGTTAAACCACATGCTTATTTGCTAATGTGGCGATCCATTTAATGTTTTCATCGAAATAACATATAAAAATTTTAAAAATATGTAAAAAAATATATATAATATAAAAATTAAAAAAATTTTAAAAAATTGGTAAAATCATACTTAAATATTTAAAAATTTTAGAAAATATATAACATTTATGAAACAAAAAATAAAATTACTTGTTTCATATGTTCTTATTATTTCACAGCTTTAGGAGAAAAGTTTTCGGTTTTATGATGGCCTTTCCTATCTTGATGAACCTAATTATGATGCATGTCATTCACTTATTGGTGGAATTTACAAGCAATTTTATTAAAATTTTATTTTTAATTTCTTTTAAATGATTATCTTTATTTTTCTAAAATTTTGTAAGAAAATTGAAATTTAAAGAAGTATTTAATGATTTTTGTAAATTTTTACATAAATTTTAAACTTTTTAAAAATATTTTGTATACTATGATCAATTTTTAAAATTTTCTCATTTTTATACGCTATTTTAATGAAAAATATTGAATGATTCATCACATTAGCAAATATGTACATGCATCGTCCTCTTAAGCTGCGATCTTAACAAAAATTAACGACGGTATGTGAAACTAAAAGGAATGTACCCCAAGAGAACAATTTTAAAATATTTTATACTAGTTAGATGCAAAATTTTCTTTTTGTGACAATTTTAAACTATTTCAGAACTTTTTGTACCATTGTACCATTGGTGCAATTTCCCCTCAAATTGATCTTATCACTTATCAACTCCCCTGAAGTCCTTAAACTCAATTTTCAAAGAGAAAAAGAATGAATTTCACTTTTAGAACTTCAATTTACCTCTAGTATCTTTGCAAGCTTTGACTTGAGGGTTATGGCTCAGGATTTGAGGAAAGGGAAGAAGAGAAGATTATTGATAAAGAAAAATTGCGCCAAATAAATGTAAACCATTCGTCAAAAGATATGTGATGATCGATATGTTGTTGAATTTCTTAATTATAGAATAATTCACAAACAAGCCTATAAATATCCAATTAAAATTTGAGGTAATTATTCTACTCTAGAACTTTTATATCTTCATCTACAACTCTCTCTGCCTACATATTGACTAACTTGAGTGTATGAGGGATGAATCGGACCATAATCACTCAACTCGATTTCCTTCCTAATTTTAGGTATCTTGAATAAGCTCAAGGTACATTGGCCCTTAGCCACTCCCAAAGTCTCTTTTACCCATCTTCTTCGTCTAAATCATAATAACTGACAAAAGTGTCCTACAAAATTAAAATATGATGACCAAGTTGATGATTTTCAAAATTTAAGGACCAAATTGATTTTTAGCTTTAAATTTGAAGACCAGATTGATGGTTTATTTATTTTATATTTTTCTAATTTCAGTCATTCATAACTCGTTACGTGGCATGTGTTACCCGAAGAAGCTGTTGTCACTGTCCATGTTAGTATCCGTAAATGATGTTATAATGCTTGGATCAAATTGACCGATGAAATGAAATAGTGAGGACCAAGTTGATGGCTTTTAAATTTTGAAAACCAAACTAACGGTTTACTACAAATTTGAGGATCAAAATGATGGATGACTCTTTCTTTTTTTTTATCCATGGTATCTATAAGTCTATAAACTGCTGACTAATTCAGTTTGAGCCGAGTCGGTTCATTAAGAGGCAAAACTCTCACATAATGAATTTGTTTATTTACAAAAATTCGAACATGAGACTATTATATAAGAGAAATAAATATATTACCACTGAAATCAATTCATATTATTGAAGCTGATGCTTGTCGTTTAACTGTGTGCACCGGTTGGTAAAACCTTATTCCTTACAGCTTTGGGCCGGGAATTGGGCTTTGTGATCCCGACCAATAAATTTTCAAATTTTGACTATTTGCAATTTTATTCTCATCTCGACCAAATCAATATAAATATTACACACATATATATAAGAACTCAAGTCCTAACTCCACCCAAAAGCTAGTTCAAGGGTGTAGGATTGCCCCTAACCTTAAATTCTAGCTCAGAAGACACTCCACAACGGATGTGGGACGTATCATCCCCATCCCTTTGAGACCCGACTGCCTCAGTAGGCAATCCGTCGAATCCCAAGCGACTCCGACAAAATAGTGGAGTGGTGGTTCTGATACCAGGTGATAAGAAACTCAAGCCCTATCTCCACCCAAAGGCTAGCTTAAGAGTGTAGGGTTGGCGCTGGCCTTAAATTCCAATCCAGAATGCACTCCACAAACGATGTGGGATGCATCATATATACACACACAGGCAAGTGTGAGAAGAAAGTGCCACTGCACAAAGATTGATAAATTTTCACACCCACAATATAGTACAGAGTTAAAGCGAATTTTAGTTGAGACTGAACGTTTGTCATATTTAAAGAGATGGAATCCGTGTAAACAAGCGTACTAAACCGGGTTAAATTCAATTAAACTCGTTTAACAAAATGTATTTAAATGTGTGCACTGAATTATAACCCATTTGATCTGTTTACGAAGAAAACAACGACTATATATACCACGTTTAACTTCTGCACATTAAACGTATTAATCATGCCGTGGATAGGTATTATAAATCAAGAAGATTTAGCCATTTTAAAGATTTTTTTAAATAAAATCCCAAAAAACAACTCTAAAAATAATATAATTTTATTGGTTTGAGATACCGTTTATACCCATTACATATAATACTCTCTCGCTTGGATAAGATGACATGGAGGAATTTAGAGAGATGATACAATCCCTTACTCAATAAAATTTCTCGGAGAGATTTGAAGGTATTCCTTATCACTCCAAACCTCATTTTTTTTTCTTTCCATCCCTCTAATTCGGGTTAATCGGATTGATATAGAGGGATTATAATACTTAAGATAAAAATATCCCAACGAAGAGAATATTTATTCACGTTTAAAATAATAAAATGATCAAACTAACTTATTATGTAATCTTCTCTCTCCAATAATAATATCCAAAATAAAGCATATCACTCTAGATCCCTCACCTTCTCTCCCCTCCTGATTCCTCAATCCGAACAAGAGATTTATCCGTACAGTTATCATTAATACAATACTAGCCGATACACTCCGGGCAAACAAACTTGCCCCCATGTAGAAAGCAGTTGTTCTTTTCAGGTGCGCATAAACTCGGGGGCGAGGAGCCATGATCAAACTCAGAATGTTTTGGTTGCGAGTCCAAACCTTGTTCTACTGTACCAGCACAACTTCATCACGTATTTGTCATTTACAGCCCAGTAAAATGGGGGAAAAGTCCACATGTAATGACAAATACATAATGCAGTTAAAAAAACTTGGCATAAAACATGTTGCGCCTTGTCACTAGTTAATTACCATTCTATACTTTTTTATTTTTGTTTAATCGAGGTATTCAAGTGCCTTCTGAGCCGGACTAGCGGTGATTGCGACATCTCCTCCTCGGGGGACACGCAATAGCCCGGAAACCACGCATGTCAGGTAAGTCAGAATAAATCCTAACGGGCTCAAGAGGGCTGAAAAAGCCCCTACCCTTCAACGTGTGCCTGCCAGGTTTCGGACCTGGGTCCAGCTCCCTATCACTGGAGCTGCTCGCTAGAAGACAATTACCATCCTATACTTGTGAAACCAACTTATACTTTCCATTTTTTATCACTCTTCGTTGAACTGAGAAAGATCAAAATTAAAAAGGCACTACTCGTACCCGAAACGACCAAGTGAGTCTCGCAGTCTTTTGTATTCGACACAACATATGTTACGATTCAAAATACTCTGCAGAGAAGACACGAGCTCACGGTCCACTGCAAGTCCAGGGATGATAACCTCAGCGACCAGCTGCTCCCCTACGAGGACTCCTACCAGTTCCATTTCCATCCAAACATATGGGGAAGTACGCGCTTCTTTTGTTCTTTCGCATGGGCAGATGAATTTTACTTACGATATGTACGTCCAATTGAGAGATGAGTGCGGATGCTGTATCTATATGTGGGACGTAAAAGAGGAAGGCACCCGTGCTTGCTCAACCCAGAGACCAGCACCTGCATTCTCTGTGATTTTTGGAATCCACCGTCTTCCATACCTTTTGCTTGAATTGGAGAGAAAAGGATGCATTTTATTTCAATCTAACTAAAATCGTTTTTTCCTTCTCACTCTGTATACAAACATCCTTATTCATAATCTATATATATATATATATATATCTTTTTGCAATGTATATGTCCCAATATTAAAAAGTTAAATGCCTCTCAACAATTTAATTTCGAGTTAAGTCAGTTTATTAAGATAAATTTGATAAATTATAAATATTTTCATTTACAAGAAAAATACTCCAAACCATCTTCGTTATTATAATTCTCTATGGTTGCTAATTAATATTAGAGGTGAATATCGTCAGGTTGAGTGATTTTTTAACCTAAACTCATAGTGAAATCCATTTAAAGAATGAAAATAAAATATTATCATATGCTATTTTTGGACTATTTTTTGGGCCCAATGTTTAATAAAATAATAAATTTAACGGAAATTATACAATAAAATTCATTATAATAAATAGAAACTACTATTGTAAATATTTTAATGTACTAATAAGTTAGATAGTATACATATAAACCAAAATTCAAGTCTAAAATATTAAAAATGTCATTTTTATGATCAAAATCCACCAACAAGATGAATATTTATTAATGATATTTTATTTTTATATGAATATTTATTTTTTGAGTCGGCTCCTGACTTTCTCGGGTAGGTTTTTCATTACCTCAAAAGCCAATGAATTTTAAGTAATGCCCATTTTTTTGGATCAATGTCGATGGATTTTTCGGGTCAATCTCTTTCGCTTTTTTCGGGTCATTATTTTTCAGGTCATAATTAAACAAGTGTCGATTACTAACAAGTATCTTGTCTAAAATGAAAACTCATTATTAATCAAAATGAATCACGATTTAATAGAGGTGGTAATCAATAATCAACATCAACAATAATAGCTTCCCCTACCCTACTTATAAAACTGGCTACCATTTCATCACCCTTTATTGAACCAAGAAAGATCAACACAAACATGGCTACTGTTAAAGGGTAATCCCCAGGATATAGTCGAGACCCTTCTAGCAAAGGAGAAATCTCATACTGTTGCAAACTGAAGAACGATCCTGAAGGCACGTCGTCCCCTTCTCTGTCTGTAAACTACATTTCTAGGGCACACAACTTTCTGGCCCATAATTTAGCCAAATGGGTTGGCTGCACTCGCAGATTTACTGGGCCTATTCCTATCTCCTCTGTCCCTGCATGGGTTCTGTAAAGGGAAGAGGACAAGGATTAGTAGACCTAATCGACCGATATATCATTTTGATTAGATAATATAATGAATTGCAATTTTCATGAAAAAAAAAAATTCACGATTTTCAGTATTAGCCTTGGCTTTTGTTTGGCACCCTAGCGTGGAACACGTCTGCTTGTGCTTGTCAGTATGCGCTTTCCTTGAGTTCAGATGGATTGAGAGTATAAAAGGGAATATCTGGTCTTCCAGATCCGCAGCTAGCTGTCCTTCCCAGTGGGAAAGGAAATACAAGTTATTTTATTTTAAAGGTTCATATTTTAAATTTTCTTTTTGAAGAGGCAACAGTTCTATCAATACTGTATTCAAGCTCGCGAATGAACTTGTGAAAACTCAAACCGCTAATGGCTTGGAGAGTAATTTTCCTTGCAGAAAAATGTCGGGAGCTGCATTTGACCGGCACCAATACGGACATTGACAATGTTGTATATATTCTTCCAAACAACATGTGCGACTTAAAAGATACTGAAGTAATAAGACGAATAAAGGGACCGGGAATTTTTTTGTTACTGGTTGAAAGTAGTACCCCTTCACCGAATTCACTTTCTCTTGGATAGGCTGCTCTTATGGTTGGCAAATTACACACACACGTGTACAGATGGATTCAGGAAGTATCATTCCGAGCGCATACTTGCAAATAGATGTTTGCAAGTTCGTAGTCTACGTAATACTTGCGTAAAAAAAAAATAGTCAAAGTATTTGCCTTGTTTTCCTCTTTCCTATACATTATAATCCACCGCCAGCCTTTCTTGATCTGACTTTGACCAGCGTTCCAACATTGCATGTAATTACCCTTCTTCTCCCTCATTCATTCGCCATACTCTCCATCACTTTCCCCACAGAGCCCTGTTATCTCTGAGATTCATTTACAGAACAGAGAGGGAGAGAGAGAGAGAGGGAGGGGGAGACTATGGGGAACTCCACAGAGGCCGAATCCTACCCGATGAACGGGGGAGATGGAAGCTACAGCTACACCATGAACTCTTACTTCCAGGCAACGATCATTCTTTCATTGATAATCCTTTCTCCTTTCTGCTCCACTCGACAGCGTTGTCGGATTTGATGTAAACGATGTTTCTGGTCATCTCTTATAAGCAGAGAGCAGCCGCCAGCGCCGCCAAGGAAAGAATCGAAGAATCAGTTGCTGCCGCACTCGACATCTCAAAGCTCTCCTCCGGCCGACTGCCCTCCTTCCGGATCGCCGACCTAGGCTGCTCCGTCGGGCCGAACACCTTCAACGCCGTGCAGAGCATCATCGACGCCGTCTGTCGCAAGTACGGCTCCTCCACCCACGTACCCGACTTCCAGGTCTTCTTCAACGACCACGTCGGCAACGACTTCAACACCCTCTTCGCCACCCTTCCTCCGGGGAGGAACTACTACTCGGCCGGAGTTCCCGGTTCCTTCCATGGCCGGCTGTTCCCGGAGTCGTCCCTCCACTTCGTTCACTCTTCCATTGCACTCCAGTGGCTCTCGAGGGTGCCGGCCGGGATCCTCGACGAGGGCTCGCCGGCGTGGAACAGGGGGAGGGTCCACTACACCGGTGCACCGGAGGAAGTAGGGGATGTGTATAAGTCCCAGTTTGCGGTGGACATGGAGGCGTTCTTCAAAGCTCGGGCGGAGGAGATCGTCAGCGGAGGGCTGATGGTGCTGATCATGCCGGGGATTCAGGACGGACTTCCCCATTCCCAGCTGCCATCGGGAGTCACCTTCGATCTTCTCGGGTACGCCCTCATGGGTATGGCTAAGGAGGTAAGAGATGTTCATGGAACTTATGGTTCTTTTTCCAGCAATTTTGTGGCATTGCTAAACTGATAATAGAATTTAAGGTAATATAACAATTTATTCTTAAACGTTAATTTTTATTAAATAACGGTGCATTTATTATTTATTTATTAATAAATCCAAAACGATATTACTATATAGATCGGGATTAAAAAATCTCTCATTTTCATTTGTTAGGTAATATTTAAGCACTTTGAAGGTTTATTTTTAATTTTCAAGTTGTGAATATTTAGTTACTAAAACTCGATTATGAGTTGTTAACATGTAAAATGAATAAAAACTTAAAATTTGAAGCACTGTTCCAGAATGGCCGATGGCATACTTATTTGAATTATAGCATCCTTTTTAATTGATACTCTTTTTTTTTTTTTGGTATTGTGATACTTTTCAGCATTGAGTTGGATCAGTTTTACAGGTCCATCGGATGGTATTAGTTAAATAGAGAGTTACTGTGTGTGACGTAGCTCGAAGCCTTTTTTTTCATAAAATCTTAACCTTATTAGATGACGGTACGATTCATTATTTATTACTTAATACTCACGGCGAGAAAATTTTCCTTTTTTTCTTTTTTTCTTTTTTTTGCAGGGAATAATAAGCGAATCTGAAGTGGACTCCTTCAACCTGCCCGTGTATGCGCCCTCGCCCCTGGAGATGACAGAACTAGTCAGTGCAAACGGATGCTTCGACATCGAGCGGATTGAACTAACATCTCCGAGGTCGAAGGTGGAAGGATCGATCGTCGGGCAGGCGCTCATGCTGCACCTGAGAGCCGGCATGGAGGGGATCATCAGCAAGCACTTCGGCGCAGAGATCATTGATGAACTCTTCAATCGGTACCTGAAGAAAACCGAAGAATTCGCTGAGCGGATCGAGTCGTGCGTGAGGCAGAGCACTCAGCTGCTAGTTATCCTCAAGCGGAAGTGAAGGGCCAGCTGCACCTCACATGAATCTTATGTACTGCAGGCTACAGATCGCCGTAGCCGAGTTAAATAACTTCCCGACAGGTGCTGTCGCCTGGAACATGATCCATCAAGTTGAGATGTGCTTCTCGGCTTTTGTGATTCTGTGCAATAAATTTCCAAATTCGACTATTTGCAATTTTCTTCTAATCTCAATCAAATCAATGTAAATGTAGAAAATAAGCACAGGCAAGTGCGAGAAGAAAGCGCCACTGCACAAAGAACGACAATATTTAGCACGATGAGATAACACGGCACAAAACAGTACGGAGTTAAGGCGGTTCCAGTTGAGTTTTAAACGTTTTTCGAGTTTAATATGGAACCTATATACGTAAGCGTGTTAAATTGGGTTAAACATATATAATTCAACAACAACACGATGATACCCGTTGAATAAAAATATATTTAAGTGTTTGCAGTGAATTGTTAACCCATTTAACCTGTTTACGAAGAAAATTAAGACTATACCACCTTTACCTTGTGCACATTAAACATGTTAATCATATTGTGGGCATGTAAATGTGAATAAAGGTGCAGATATTTTGCACCTTTTTTATAGCTAAATCTCATCCCGTGATTGGTTGTCTGATAAATTGCCCGGTCAAGTAAATGATTAACAGCTTATTGGGATGGGAGAATCCGTATTGGAGAGATTTAGAGGGAAGAGATGTGAAAAGATAGTACAACTTATTTGAAAAAACTTGTAGGAGAGATTTGGAGGAATCCTTCCTATTCTTCAAACTTTCTTGGCTATCTACCAAGCATAGGGATAATTCATAGGGAGTAGATCAGTTGTTAATATCTTAAATTGACCTCAAATTGAGATCAACATGTTTCGAGTTTGATTCTTGCAAGTCCAGTTACGACAATTCCTGGTCAAAATTATTGATTATTCCAACCTCAAAGTCCATAAACTAGATGGTGTTGGTTTGATGATGTGCCCAATTTGAAACTCATCACCACAGTGTTGACTTAGTGGCTTGAAATCTAGTCAGCTTGGAACTTTAATGGATGTCAAATATCACATGCATCACATCTCCAAAGTAATTTTGTCAAAAAAAAAGGTAAAAGAAAAGAAAATACCAAATTAATATATTTGTTATTCATATTTAATATATTTTCAGAGACTTTTTTTTCATGCTCAAAAGATAAAACTACCGGCGAATGCTAAAACTTTTCTTTTTGTTATAAAAAGATTCATGTGTAGACCGAATATAATAAAATAATCTCAATGACCACTATTATTGGATGAAAATATAAGTACAGATATTTTTGTTTCTTTCTTTTGGCACAGATTCATGCTAGAAAGACTTTAACAAAAAAAATTGATTGAAAGAATATATTGATTTGAAAAGAAAGACAGTCGACTATCTACATAAACAACCTACTGTCAGTATAAGTAGCGATATATTGATTTGGAAAGAAAGACAATAGACTATCTAGATAAATAGTCTACTGTCAACATAAGCAACGATAGATGATTTGAGAAGACAGACAATCGACTATCTGCATATACAGTCAACTGTCAGCATAAACAACAAATATCAATGAACAATAATTGAATAAAAGTAATGCAATAGAAACCATTACTGATTATCGAGACCTGTGGCAGTCACAGTTTCCTTAAAACTAATTTGCCCCCTCTCGATCGTGTTGAGAATAAGTGGACATCAGTCTCCCAGGGTATAATGACAACCGAGCCGTAAGCAACATCGAACTTGAAGTTCTAAGGCAAACTGAATAGAGTCTGAACACTATCGAAAAACTATGCACGAAAATGAGAGAGAGAGAGTTTTTGTTTTCAGTTTGAAAAACTGTCTTTAATTTTGAGCAAACGACTCAATTTATAAGGGTCTATCATTTAATGGCAATTAATCTGGTCATTATGCCACATTAATATTGTACTATCGATTATACTGCATTAATACGACTGTTACAGTATTAATTCGACAGTTACACTTGAATTAATACAGCTGTTACCGTATTAATATGACCGTTACGATTGAGTTAATACGATCATTAAAATATTAATCACATTTGATTAATATGGTCATTAGGCTGCCTTGATTAATTTCCTTGAGACACAATTTCTAATTCACAACTTAATTGTTATTTTCCAGCATCATGAACCCGAAAGAAAAAAATAGATGGAGGTGAGGAGTAAAGAAATATAGAAAATCCATTAATAAAATTTGAATTTAGATCATTTTAATCTGACGCAATAGTCGAAAGAGCAAGATTGTTTTATGACATAGTTGTCCTTTACAACATTAGTAAATTTGGGGAGGAGGTGTGGTTGTAATGCAGTGAATACTCTGACTTATAATTTAATTGTTCTGAGTTTAATTTTTATCATGAGAGTTACATGTTTCTTAGTTTCTCTTCATTTCTTTTCCTGTATTAGGCCCACATACCTCCCTTAATACCGAAAAAAATAAAGCCAAAAAGTCAACATGTAGGAAATGACAAATACACATGAGCATGCAAGTAAGGGATGGTTTGGTTCCCAATGAGAATTGGAAATGTAAACAGAAATGGAATGAGCCAGATTCAGAAATGAAATCAAAACTTTTAGTTTCTGTTTGGTTTGATATGCAAAACCTAATTCCTTTTATTATAAATTGGATTTAACATTAAATGTTAGAATAAAAATAAAATAGAAATATTATTTATCATTGAAATAGTTAAACATGATGAAAATCAAGAAGACTGAAATTTGGGAGGCTGAAAACATGAATAATAAAGGAACCACTTTTTCATTCCGTTCGAGGGAAAATAATATTTCTTTTTTAGGGGATTTCAATTTCTTTAATTAAAAGAAACGAAATCTCTTTTTCTGAAAATAAATATTAAATAATGGAATCGTTGATTTGGTTTCCATCTTCCCACCAATTTTTTTTCACCAAACAAACAGAAAGAACCGACATGAAACGTGTTACGCCTCGTCCCTAGTTAATTACCATCCTACAATTATGAAAACAATTTGCAATACCATTTTATCACTCTTCCTTCAATGAGCCAAGAAAGATCAAAATTAAACACGGCTATGGTTGTATCCAGGGGGCATTTCTTCATCCTGTTGTCCGCGACCAGTTGCTCCGCTACGGCGACTCCAACCAATACCATTTCCGTCCAAACATATGGGGAAGTACACGCTCCTTCTGTTCCTTCGCACGGGTTGATGAATTTTAATACTACGATATACACGTTCGGTTGAGAGATGAGCGCCGATACTGCGTCTGTATGTGGGAAGTAAAAGAGGAAGGACCGTGCATGCTCAACCGTAAAACCGGCACCTACAATCTCTGTGATTTTTGAAATCCTCCATCTCAATTGTGAGGCATAGTCTAAATTGCGTACCCTTTGCTCGGATCGGGGGGCCAAAAGGATGCATTATTTCAATCTAACTAAAGAATCATCCGTTTTTTCTTCTCTCTGTACACAGAGATCCTCAATCTTGCTATATAACTGTGTTTATATCACTTGATATTAAAAAGTTTAATAGTTCTAAATAATTTAACCTCAAGTTAAGTCAACCTATTAAAAGATAAATTTGTTGAATTATTAATTTTTCTGTTAGCAAGAAAAAATGTGCTAAGCTAGCTCAGTCACAATTAACTCTTTTTTGTTGCTAATTAATAACAGGAGTGAATGTGATCAAATTGGGTGGTTTTTTAAATCTAAAACCATGTCGAGAACCATTTAAAGAATGAAAAAGTAATGGTAAGCGAGTATGGTTTTCGGGGAGATTTTTCGGGCCCAAATTTAATATAAAAATTATAAAATAAAATTCATTATAATTAATAAATAATAACTACTATTGTCAAAATTTTAATGTAATAATAAGTTAGATGAGGTAAATATGAACAAAAAAAATTCAAATCTAAAATATTGAAGATGTCATTTTTATGATCAAAATCCATCAACAAGAAGAATATTTATTTATAACATTCTATTTTCATATGATTTCGATTGGTCTTGAGCCGCAGCAGAATTTCTAGGTCGGATCCGACTTTCTCGGATCGATTTTTTATTGCCTCAAAATTCAACATGTAATGACAAATACATGAGCATGCAGTCGATAAAGTTGACAATAAATATGTTTGCTCAAGTTGAAGAGCATAAGCATGCGTTTTATTTCAATCTAATTAAATATAATTCCTTTTATTCTTCTCTCTGTGTATAAAGATCTTCATCCATACCATGTAACTCTTTTTTCGGATGTATGCCACCCCGTGTTTAAAAGTCGGCCCAAATAATTCAATTTCGTCCTGTCGATCTAATAAGAAGTAAAATTCAATGAATCATTAAAAGTTTTACAGCCTAGCGGGTCGACCGGACTTACACCTAAACTAGTAAGGGTTCGATAGGCTCTGGATACCAAGTGATATGTACCAAAAAGAAAAACTCGATGATCATTAGCTTTTTCTATTCATAAAACGAAGAGGTGCCAAATTATTGCAATTAGTATAGATCTTTAATGAAGATAACCCTGCAACTTGGATATCCACTGTGAGAATATTTTCTACATGAAGATAACTCTTTCCATTTTCTAAAAAGAAAATAACTCTGAAATACAACAAAGTATTGCATATAATAGCGTTATCTCATATCAGTCAACCAATTAAATTAAGCTATTTTAGACTTAATTTTTATATTATGTTTTATATTAAATTTCTAAACATTTGGCTAGATTTAGTTTATTGGTGTCATCTCGTAGTGACACCACTACATGCACGACTTTCTCCTCAAATACATAATAGATAAGCGACTTTTGTAGTAAGCTTAAAATATCCACAAAAAACAGTAATCGGAGTCTCAGAAAACAAACTATAAAGTTACAAAATAGTAGAAATTGATGGACTTTATTAGTGGGTAATCATGTCAGCACTCTCACAGGATAATACCATTATATACAAGACCTTCTCCTTTGTCACATATTGAAAACGATACTACTGTACCAAATCCACTTTCTTAGATAAGGTCAAGTGTGGTGCGCGTACCTACAAATAGAAGATTATAAGTTCTTAGTCTACATAGCACATGCATTAAAAAGAATAGTCCAAGTATTTGCCACGTTTTCTTCTTTCTTTCCTATAACATGCTGCCAACCTTTCTTGACCTGACTTTGACTAAATGTAGATTACCCTTTTTCTCCCTCATTCATTCGCCATACTCATCTGCGTAACACCATCACTTTCCCCACTGAGCTCTGCTCTTCTTAAGTTTCATTCACAGCAGAGAGACACAGAGAGAGAGAGAGAGAGAGAGACTATGGGGAACTTCACAGAGGCCGAATCCTACCCAATGAACGCAGGAGATGGAAGCTACAGCTACATCAAGAACTCTTACTTTCAGGCAACGATCATTCTTTCTTTGATATTCCTTCTCCTTCTGCTCCATTCGACAGCGTTGTCGGATTTGATGTAAACTATGTTTCTGGTCATCTCTTGTAAGCAGAGAGAAGGCAGCAGCGTCGTCAAGGAAAGAATCGACGAGTCAGTCGCCACTGCGCTGGACATCTCAAAGCTCTCCTCCAGGCGACTGCCCTCCTTCCGGATTGCCGACTTAGGCTGCTCTGTCGGACCGAACACCTTCAACACCGTGCAGAGCATCATTGACGCCGTCCATCGCAAGTACGGATCCTCCCCCCACGTACCCGACTTCCAGGTCTTCTTCAACGACCACGTCAGCAACGACTTCGACACCCTCTTCGCCTCCCTCCCCCCGGATAGGAACTACTACTTGGCCGGAGTTCCCGGTTCCTTCCACGGCCGGCTGTTCCCAGAGTCATCCCTCCATTTCGTTCACTCTTCCTATGCACTCCAGTGGCTCTCAAGGGTGCCAGCAGAGCTCCTCGATGACGGCTCACCGGCGTGGAACAGAGGGAGGGTCCACTACACCGGCGCCTCAGAGGAAGTGGGGGATGCGTATAAGTCCCAGTTTGCGGTTGACATGGAGGCGTTCTTTGAAGCTCGGGCGGAGGAGATCGTCGGCGGAGGGCTGATGGTGTTGATGCTGCCAGGGATTCAGGACGGAATTCCCCATTCGCAGGCGCCGTCGGGAGTCGCCTACGATCTTCTCGGCTTTGCCCTCATGGATATGGCTAAGGAGGTAAGAGATTTTCTTGGATCTTACTGTTCTTTTTTCACCAATTTTCTGGTATTCCTGACCTGATTAATAGAACTTAAGGTAATATAACAGTTTATTTTAAGGGAGAATTGTATTGTTAATTTTAAAAGTTTATTATTTATCATAAATCAATCGTATAAGTTTAAAAGTTACTTTGTCAGTTATAAATATTTATTCTGTTATACAAGTAAAGTTTATTCCGTTACTTACTATTAGATGACCGGTAACGTGTTATTAACGCCTTTAATTCTTCTTATTTTACTTTTAATTTGTCACACTTTACACAAGAGTCAAATTTTTTTCATATTAAGTATATGACATAACATTGGACCGTGTAAAAAAATATTTTATGAGATCCTATATAAATTTTGAGTGATTTTTAAAATTTAGAAAAATTAACATGATAAATTCTTATACCGACTCGACTACCCGGTAGACCGAAATCGATTTAATTGATTTAAAAATAAATATCGCAAACCTAATTAGAAGAACCCATTTTCATTTTATCATTCATAGTCAATAGAAACTGGATAAGAAGAGCTCGTCAAAATAAATGAGATTGAACAATGCCAACTCAAACATATTAAAATCATGACAGATAAATTAATTGCAAAAAATGATAGTTTAACATTGTCAGTGACACATCAACAAACATACTGAGTGCAAGCCATTGAATAGACTTGATGTTTGTAAAGAAGAAAACATTTAAAACTAAAAAACGTCACTTATAGTACTGATTTAGAAGAAATGACATCACTGGCATTGCTACTTTTCCTTTTATCAAATAATAGTATATTATTATTTATTAATTAATAAATACAAAACAATTTTTACTACATAGATCGGGATTAAACGATTTTCGTCCATTAAGGAATATTTAAGCACTTCGAAGGTCCATTTTAAATTTTCTAAGTTGTATATATTTAGTTGCTAAAACTCGATTCCGAGTTGTTAACATGTAAAATGAATAAAAATTTAAAATTTGAAGCACCGTTCCGAAATGGCCGATGGACTTCCTAATTTGAATTAATCTCTCTCTCTTTTTTTGTTTTTTTTTTTTTTTAAATATTCTGATAGTTTGCATCATTGGCTTGAATCATGAGTTTTGGACACCCATGGCGTTGTATCGGTTAAATAGAGAATTATGGGGTGCGCGATGACTCGAACCTGAGTTAATTATGGCATTTCTCAATAAAAAAATTAACCATATTTATTAAGTGATAGTACGATTCATTATTTATTACTTGATGTTAAGTGCAAGTGTTCTGTAGGGAATAATAAGCGAATCCGAAGTGGACTCGTTCAATCTGCCTATGTATGTAGCCTCCCCCCTTGAGATGACAGAACTAGTGAATGCAAATGGATGTTTCGATATCGAGCGGATTGAACTAACAGCTCCGAGGTCGAAGGTGGAAGGACCGGTCGGAGGTCGGGCGCTTATGCTGCATGTTAGAGCCGGCATGGAGGGGATCATCAGCAAGCACTTCGGTGCAGAGATCATAGATGAACTGTTCGATCGGTATCTGAAGAAAGCTGAAGAGTTTGCCGAACGGATCGAGTCGTGCGCGAGGCAGAGCATTCAGCTGCTAGTCATTCTCAAGCGCAAGTGAAGGGGCAGCTGCACTGCACATGATTATCTCCTGAATATTATAAATCGCCGTAGCGGAATAAATAAATTTTTGTCAAGGTGTTATCCCCTTGGAAGACATGATCCATCAAAGTTGTCGATCGAAACGCGCTTCTCAGAGTAGATTGAGATTTGCAGTCGGAGGGAACTCTCTCGAGGGCTCGGTCGTGTGTCGAACTCATCAAAACGGCTTTCGACAAATTTGAACTTGAAATGAAGATATAGGAATCGAGTGCAAGAGCAAACATTCTCGTTTTGCAAACCCGTCAATGCCTCCCAGTCAATACTCGACCTCAAAGTCCGCAACTAGATAGGGTTGGTTTAACAATCCGACCAATTTGCAACTCATCATTATCGATAGTGTTGTTTTAATGGTTTGAGATTTAGCCCATTTAAAGCTTTAATGGATGTGAAAGATCACAGTAATTTTGTCAAAAAAAAGTAAAAAAATAATTACCGAAATTTAATGGATTTTTTTATGCATAATTAATACGGCCGAAAGAGAAGAGATTGCTGGTGGTTGTTTTTATACAAATATTTTCCGCTTTCTTTTTCCAGTCCAAAGATAAACTACTGAGGAATGCTAAAACTCTTTTTCTGTTTTTTTTTTTTTGCTGAGAAAAAACTCTTTTTCTTGTTATAAAAAGTTTTACGATCCTGAAAGAAAAGAAGTAGGATAAGGTGAGGAGTAAAGAAATAAAGTGAGTCCAATAAAAATTGGATTTCTTGGTCTGCTTTAAAAAAAATTGTGTACAGAAGATGAACATAAATTTAAAAATAGTAAAAGAAAGAGAAAATAAAAAGGGTAAGGAAATCTCATAAATAAAAATCAAATCCAAGACGTATGGATTGTAAGGAAAGAGCAATAGCCATCTTTCTTGATAATAAATTTGAATTTAGATCCTTTTCATAGAAAGTAGAAGCTGAAAAGGCAAGGTTATTTTATGACATGATACTTGTCATTTACCACTCTTATTTCATTGAACCTAAGAAAGATCAAAATTAAACAGGGCTATGGTTGCATCGAGGGGCATCTCATCGTCCTGTAGTCTACGCTACTCGCACCGAACAGTGGGGGGAGGAGTCTCACAATCTTCTTTATTCAATACAACATACTTTACGATTCAAAATACTCTGTGAGGAAAATACGACCTCACAGTCTACTGCAAGTACAGGGATGATGACCTTGGCGACTTGCTACTTTATTACAGTGACTCCTACCAGTTGCATTTCCGTCCAAACATATGGGGAAGTACGCGCTTCTTTTGTTCCTTCACATGGAACGATGAATTTTACAACTATGATATGTACATCCGGTCGAGAGATGAGCGTCGATGTTGTATATGTATGTGGCTCTTTATGTAAAGATCCTCAATCATGCTATATAACTTTTTTTATGTAACTTGATATTGAAATTTTGAATGGTTCAAAACAATTTAAGTTTAAGTCAAGAAAGTCCATTGAAAGATAAATTTGATAGATGATTAATTTTTCCATTAACAAGAAAAAGTGCACCGAATTAGCTAGGTTGTTTTTTTTTTTTTTTTTTTTTGGTCGCCAGCCACGGTATCCAAGCAGGCCCCACCAGCGGTGAGATGGCATCTTTCAGCCAACCATACTTGACTAATCCGTTGGTCGCCCCGGGTCGCACGCCTGGCAATGGCGGGTGAGGCTCCCAAGAGGGGTGTCTGCGTACGTGAGGTCTCGAACCTGAGACCTCCTTAAGCGGCACCGAGCTGCTTACCACTCGGCCCAACCCCTCTTGGTAGCTAGGTTGTTATTAAATCTTTGTTGTTGCTAATTAATAACAGGAGTGAATGTGGTCAAATCAGGTGGTTTTTTAAACTTAAAATTATATAAAAAAACCATTTAAAGAATGAAAAATAAATAGTAAGGGTACGATTTTTAGGCTGATTTTCTAGCCCTTTTTAATATAATAATAAATTTAATACAAAAATTATGAAATAAAATTCATTAAATAAATAATAACTACTATTTAAATATTTTAATGTAATAGTAAGTTAGAATAAATATGACCCAAAATTTAAATTTAAAATATTGAAGGCATCATTTTTATGATCAAAATCTATCAATAAGATGAATATTTATTTATAATATTCTATTTTCATACAATTTCGGTTGATCTTGAGCGTTGGCAAACTTTTTGGATCGGATCCGACTTTTGCGGGTCGATTTTTTATTACATCAAAAGTCAATATGTAATGACAAATACCTGAGCATGCAGCTGATAAAGTTGGCATTAAATATATTAACTGGTTCTTGTCTCCAATGAATTCTCTTCCCATCTAAGGAAATTAAGCTTTTATTATCTAATCACTAAGTCATTTAACAATTTATAATCAACTATTCAAATTAAAATAAGAAATCTAAAAATTTATAATAATATTTCTAAATTATTTGATGATCCAACAACCATCCGTATAATTTCGGTTAATAATAAGGATAAACGACACTTTATATTCTCAACTAATTACATTTTTATTATTTTCATCTTAAATTTTTATTTTTTGCCATTTACATCCTTAAACTTTCTTCTAAACTTTCTTCTAAACTCTCTTTTCTCCTGCAACTGTCTTGTATGCCATCAGTGCTGCCAAAGACATCCCAATTGTCATTATTCATCTCTGACTACTTGAGATACCAACAAGCCACATTTGAGCACTTGTTGAAGAGCAACAACGGATCATGGACCACAAGGGTATTAAATATGGTCCTGTTTTTCCAAAAATTTTGGGGAGACATTACTTAAGAACAGCTAGAAATAGAGGTAAGTACAGTTTGTACTACCATCGATCGACTGTATTTCAGATTCGATTGTCGTTAACTAGACTACTATGTGCTTTTTATTCACTTCTTTCTATGATTTTATTCTAGATTTATGGGTCTCATTTATTTGAAAAGAACAAACATATTTTTTAAGGATGTCTGTAATGAGAATAGGGAAGAAAATAAATTAGATAAGGGAAATTGATGAGAATTAGGAGAATGGGTTATTTGCCTAGAAAATGACGAACTATCTAAGAATTTACTATTCTACCACGAACTATTTTTTTACCCAGAAAATCATAAATTATTCAAGAATTTCCTAATCTACCCGAATTTTTTTCTAAAAAATCACAAACTATTCAAGAATTCTCTCTAATCTATCACGTCCTTATTTTTTTTATTAATTGTTGATATGTACTGTTAATTTTTTTGATTGTACAAACTGAGTATAATATGGTATCACATGTGCATCCATCTAGTCATAAAAAATCATGAACTATTACTAAGTTTTGTATTTTATCACGAGGATTAACATGCAAACATATGTTTACTACTTTTATGACTAGATGGGCACCATATATGATGTAACATCAGATTCTATTTGCACAATTAACAAAATTAACAGTACCTTAGTAATTAATGATCAAAATTAAAAACTTGGTAGATTAGGAAAAACAGCTCATAATTTTTTATTTTCTGAGCTAAAAAATAGTTCATGGTAAATTAGGAAATTCTTGAATAATTCATGATTTTCTAGGCAAAAAAATCATTCGTGATAGATTGGAAAATTCGTGAATAATTTGTGATTTTCTTGGCAAATATTCCTTAGAAGAATATGCACAACCAAAATAGGGAAATAGTACAGTTGACATCATTTTTGGCTACTGTATTTTTTATTCAACTACTATCACTAAGACTCATTACATCTCTTTTTTTCCTTCTTGTATCTTAGTCCAGGTTTGTCCATGTGCCTCAAAAGAAACAAATATCACTTTTTAAAGGAGATTTTTAATTGAAAAATCTAACCGATGAGAATTAAACTAAAAAAAACTCTTTATTTCAAGCAGAGAATAAATGTTACGGTATCTAGAAGAAAACATATCATAATTGGGCATGGAAAGCATATGTACCTTCACCACTAAAGAGAACTAAGCCAAAAACCACGAGGAAGGGGTGAACCTGCCCAAAAAGAAGAGCAAAATATGAGCCTAATAGTTCAAGCATGCTAGACTGCATAGGATCTCTGTCCTCAGATCACCCAATTTCACAACTCAAACCGAATCCAGTTTCATCTTACGTTGAAAAATGCAATACGGATTGTCGGAAAAGTAGTTCAAGCCCTCACAGTAGTGAAGCAGCCACACAAGAAAGAGAACAAAAGCCGTGAGAGTGAACAGGTACGTGATTTTTGCTATGCCGGAGGTCGACCGATGAACCCTCATTTCCGTGGTCACACCCATCTTGGGCTGAGTCGGATCTACTTCTTCGTCTTCCTTTTTTTCCTTTCGGGGCTTTGGAGAGTGAGTAGGGTTTCAAATGCGGCTCTGTACAAAGAACAGAAGAATTAATTATATTTTCAGAAAGCGAGCATTAGCTTCGTCCTAGGTTCTCTGGGATTGCTTGCATGGTGGGATTTGGAACATAAGTGAAGCAGCTTGGAACTTCAGCAAAGCATCAAAAGCTCAAAAAAAAGAGACAGGTTAGAATGGAAGATCCTTTAGCCATCTAACGTGTCCCATTCTTCTACGTTTTTTTCCCGGGAGTCTGATGATTCATATACGATGTCACGAATGTATAGATGCAATATAGTGTTTCCCTCCCCGTAAGTCGATCGATCGCTTGCTGTTATATGGATCGGGTCATTCTCAGTGTCGTCCGAAAGGTAAGTGCGTCTAAAAAGTTACGTCTGCAAGGATATTAGAACAAGTTTCTTCCCTGGTGGGAGTGTGGAACAATATTATACTGTAGAAAAATTTTTAGGTGAGTTGAGCTCACGGATGACATGATGAACCTAGTTAATAAATGTTCGATATATAAGCAAATGTTTTGAATTATGAATAAAAATAAATATTATTAATAAATAGAAAAATATTATACGATACTTAAAGATAATGTGGTAAATACTCATTAATGGAGTTTACCAATAATGTGCTCAATTGAGCTCCTGCAAGAATCTCTCTCGTTTGTAAAACCACATGAAACCTTAACAGTAGCACTTCAAATCGATGACTTTCCATTTCTGCGCGCTTGATCGCTCGGAGCAGTGGCATGGAAAGTTGCACCTAGAAAGCCCAGAAAAAGGATTGTTGGTTTCGGGTCGGTGCGACCGGATTGCAAGGAAAGTCCTACTTTCGTATTTCTTTTGAGTTACGAGTGAGATCCACTGGTTCAGGGAAGAGGAAAAGACAAAATAAAGAGGGATGTATACCCAAAAAAAAATTGGGTTAATTGATATGATATGATACTTCTTTCTCTCAAATAAGATACCGAACTCAACTCTTATGAATAAAAATAATTATCTTATAATAGTTTTACCCCTAGCTAGCGGGCCCCTTCTGTTTTGAGATGCCAGTGGTGCTTACCGAAGTGCTCGAATCCACAACCTCAAGAATGGCCCATGTTTCTCGAGCATGGCTTAAAGTTGCTGGCATTTTATTTGATCAGAGAACTGGGAATTTTACAGTGACCCATCTCCTGGGACAGGAAGGTTTGCTTTCAAATGATTCTATGGGCCTTGGACACCCACTGGCACTGGGCTTAACTCCTTAGTAATTGGGCACACTCCAAATTATTCACTATGTTCCTCTTCTAGGACTGTATCATTAGCGACCTAATCACCTGCTATATACGATGTTCGCACTTTCAATTTCAACAATGAATTTAAAATCTCTTTTTGCAGCAGCACCGGTGCCATCAGTTGAATTTAAGCTTGGGAATGAACTTGCGAAAAATCAAACCGCTAATTATTTGGAGAGTCATTTCCTTGCAAAGAAATTTTGGGAGCTGCATTTGGCTGATACCAAATACGGACAGTGACAAAGTTGTATTCCTCCAAAACACGTGCGCTTCAAAAAAGATAACATTAAAAGGGGATAAAGGAGCAGAGTAAGGCGAGCCCAGGATTTCTTTGTCACGGGTCAAGGGGAGTACCACTTCACCGAACTCGTCTTCCTGGACAAGCCTTTCTTGGTTGACGTATTAGACACACGCGCTGACGCATACAGATGGACTCGGGAAGTATCATTCGGAGTGCATACTTGGAAACGGAAGTTTACAAGTTCTTGGTCTGCACAGTATACACGTTAAAAAGTAAAAGTATTTGCAACGTTTTCGTATTCCCTGTAATGCTTTCTTGATCCGGCTTGGACTAATGTTCCAACATTACTTATAAATTACCCTTCTTCTCCTTCATTCTTTCGCCATACTCTCCATCACCTTCCCCACAGAGCTCTGTTCTCTTTGAGTTTCATTTACAGCAGAGAGAGAGAGAGAGAGAGAGAGAGAGAGAGACCATGGGGAACCCCACAGAAGCCGAATCCTACGCAATGAACGGGGGAGATGGAAGCTACAGCTACACCAAGAACTCTCACTTCCAGGCAACGATCATTCTTTCTTTTATATTCCTTCTCCTTCTGCTCCATTCGACAGCGTTGTCGGATTTCATGTAAACTATGTTTCTGGTTCTTCTCTTATAAGCAGAGAGCAGCCGCCAGCGTCGCCAAGGGAAGAGTGGACGAGTCGGTCGCCACTGCGCTCGACATCTCAAAGCTCTCCTCCGGCCAACGACTGCCCTCCTTCCGGATCGCTGACTTAGGCTGCTCTGTTGGACCGAACACCTTCATTGCCGTGCAGGGCATCATCGACGCCGTCCGTCGCAAGTACGGCGACTCCTCCCCCCACATACCCGACTTCCAGGTCTTCTTCAACGACCACGTCGGCAACGACTTCAACACCCTCTTCGCCACCCTTCCCCCGGAGAGGAACTACTACTCGGCTGGAGTTCCCGGTTCCTTCCACGGCCGGCTGTTCTCGGAGTCATCACTCCATTTGTTCAGTCTTCCTATGCACTCCATTGGCTCTCGAGGGTGCCGTCGGAGGTCCTCGATGAGGGCTCTCCGGCGTGGAACAGGGGGAGGGTCCACTACATCGGCGCCCCGGAGGAAGTGGGGGATGCGTATAAGTCCCAGTTTGCGGTGGACATGGAGGCTTTCTTCAAAGCTCGGGCTGTGGAGATCGTCAGTGGAGGGCTGATGGTGTTGATGGTGCCGGGAATTCAGGAAGGAAGTCCCCGTTCGCAGGAGCCGTCAGGATTCGCGTTCGATCTTATCGGCGTTGCCCTTATGGATATGGCTAAGGAGGTAAAAACATATTCTCAGATCTTACGGTTCCTGTTCCAGCAATTTTCTGGCATTGCCAAACTGATTAATAAAATGGAAGGCAGTCGTAGCCACTTATTCTAAAAATGTTAATCTTATTAGCAATTAGATAACACAACACAATACGGTATGGAGTTAAATGGATTTTGGTTGAGTCTAAACGTATTTCATGTTAAAACAGACAGAAGCTCCATAGATATATTTTAAACCATTTAACTTGTTTATGAAGAAAATTACGAGTATACTACATTTAGCTTGTGCACATTAAACTTGTTAATCTTACTGTGGACATGTAAATGTAAATAAATGTGTAGATATTCTGAACCTTTTTATAGCTAAATCTCAGCTCGTGGTTGGTTATGTGTTAAATTGTCCTGTCAAATAAATGATTAACAGCTTATTCAGATGGGAGGATTTGGGTCGGAAAGATTTAGAAGGAAAGTACCCGGAAAAACTATACAATCCCTTATTTGATAAAATTTTTAGAAGAGATCTAGAGGGATTTTCTTGGGCATCTTCCAAGCACATAGATAATTCATAGGGAGTAAATCAAATGTTGATATCTTAAACTGACCTCAAATTGAGATTAAAAGATTTCGAATTCAATTCTTATAAGTACAGCTATGATGTTTGTGGTCCATCAACACCCCCGGTCACAACTATCGACTATTGCAACCTCAGAGTCCACAAACTAGATAGGATTGGTTTAATGATCTGACCAATTTGAAACTCATCCCCATGACAAAGTTTTTAGTAGCGGGATCATATCACGTAAATAATACGGATATAATATATTCGTTTAATCAAAACTTGATATGTAATAAATAATTATACAGTTATGGTTATTAAATTATAAAAATCTTTAAAAAATAAAAAAAACCCGATAAACCTAATTGAAAAAAATACAAATATTTAAAAAATTATTGAAAATTCTAACAAATACTGAATTACAATTGAACAAATATATAGACGATGAATTATAATTAGACAGGTATACCATGTAAGGAGAGCTATTCTCTTAAAAACTTTCTCCATCGCAACAGTGTTGGTTTAATGGTTTGAAATTCAGTCAATTTTAAACTTTAATGGATGTCAAAGATAAATGCATCACATCTTCGAAGTAATTTTGTCAGAAAAAGGTAAAAGAAAAAATAATTACCAAAAATTAATAGATTTGTCATGCATAATTAATACGGGCTGAGAGAGACGAGACCGCTGGTGGATTTTTTTTTTTTTCCTACAATGTATTTTTAGAGATGTTTCTATTCCTGCTCAAAACATAAAACTACTGACGATTGCTAAAACTTTCTTTCATGGTTATCAAAAGTTCCTGAACGTGAAAGGGGGAAAAAAAAAACAGATGGAGGTGAGGAGTAAAGAATTATAGTAACTCTATTAATAAAAATTGAATTCAAATCTTTTGAATCTAACATAGAAGGCAAAAAGGCAAGATTGTTTCATGACATACTTTGCAATTACAATTTTAGTAAATTTCGGATAGAGGATATGATCTTAGTGCAGCGATACAGTACTTCGACTCATACTCTAGGTGTTATGAGTTCGCTTTTCATCGTGGAGTTATGTACCCCTTAGCTTCTCTTTATTTCCTATCTTGTACTAGGCGCATAAGCCTTCTTTATCATCGAAAAGACCACAGGAAAAAAGTCAACATGTAGATAATGCAGAATCAGAAACAGAAATGGAAACAGAATGAGGCAAAATCAAAAACGGAATGAAAACCTTTAATTTCTATTAGATTTTATCCGGATTCCTTGTATTATTAATTGGATTAAACTTTAAATATTAGAATAAAAAATAAAATAGAAATATAATTATCATTCAAATGGAATGATTAAATATAACAAAAATCAACTATAATGAATTTTGAAAAGTCTGAAAACGAGATTAATAAAGGAACCACTTTCTCATTCAGCTTGGTTTTGAGGTGAATGGCATTCCCCTCTTTCTGGGGATTTCAATTCTTTTAATTAACGGAAACAAAATCCCTTTTTATCTCAAAATAAACATCGGGTAATGGAATGACTCATTTGCGTTTCCCCGCCAATTCTTTCACCAAACAAACAGAAAGACGTTTCATGCCGTAGTTAATTGCCATCCTATACATCTGAAACCAATTTGCAATGCCATTTTGTCACTCTTCGTTCTTTGAATCAAGAAAGATCAAAATTAAACACGGTTATGGCTGTATCCAGGGGGCATCTCATCGTCCTATTGTCTGCGCTACTCGCATTCGGGACAGCAGAGGGAGGAGTCTCGCAGTCTTCTGTATTCGAGACAACATACGTTACCATTCAAAATACTCTGCGGGGGAGATACGACCTCACGGTCCACTGCAAGTCCAGGGATGATGACCTCGGCAACCAGCTGCTCCACTACGGCGACTCCTACCAGTTCCATTTCCGTCCAAACATATGGGGAACTACGCAATTCTTCTGCTCCTTCGCATGGACCGATGAATTTTACTACTACGACATATATGTCCAGTCGAGAGACGAGCGCCGGTGCCGTATCTGTATGTGGGATGTAAAAGAGGAAGGCCCATGCATGCTCAACCCTGAAACCGGCACCTACAATCTCTGTGACCTTTGGAATCCTCCGTCCAGGTCGTGAGGCACAATAGTTCGAATTCCATACCTTTTGCTCGAATAGGAGAGCATGAGGGTAAGGATGCTTGTTATCTCAATCTAGTTTAAGAATCAATCGTTTTCTTTCCCCTGTCTCTGTGTATCTAAAGATCCTCATTAATACTATATAGCTTGTTGTGATGTGTATCGTCTGATATTGAAAAGTTTAACGGTCCATAATAATTTAACTTCGAGTCAAATTGCCTATTAGAAGATAAATTTGATGGATTAGTAATTTTTCCGTTCTACAAGGAAAAATGTGCCGACCTAGCTCGGTTACTACAACTCCTTTTTATTGCTAACAAGAGGGGTGAATGTGGTTGGATTGGGTGGTTTTTTAAAACCTAAAACCGCGAAAACCATTTAAAAAATGTAAAATTAACCATTAGCGGTGCGATTGTCGGGTGATTTTTGGCCTTTAATAAAATAATAAATTCAATATAAAAATAATAAAAGGAAATTCATTATAATAAATAAAAACTACTATCATAAATAATTTAATGTAATAATAAGTTAGATAGTATAAGTATGAACAAAAATTCAAATCTAAAACATTAAAGATGTCATTTCTATGATCAAAATTCACCAACAACATGAATATTTGTTTATAATATTCTATTTTTACATTATCTCAGTTAGTCTCGGACCTTGCCAAATTTTTTGAGTCAGGGCTCAAATTTCTCGCGTTGGTTTTTAATTGCCTCAAAAACTGATTGAATTTTCTGTTGGGGCCTAAAACTCGATTTTTTGAAGTCAGTCTCGGTCAACTTTTCCGGATTTTTCTTAGGTGTGTGGATGTCCCCAGTTTTTAATTCATAATATGAAAAAATATTAATAAGATTGTTGAAATGAATAAATTAGCATCAGTTACATTAATACTGTGACCTAATTTTAAGTGACTGGTTAATTCCTGTTTAAGCTTTTATGGCATGGTTGTTAATTAATGTTCAAACCTAACGAAAAAGGACTAAAAAGTCAACAGGCCATGACACATACATGAGCCTGCAGTTAATAAAGTTGGCAATAAATTTATTAACTGTTTCTTGTCTCTAATGAATTATTCTCTTCCTACTAGGAAATGAAGCTTCTGCTATTTTATTAAATCACAGTACTGTTTAATAATATAATCTACAGTTTATAATTAAAGATTTATATTAAAAAATAAAATTTAACACTCATAGTAATATTTATTAATTATTTGAAAATCCAACAATTGATCCGTATAATTTCACAAAATAATAAGGGTCAATGACTCTTTCACTCCTCAACTTTTCACATTTTTATTACTTTCATCCTAAACTTTTATTTTTATTATTCTATCCTCAAATTTTTAAGTTTTTACTCACTCTTATCCTTCCATTATTTTTATTTTAAAATAATATTTTCCATTATAAAATAAATTTTAATATAAATATTTTATGAAAATAAAAAATAAGAAAAAATCAAACGGAAAGAAAAAGGTACGGCGGGCTTCCCTGATTAAAAAATTATTGGCTATTAGCAAGTGTCATATATAAAATTAGATACGGACTCGTATTATGTATAAAAAATAAAAATAAATAAATGTAAAGTATTGTGAAGAAGTCGTATAATTATATTATTGATTTATAATTTATTATAAATTGATTCATTTAAAATTTATAGTATAGTAAGGATAACATTTTCTATTTTTATGAGTAAGCTATCTCAATTTTACTTTTTTATTTTTACAATTTCAAATTATTTGTTCAAAAAAATATGATTAATTTTTATTACTAAAATTATAAATATGGAGTAAGATATGAGAATTTGCACGGTTAATCAAAGATTTTTGCGAGTAGGATCGTAAATATGGGGTAAGAGAAAAATAAATAAAATTATTATTTAACCCTTGACCTAGAAATATATAATAAACTTTAATATGTAAATTACATTGAGGACGAGTATGAAAAAAAAACTAAATTTCTCATAAACTTGCATATAATAACATAAATTAGAATTTATTCTTAACTAAAATGAGTCACGATTTTATAGTAATGGTAATCACTAACCACCACCAACAACAATAGCTTCTCCTACTTATAAAACCAATTTGTACTACCCTTTCTCACTCTTTATTGAACCAAGAAAGATCAACACAAACACGGCAATGGGTGCACTTACGGGGCATCTCGTGCTCCTGTTGTCCATGCTACTCTCTTTGTATCCGGAACGACCGAGGGAGCATTGGTGCTGCAACCTTCTAAGTCCCGCACAACGCACGTTATCATCACAAACTCCCTGCAGGGGAGATCTAACCTCACGGTCCACTGTAAGGCCAAGGACGATGATCTCGGTGCCTAGATGCTCCATTACAACGGCTCTTTCGGGTTCCATTTCTGTCCAAACATGTTCGGTACTATGCTCTTCTTCTGCTCCTTCCGATGGAACAACGAATTTCACTATTATGACATATACATCCAGTCCTGAGATCAGTTCCCATGCAGTATCTGTATGTGGGCTGTAAAAGAGGAAGGTCCATGCATATGTTCAATCCTGAAACCGGCGCCTATAGTGTCTGCAGTAAGTGGAATCCCCCATCTAAGTTGGTGAATCCCTCACCATTTGCTCAAGCTGAAGAGCATAAGCATGCTGTTTATTTCAATCTAATTAAATAGATAATTCATTTTACTTTTCTCTCTGCATGCTAGTCGATCTATGTTCAAGTTCAACCCTAAATAAAATGACTAAAAAGTCAACATGTAATGACAAATTTGGCAATAAATACATTAACTGCTTCTTGTCTCTAATGACTTCCCTTCCTTTTTAGTAATAAAATCAGCTCCACGGATTAGATCTAGAAAATTTGTTCGAAAGCAAAACTTTTAAAAGGCGAAATTAGATAATTTAACAAAAATTAGATAAAATTAAGTTAAAAAAATATGATATCTCAAGAATATTTCCAAGCTCGGGAGATCTTCCCCTCAATCCATCTTAGTTCGGCCGTACAAATAAAACAAATTTGAACCAGGAAAAGCTCAAAACAAACATGGCGACAGCTGTACTAAGGGTTCATCTCGTCGTCCTATTGTCCATGCTACTAACTCGAGTCCGGAGCAACCGAGGGAGTGCCGTCACAGTCTTCTGTATTCGCCACAACATACATTACCATCATAAACTTTCTGCACGGAATACTCGACTTCACAGCCCACTGCAAGTCCAAGGACGACAACCTCAGTGCCCCGATGCTCCATCATGGCGACTACCACCAGTTCCATCTCCGTCCGAATGTATGGGACAGTACGCTCTTCTTCTGTTCCTTCAGGTTGACGGATGAATTTCACTATTGTAGCATACACGTGCAGTCAAGAGACATGTTCCTGTGCAGCATGTGAATGTGGGTCATAAAAGAGGAAGGTCCGTGCATGCTCAATCCTAAAACCGGCACCTGTAATCTCTGTGGTCAGTCGAATCCCCCTATCTAAGTTGTGATCCGAACCATTTATTCGAAACTCGAGAGCATTCAATCCTTTTTTTTTATTTTTTGGCTGCAGGTTATTTGAATCTATTAAAAAACGGAGGGAGATTTTCACCCATATAATCTCGTTTTTAGGAATGGGAGATAACGTAATTTCTCCATCTAATCCACCCTTGAGACCAAGCTGTGCACGAGCAAGGACTTCATCTTGATGCACCACAACCTAAAATTATTCGAAACCGTCAAAATTTTCCACCTCAAACCGTCCCACCAACATCTTCGGTCTAGTGGACCTATGGATATCAAGTTAAATTTTATCAGTGTCAAATCCGTGCCAGCATGTGACTCCCAATATTTAGGAGCAACATTTTATGTATGAACGTCGCGGGACAGCACACGAGTCACGCCCCATTCGATATCCTCTGGGCAGGTGCACGAAGTGGACATGCAACATATAATACATCTATAGAGGGTTACCCATACAAGAATATCTCTTACATATAAACCTTCCAAATTAACTCCTCCTGCCCAATCTTCCTTGTAAATTCATCGGCAATAATTTCTCATTCGCATATGTTATTAGTTGTAATTTTCCAAAGAAGAAGACTCATCGAAAAAATAAAGTTCAAAGAGAAATACTTGGATCAACTTATTTCACTACATGACGTGAGTAAATACCAATCAAATTATGACAAACGAATAAATTTATATTTGTCACCCAAATAACTACTTTAATTATTACTAATCAGAATAATTTAACTGATTTTTTCTTGTCACGTCACTGTGAAGTAGGACTTTTTAAGATTTTTTTTTTTTTTTGTTTCTGAAAGATGGGCAAACATGATAAACAAATTGTGCTCTATTACATCTTTCTACAACAGTGTTCAGTCAAGGGCATGAACTAGCAGATGGAGATCAGTGGTTATGTGTAAAATCTGTAGACATTCGGTAAGACCTTTGATTGTCTTTTGGTCATTCAAGACAGAAAACAATGTTAATTATCGTTTTTTTTTTTTTGTGATGATAATTTTGTAACATTATGAAAGTGATTTGACAAAGACATTATATTTATTTCCTTTTTTTAATCATTTTTACCCACCAATGTCATAGATGATCATGACCGGGATTCATCAAGACACTGTCCAAATAATTAGTGCTCAAACGTCACGATTAATTAATTTCACACCAAATAAAACACACGACACTTAATTAACTAATAGATCGCACCCCAATTCCACAAATATTACAGCCTGATCCCTCAAACATTTAACTCCTCCATCAACCTGCCCCTGCACTGGTTCTTCCCAACCCCCCTGGTTAAATAGGCACCGGAGTTCTCACTGACAATAGTGTAGATCGGCTTGGAGGTCCCCCACTCGTGCAAGACATTTCCGATGACGTCGTAGAATGCGATGTCGACCCGGGTCTCGGTCATCCGCACGGACATGAACCCTTGCCCGTCGTAGTAGAACTTCAACTCCTCCGGATTCGGCCAGCTGACGTCTCCCCTCCATGCCTTGGACCCACCTCCGCTGGTCAGGAACTGAATCGGGCTGCACCAGAAAGGCAGTCAAATTGTTTCGAATGTTTGATTCACTGAAATATTTGCTCCAGCTATTGTTTCTGTATGTAAGGAACACCTATGTATTCAGAATCGTTAACGGATTCGAGGGGAGAATCGAACCTACATTCTCATATACATTTTTATGAAATAGACATACATTTTATCCACTAGAATTAACTCTTAGATTAAATGTACGGTTATTTAAAAGGTTAAATGGATTACCTGTCAGAGGTTCTGATGCGTTGCAAGCAATGATCGTGTCCATTTATGTAGAGATCCACACCATTTGCCTAAGAGAAACACCGACATAATAATCATCATCCACGTGGAAACATGTAGATTTAATTATTAAAAAAAAAGATTCTTCTTCTTTTCTTTAAGAATTTTCCCAGCATACACTATATATTATTTAAAATTCAGAAAAATAGTGAA
Organism: Lagerstroemia speciosa; assembly: GCA_037672795.1. NCBI lineage: Eukaryota > Viridiplantae > Streptophyta > Magnoliopsida > Myrtales > Lythraceae > Lagerstroemia > Lagerstroemia speciosa. Next base: position 4,013,103 of record CM075291.1, read on the forward strand.
CCAAGTTCGAAACCATATGTACCCCTTGTAGTAAAAAGTTTTATATGTACTAAATAAATCGCATGATATATATTATAAATTAATGAGTGTTTAGCATATCAATAAAAATAACTACAAATACTGAAAAGAGAATTTAATTGAATTGATGGAAGAATTATTACCTGAAGGATGGGAAGGAGCTGGGCCCCAACCTCCTCGGTGTTCCCATGATGTCCGGCGCTTTTGATGGTGTGGTGACCAACCACAAATTTCCACTTTGCCCTTGACTCTCTCAGTGCGAGATCAACATCCTATCCCTCCGCGAAATACATCATCAATTTTCGAAAACATTTTTTTTTCCTAAAATCTAATGAGTCTTGATAAGTCTAAATTCAAATAGAATCGGTCAGCTGATTGCCTTAACATAATTAATTTCACATCTTTCAAGAGCCTCGATAGATTAAAACAGGAAAAGATTACAACAAAGATTTATTACCTTGAGAAGGTTGGAGATGTAATTTTCCCTCGGGAGGACACCTCTCCAGTCATAGACCTCGTCCCCCGGGTCCGTGAAGTACTTGTCGGCGAAAGGAGTCGTATCCACAAAGAAAAAGTCCACAATTTCTGTCAATACACACACACACACACAAAAAAGCAGCTATCATATAAAATTAATTAAATAAAAAATTCTTTTTATTTTTTCCCATAATTTCCCTTAATTTTTGTAGAAATAAAATAAGGTTTATTTACAACCAATGAAAAAGCTTTTCTTTAAAAAAATAAGTTTTTATTTTTTGGATTTTTACCGGCGTTGAGGATGAAAGATCTCAAGCAAAGCCATCTGGTATCCAACTTCCTGAGGATTGGGCTCAGCTGTGCCAGCGCATCTCCCCTGTAGTCATGATTTCCCAGCACTGCCACGGTGAAAGCAACCAAAATGATAAGCTCAAGCTTCACCTTTTTTTTCCCTTTTCAAACAGAACAGATACTTACCGCTGTACCACTGCTTCTGCAAGCTATCCGCCGTGTAGATCCGGCTGAAAGACTCGTTGAATGCCGGATCGTCTGTGCCCGTGAGCCCTTCATCGTAGAAGTTGTCGCCGGTCGAGACTATGAAGTCGATGTCCAGCTTCTCTCCAACAATTCCCATCTACATCGGCAGCATGCCAGCAAAATTGGTGCCATTTAGCCACAAATGAAATTGTTCCCTCCACACATTGGTTGATTAATTATTTCTTGAGAAAGCATTCAATTTGACCTCGATCTTTTTACCTTTTAAATTTTCGTCCTCAATATCTTCTTTTATCGAATTTAATCCTTAATTTTTTTTCCTATAAGTTCGCATTTACTCCGCTTTATTATTTTATCACTAAAAAGTATTAAAGATTTGACTGTTTAAAACAAAATAAAGAACTGCGTGAAATTAAAAAAAAAAAAAATCTAAGAAACCTTACATTTGAGAACATTAGAGGGTAGGGGTGACCGCAAAAAAAATCACTATTTCTTATTTTTACACAGTTAGTTTTTTTTTCAAAATTTCATAATAATAAAATAATAAAAAGAAACAAAAACCGAACAAGAGTGGAAAAAAGAGTTCAAAAAAATAAGAAAAATAAGGAAAAGTTGGGACCAAATTCAAATATTCTCTTATTTCCTTTTCTGATTGCAAAAGATGCTCATAAATTTAAAATAAAATAAAAAAGGGGTTAAGGAGTAATATAAGAATAAAATCAAGTACTAAATTTTTCGAATAATTAACAAAAATTTATATATTTTTATAATTTAACTTATATTTTTTAACATTACTTGACGCGATAAAATCACCTAAAAATTCCTTATTTTGCTGCAAATAATTATTTAAGGATACTGGGCTATCATTATCGAACTTTGAATTATTTATATCTCGAAAATGAAACGCTTGGTGTAGGCCTGGCAAACTGTGTCGTGTCGTGTTTAAACGTGTCGTGTCTAAACGTGTCCGGGTTAGAAACTCCAATGATCTGGATATGACACATTTATTTTTCGTGTTTAAACGGGTTCGTGTCTAAACGGTCGTGTCTAAACCGGGTTGACCCATTTAATGTAAAATATCGACAATATATAATTATACTCTAATAATATATGATGTAATTACTAAAATAATAATATTTATTGATAATTAGTACAATAAATAAGTAAGATTAATCAATTATTGATCATGTAATGTATGTAATATTTTATATATCATAAAATTTTCATATATAAATGTATTAAATGAGTCAATATATGTATAAAAATAGTTAATACATTTAATAAACGTGTTTAATCGTGTCGTGTCGTGTTATACAAGTTCAAACCCTGTTAAACACGTTTATTTATCGTGTCTGTACAGGTTCGTGTCTAAATAGGCTTGACCCAAACCCGCCTAACTCCGTATCGTGTTGTGTCGGGTTATCGTATCGTGTCAATAATTGTCAGGCCTAGCTTGGTGGGTACGTTCCTGGGATAAGGAATCTTCCTTTTTCTTGCTTTTCTCTGTGGACGTTACAAGTGGAGGAGGCTCTTTGTGGGGGAAGGTTTTCAATGCTCACGCGAGCATCAAGACAGACATCAAAAAGAGAATCTCTCTCTGTTTTTTTTTTTAATGGTTACGTCCAAAAATAAAACACCTTTTTTTTTTTTAAGATTGACTGATTGAGTATTGATCAATCGTCATAAGCTTATGTCCAGATGAATCTCGACGCACTAATTTAATTTGCAAGCACGCATATTGCGTAAATCCAATCTGTTTTGGTCCGTGATCCGGTGCCCATTTTCGACGAAACCGGATGGAAAACAAAATAAAAAGATATGCCATCTCTGGCGATGAATAAACAATTAATCCGATGAAGAAAAAATTTGTTGTTCGCACTTTGTCCACGATAGCTACCAATCGAGAGAGAACTTGGCTTGTGGCAGGCGCAGGTGACCACGGCCAAAAGCAATCTTTTTTTTTTTGCCATTTTTTTTGAATTATAAGTGTGATTTATCATCGAAGAGGAATTAGAGAGAGAGATAATTAAAGGGTTAAAAAATCACACCAATAAAAATTTAATTTTTTAAATTTTTAATTCATGAAAAGCAGTAAATATTTAAGGTATATCTCGAGTAAATTACTGTTTAAATCTTTATACTTAAAAAATTAACTATTTAAAAATGTGAAAACTTTGAAAGTATTTTGCACTACGTGACATTTATTACGTATGGAATATTTACTGATATTATTACAGAAAATATTTTTTTAATTTACTATTTTCATCAACCTTTTACATTTATATAATGGTCACGTGAAGTGAACTGTTCATTGACATAAATGACTTGTCTTTTTGGTATTGATTGAGCTTACACTTTCCCAACTTTTGCCTGCTTTCTGAAAGTTGTGATTTTTTTTACGGGGCAAGGCACTGGAATGTGGAATCTCCATGGAATTATACCATCCTATATTCGGAATAAAATAATGCCTATTTGACTTGGTGCTGACGTGGGCACCGCTCATTGGATAGGGTGTCGTTGGGTCTTGGTCATACAGACAAGACAGCCCTGTCCGATCAGTCAGAACCCAACGGAAGACTCGTCAGCGTACAGGTGGCACCTGCCCGGAGGAAAGCTTTTCTACCCCCGACTTCTAAAGATCACGCCAGTTTATTAATGACGATGATACCCACATTAGCAGGTCTAAACGGTTCGGTAATTGATTCTATTAAATAAATATTATAATTTTAAAATTTTATAAATAAAAAAATTTGTATTAAAAAATTTTATTTTTCAATGGACCGAAATGACATAAATTGATATAGTTAGAGGTTCAAAGAGTTTACAACATATGTCAACGTGGAAATTAAAAAAAAAAGGCTAATAATGGTTAATTATAGTCCTTTATAAATTTAATTGCCTCATTTATGGGAAAAAAAACAAAAATGGAAAATATCAATTTGGTAAAAGCATGTCTAAGCATAAATATTTATATTTAAGATTGAAAGGTGTGAACCCACGTTTGAGAACAAATGGAAGGTATATTACAAATTGCCACCAGGAGATTCCTTGAATTAAAGACAAGGAACGTGGAACACGAATAGTTCCACTCATTTTCACATTAAAAATATTAAATATTTGTGGAGGCGATAATCAGGCAACACGTAAATATCTCGATTTGAAATTCAAGGGCGGTGAATCTTTCGGCATGGTACCCTTTTATTTTCGGTCTCCATCTATACGTCTAAACTGGTGTACGTCACCAAGGAGGGTTGGGCCGAGTGGTAAGCAGCTCGGTACCGCTTAAGGAGGTCTCGAGTTCGAGACCTCACGTACGCAGACACCCCCCTTGAGAGCCTCACCCGCCATTGCCAGGCGTGCGACCAGGGGCGACCAACGGATTAGTCAAGTATGGTTGGCTGAAAGATGTCATCTCACCGCTGGTGAGATCTGCTTGGATACCGTGACTGGCGACCAAAAAAAAAAAACTGGTGTACGTCTCTCTCGTAGGACAAAAGAAGGATTAATTGGTTAAGAAACCGAAATATTTAATTCGGTGTTTAGACCCGACGAAAAGAAACGTATATTCCTTATCCTCGGCAAAAGGGAATATTTTAATGTATTGAATAGTTTATCGTACTCAAAAATTCAAACAATTGCGTGTAAGCAATAACAACGACATAAACTTGTATTTTGAACTCGATAAGGTTTCATAAACATAATTATTGGAGACAGGAAACGTAAGCTTGTTTTAAGAGGGAAGACATGTTTGATGCAGTAATATTGCTACGATGGTCCTAAAATTTTTTTTTAAAAAAAAAACAACAACAACATGGGATGTATGAGGACTGGTAATCTAAGAACTTTGAGTTTGATTCATATCGTGAGAGCCATGTGCTTATTTATTTAAAAAATTATTTTTTAAGAGAAAATGTTAATATTAAATTATGTTAACATTGTACCTGACGGGCAACTTCGGACTGATTGTAGGCTCCTCTTCGTCCCCAGTCACCCACCACCAAGAAACTCAGGGAACCATCAGCTTTGATGGAGTGCTCGAACCTCTCGAGCGCGCCCTCGCACGGGCCCACAGACATGCCGACGAGAAGAATCATCGCCAGCACTAGACGGGGGAGCGCGAGTCCGGTCCTCGGAGCAGCCATGGCGAAGCGATCGATCTTCTTCTTCTCTGAGGATGAGGAAGGAGGAGGAGGAAGCTAGAGGGTCGAGAAAGAAGAGAGAAGCCTTGAAGGAGATAGGATATCTCTCTCTCTATGTTGATTGAGCTCGTCAAACCACAAAGCCAGCTTTATATAAAGTGTGAAGATTGGACTCCACGAGAAAAACTTAAATAATATAAGAAAACCATGGCCTGGAATAGATTAGCCGCAAGGGAGAAAGGAATCAAGAGTTACGGTCAGAAAGTGTGCATTTGCAAGGAATATACCATATAATAAAGAGTGACATGATATATCTCTGTACCCACAGATTCATTAATTATTAAAATTTTTTTATATATTTTTTAAAATTTAATAGTTATAATTAAATATGTATTAATTATAAGCCAAATTTTAATTTGACGAATACAGTAAAACAAGAGACTTTCTTGCATTATGAGGAGTTGTATCACTAAAAGTCTAATAATCCTAAATCTCCTAATCCCGAATCAAGATCAATGTCACTGTATCAAACGATCAACTCCTTATAGATTCAGAATTTAAGTTCTCATTTATGAGACTTTTATACATCGATGTTTCAAACTACTCTATGCAACTTTTTTATATAGTCCTGGAAAATAACGAAAAGCGCATATTAGATTGAATCCAGTAATTGCAAAAAAAAATTCTAAGGGATTTAACTCAATGGTAGGAAGGAATAAAAGTATTTTCTCTATCTAAAGTTTGAATTTCCTTAAAATCAGTCAATACCTTTAGGTTTACTTTGTCTCGTGTGTTTAATTGCGTGCATACTGGGTGGTAGGGATTAGTCGGGTGGAAATCAAAAATTACCACTCGATATAAGGTTTACTTTATCCTGTGTGTTTGTTTGCATGCATTCGGGGTAGTAGGGATTCGTTGGGCAAAACTTGAATACCACTTGATATAAAAAAAGAGGTAATTGAAAAAAGGATTGCATCAAATATTTCAAACATTTGGCAAAAAAGATTCAATCAAATGAGGAAATGGATGGCAATCACCTTTACAATTATCATAAGCATTATTTATTAAACTTTTTTATTCATCCTTCCTTATAGTATTATTATGAGATATGATCAAATAAAATTACAGAGTGAATCCCTTATAGAAAAAAGCATTTACTTAGAAAGAAACGGAAGAAGAAACATCAGAAAAGGAAAGGCGACAGCCGGGAATGAAATTGAAGAGTTTCTATTTCAGGAGTAAATATGCGGTGCCTAATACACAATCAATTCACTGTGTAAAACTCATTCATACTTTAATATGTGTAAAATATGAACGAGTTTATATGTGTCAAATTTACATGTGTCAAGATTTAAATGATAATTTATACAACGAACTCATTATATATTATCCTATGAAACAATTGCTCTTGTTTTAGCAGCAGCCCACGTAGAGATTCCACGATGCCTTGCCGGGCATTCAGTCCATGTGGGGCATGACCAATTATGCACACAGGACACCCACTTCACATAAGCTTTCCACCATTAATTATTTGCAATCAAACTGAGTGAGTGGGGTCTGTTTGGGTATGGCGCGATCCATCTTCCAGAGGACCCGCAGGAACACAGTCTCCCCATCCCGTCATGTAATTGTGATCCAAACAACCTACTATTCTCGATCTTAATTAGGCGTCCCGATTTCGTGCAAGTGAGCGCATCCAAGACGATGGTTGTCTTTTCCCACAATGTCGTCGCCCCTAATCTAAGGGAGATAATCCAACAAGTTAACTCACTTGCAGCTTCTCCTTCTCCTGTAGATTTCTAGGGTTTCCCTCGAGCATATTAGACCGAGTAGAGAATACGTTCAACAGGTGGTCGAGCATGTTCGAGCTCGGCTTAATGGTCCGGCTGCTTGTTCCCTCTTCATGGCAGTCGAGTGACATTAGCACGTTCACTGATTCAAACCATTCCATCTTATATATATGTCACTGGCACTGAAAATTATAACTGGCCTTCTTTCAATCATCTTCTTGGATCACGACACTCCTCTTCGAATCCCCACGACATTGCTGCCAAATTCGAAGGCGGGACCGGATGTCTTGTATTGCAGTAGAGGGTCTTGGGGTGCAACGGTGATACCACGTCAACACTGTCACATGGTGTCACGAGCTAATAAAAGTTCGTGATATCTGCAATTCCATGGTGAGAAATTCAGGCCACAAAACATATATCCCAACCCGTCTTTTTCACTTTTTTCTTTTGGAGTCCACTTCTTTGATAAGCCTCTGTCATGATGTCATTACATCACTAGGATCATTTTACTGCTTGATCTTGCCCGGTGTAAGAAAATAATTGGACACCGCCTTCCATCAACTTAAACTTTCGGCTTCCGGCTGTACGTCACCTTTTCTCACGTATTTCCAATGGAAATTTGAAGTGCCCCAAGGTTTGGAAAACGAGAGAGATATAAAAATTCTTATATATTTATCGATTCTTATAAATGAAGTCCTATACGTTATCCGTTTTATAACATCGAGTCATTTACGCCATCATCGTTACTTTAAGCTGAGTGTATCAATGTCACGTCAGATTAAATTAATGGTAAGTGATAGAAATGACTCGATATTATAATGTAAACAATATATATGAATTAATTTATCACTTTTAAATATTTAGAACTCACTTATAAGAATCCACAAATATAAATAATTTACAATGTCTTTTCTCTCTTAGGAAAACCATTGCAGTGTAGGTTTTGTGACAAAAATTGACCAAAGCGCCGTGTATTGTTCCATGGATTCCATGCACACCATTATCCCATCCCAGCATACCCAGTACTCAATAGTCGCTCAGCTCTCTTTCACCACCATTAATCCGCTAGCTATAGAACTCCGAATTGGCATATCAACTGACCGAGTTACTTCTACACGTTATTTGATCGATAATCGAACTTCCGTCACACCTTTCACCTTCCACAGACAAGACAACAGAAGTTATAACTCGTGATGGTGTTGTTGTCATTGCGAATGAGCTTGCACAATAATGGAGATGAACATGCCCATTGGCATGACCTGACAAAGTTAGTTGGATGTGATTAAAAAAATGGTAAGCAAGTCGAAATACGTCCTGACGTGAGGAGCCCATGTTTGGAGCTATCAGGGGTGAATCTCATACACAGAGTTCCTGACATACGAACAAAGAACCATATCACATAAGAAAAACCGCATTTAAATCATCATGTGGCCATGGTCGGGATCACAACGATCGATCATGAAAGCTCATCGACCGGTCATGCAATAAAGTTCTGATTCCCGATCAGTAGCGAACCGTAATTGCCCTCATCCATCGAAGTCTTAATTAGAGAGGTCTGTACGGTATGCAGACAACTCCTAAATTCGAGGAAGCGAGAGCAGCTATAATCAAATAATGTGCATGAAAGCAAATTAATACTGTGTATTGATCCATGCAAAAGTTCCATTTTCTATCGTGAAAGCCCCATCTGCACTGAAGTGTTGGTGTAAGATTTATTTAGGGCTCGGAAAACTCGTCAATTGGGCCCTGAACTTATATTAGACTATCGAAAATCTGTCAATTGGGCCAAAGTTTGTGTCAAACCCTAGTGTTCAAGTTACTCGTATATTAATAAGCCTTATAAGAGATTGAGCATATTTTCGCCCAAAATTCTAAGATATCGGAATGCGGTATATACCCTGTTCTCTTACAAACTCAAGATAATTATTTATCCTGGCCAATGTAGGATTTAACAAGATGTAACAAAAATGTCACTCTTGGTAAACATGAATCCAATCGAATGAATTGTGTATTTTTTTATCCCCAGATTTCAATTTTTCACCTACTCACACTTTAAGAGTCAGTGATTTACAATCCATTTGATATATTTTTTTTAACTTGATGAAATTAATGTTCTATCGAAAAGAAACATTAGGAATACTCATTCCACTATTTTCAACTATATTCCATCATATTTTCATATTTTCGATAGAACATTAATTTCATCAAGTTAAAAAAATTTCATACCAAACTTAAACCAACTGTTTGAGAGTAAGTAACAACATTTAAGCTGTTGATAACATGTTTATCATATTATATAAATTTTACATTATGAAAAGCATTATTATTATGAAATTTATCATAATATGAGATTATACGAGTTATAGTTTTACAACATAACTAGTAAAATTTTTGTATTTAAAACATGTTGAATATATGGAAATCTAAGTGTCTTATACTTATATTTACTAAATTTTACAGCCAATTTTACATTTTTGCAAATTCAACGGTCTTATATTTTGACCTGATATCCAATAAAATTTTACAATAGTTGAAACTTTTATGTAACCCCAACAATCCACATAGGTTAACTTGTTAATCAATGTTTATTTTTAAAGCTTTTTAAAATAAAACAATTCAAACGGAACCAAACTGAACTATTTTTGGTCTTTAAGTTCTCCAAAAATAAAATGGTTCGGTTTAATTTAGAACTGGCTTGAAATGATAAATTTATACCAGTTTATTTAATTTCTTTTTTACCATCATAATGTTATTGTTTTATTGTTTCAGTTCAAACCAGTTAATTGAAATGATTACACTTATAAATTAATCGAACTATTTCATCGTAAAATCCGAACCAAAACAGAACATGTTCTTTTTTGTTCGGTTCGATTCTTGTTGAAGCGGTTTTCCTAGACGCCCTGGCAGCATTGCAGTGCGTCTATCCTCACGAGGGTCGACCAACACGGAGCTCAGTCATGCGCCATATAGTCTAGGTCACATTGGTGAGGTCCAATTCCTAGCATTTATTCGACTGCTCGTATCCTCGTCTAACACAAAACACAAAAGCAAGCACATGGTTGTATCCATGAGGTTTTAAATTCGATCGACTTCTTATTATATCCTTCCCTTTATCTTATCCTTCTAGGTTTATGAATCACCCCTAAAACCGAAAAGAACACCGGCTGCCCGGGTCTGGATTTCATGTCCAGTATCTAAGGGAAGGAAATAAAACCGACTTAACTGTTGAAGGAGATGGGACCCCACCCTTAAACGACCAACAATAAATCCAAGAAACTCACTGGATTCGGGGGAGCTCAGCATAGAGGGGCAGGGAGTTTCACGTGCTCTACCTTCCGGAGTGTCTCAGAGAATCCATGTGGTCACCTCCCCAATATTTGGATCACAGGACAGGGAGTGCTCCACGACAATACTAGCCTAGCTTTTGTTGCCACACACTCGCATCATAGAGTGGATATGTTTGTTTAATCGCAAGTGGGGATAAAGACATTTCAGGGTGCCTGCTCCCTTGGAAAAAAAGAACATTTTCCAAGTCACCTTGCCTCGGCTTTCACTGATAGTACCGACACTGTAACATGTTTAAAGCATGCTTTTTCTTTGCCAAGTTGGGGTCAAACTGTTCGAGGCATAGCTCGCGCAATTTTAGGAAATTGAATTTTCCACTTCACAAGTATGTTTAATGGTTCCCTGGATTCGACTTGCATTCTTCTCCTTAAGTTGGTGGTTGTTGCTCAAACAACAGTAGGCAGTCGATGCATGGGTCACAGGTGGCCAGAAATCCAAACCTCGTTAGATCTTGAAATGCAAGGAAGAATGTAAAGTTTCCATCTCAGATGCGAATGAAAGAACAGCAACAGTATGAGACTTACAACACCATTTCCCTCAAGGAAGAAAGCAAGTCACCCACTTATTCCACCAATTGGCTTTATTACTAGCTTGAACGGATTGTCATCTCATATCTTCATCTGAAGACTAATTCTGCAAAAACCTGAGACTACTGCTCAACAAGACGTCACAATGATCTTGAAAAGCCGAGAGAGATGCAGCTCACTTGCATCATAACAAAACTTCTAGAATATACATCTTCTGTAAATTAGCTCCACCTCCTTCGATCTTCCTCCTCGCTCACAGGAGTATACCAAGCAGGTCTTTTCTTTAAGTTGCTCAACCTGTAATTTAGAAGCAGCTCCTCATTGCCAAGAGCTCGGGTAGCGACCAGAACTATGGTCTTCAGAATAGGTGTGTTAGACCCACCACTTCCCAGCTTAAACCAGAAGTTACCAAACCTCTTCATCTTCACCTCTTCTGGTCCTCCAAACTGTATATTTGGAATATAAGCCCTCAAGTCTGACTCAGTCAATGGGAAATCATAAGGGCAGATCATCACATTGGGTTCCATACCCTCCGATGGGTGGTTCGCGAAATGGGCCAGTGCTAATGGATTTCTCCTCTCTAGCACATCAACCAGGTTTCCTCCAAGTGTTCCTGGCAAAGGCTTACTGAGGAATTTCCAGAACCGATCAGAACCTTCCTCTTTGCCCTGCATCATTGGCCTATTATCTGAATCTCTAGTGACTGAACCAGTCCAAAACTCTCGGTCTTCACCACCCACTCCCCAAGGCTGAGCATTTATCACATTCCCATCATACCTAGTAATTAAATAGGGGTTCTGGGCATCAACACGGGGGTAGCCCGGGATATAACGATAATAGGCCGGGGTGTATACAACACCTGGATAGAAGGCTATGACAGAACCAACTTCAGCTTCACCGTCCAAAAATAAACCCTGACCGGCTTCTTCATGAGGAATTCTGGACGGTTTAACCATAAGAGTGTAACCCATGAGATCTTTTATTCTCTGAGACACTTCTGCAAGCTTCAAGGACCTCGTCTCCGGTATGGCTGTGCTGAAAAAAATGTCTATAGCCAGTCATGTCATCAAATAAACAAAGAATTTCCTTTTGTGATAACAAAAGAAGTCAGGAAGAGTGACCTGAATGGACAGACATAGCCGCTTCATTACACGAAAATTAGATAATCATAACAAGTGATAAAGGGACTTTGTTTAAGGTTAATCTTAACTTTGAGATCATTATTGGAACAGTCCCACTTAGAGCACCATCATCCTCGACCTTATATGTATTAAAGTTTTCAGCCTTTAATGAGGATAAAGAGGTTGAAGCAAAAACTTACCAGGATGTCTAGCAGGTGATCCACTTTTTCCAACGGCAAGACTGAGGCCACTGCGTTGCTGAGCAGGACCTGATGCAGGAGAAGGAGCCCCATTTTTCTTATTGACATCCTGGAGGAGAATCTCATCCATGAAACTACAGAAGGATTTAATCTGAGAATGGACATTCTCCTGAACTTGATTCTGTTGATCTGCAACTGAGGCTTTACCAGCCATCTCTATGATCTGCTCTACATCCGACTCTTCAGCATCACTTCCTAAACGATTGTAGCTGATGAAAGAAACAAACTTTGAGGAACAAAGCAACTGGGCCTGAGCAGCTGTCTCTTGAATCAACACAGTAAATAGACAATAAATCCATGTGGCTGTAAACTGTTCAAAAGAGTAGGATCTTAACGTGAAATCTCAAGGATATATCTGGAAGTGATTCCCAGATTGCATAATCACGATGAAATAACAGGGATACAGCTGTGTGGAACAAAACACAACTTATCATGGAAATGCATTTGCTTATTATTTAAGCATAGAAGACAGGCTATAGATGCTTTAGTAAAAAAGAGAAATAGCCAATTGAGTGGAATAAAGGAGGCAAACAAGATGGTGAAGAAATCAAATACAGTCCATGGCCAGAAATGAACATGCTCTCCTTCAAATGTGAACTAAAAGAAATCAGCCCACTCATGACACGACTCGCCAATTAAATATGATGATGTACACCTCAAAAGTTTGCAGTCTCATGAGACTAACTAATGCTAGATACTTTCACTTCACCAAATGGTGGAAAAGATTAGCTAGTCTTGACTTAAGATTGGCAGAATCAAATGACAAATTGATGGGATTCAGAAACTGGAGTCAGTGCTCAATAATTCTGATATCAGAATGGTAGTGACCTGGTGTACAGGAAAAGCCTATTAATGTCTGCTTCGAACTGGAGCTGTCTCGGATCTTTTGCAAAAGTTGGACTTTTTGCAAGTACTTTTACTGCCTGCACGAGCACATGAGAATCAGACTTTCTATCTGTTCATTAGAATAACAATTTATATTGAAAGAATGAAAAGGAATCTCAGATACAGGATGTGTTAGGAACTTCCAATGAAAGAAAGGCAATCACCTCTTGAAATTTCTGAAACAGAAACGCCATTGATTGGCCCAATAGACTTGTAGGAAGCTGAGACACTAGATGAACTCAGCTAGGACTTCTGAGGAGCCCTTTTCTCCTGAAAAGTGACAAAATGAGGGCAAAAACAGCAATTACATATCGATAGCACTCACCAATTAACACAAGAAACATGCACAATTCAGAACCCTAAACGAAATTAGGAACCCTCTACGCTTATATCCAACAAAAAAACGCAATGGCTGCTCAGTCTCCAATAAGCAGAAAAATTACACCCACTAAGTTGAAGACAGAGGCTGTGTTGTTGGTCTCCCAAAACCGAAAATTATGGTCACGCTAACGATTTCTAGTCAAAGTCTCTCACCAAATCACTGATTCAGGCAGATATCCGTAAAATACTAACCCGAAAGTGAAATATCAGTACGTTGTTCACTTCAATCAGCGGCTCGGTAGACCGGAGAGAGGCGGCGGCGAACAAGAGTTTTCACTTGAAGCAAATTTTTGAACTTTTCCTTCTTGCGGCAAAACACAATGGAAATGAGATTATTTTTTCCCCTTTCCCTGTCCGGCCAATCAATCATCTTATATGGGCTTCATGGGCCACCGGCCCGACATTTTCTCTCCGGCAAAAGCAAAACCCAACTAGAACGGGGTTTTTGAGGTTTTCTGCAACTGCAATTCAAGTTTCAGATTTTCTTCTCAACTTCACCGTGTCCCCTCCTGCATCTTCCTTCTTCACTCCAAATTCCTTTACACTGAAAGGAGTTGCAAACGGAGTTGAAATTGTCGGCGGGAATCAAGTTGAAGCTCTGGGGTGTTGACTATGATGCAGCATATGTGGAGGTCCGCGTCGTCCACTAGGAGCCGATGGTTTATTCTTCTCAAATCTCAAAATGGGCCTCCCAGTGGTCACCTATCTGATTCAGGACTCTCCTGCTTTTCGTCCAGAGCTCGAGAAGGCGCTCGAACCCATTTGGTGCCAAGGGTATGCCTTTTCAGAACTTCACTGTTCCTGTGATCTTCCTTTTCTTTCTTGTTTTCTGCTTCCGTGCCGTCGTTTACGCAAAATGAGAATGTTTGGTCCCAAGGGCATGCCATTTGAATATTGATTCAATGTTCGAATTGCTTCTGTTTTAATTGCTATATCACAAGGTTAAGGATTCTCCTTCATTTGGAGGTCGTGCTGTTGATTAATAGAAAATTGTATTAGAGGTTTTGGCCTTTCTGTCTTGCTGATACTTACTTGACATATATGTTAAAAGATTCATGAACGAACACCCAATGATTGCCATCAAAGAAAGGCTACTAACTAACCATAAGCTCTTTGAGAACTTAGAAATACCAGTTAATAATCACACCTGCAAAATTGAAAAACTCGATGCCCTTGCAAGATACCTTACCATACCTCTTTGCATAAGTCTTTGAAGACAACCACTGTTGAATATCACTCCTTCAATGACTCAAACACACTGTTATGTGAACCCTTTATTTCGTGAAAATATTGCAATGATTCGAACGGATAACAAAACTAGTGATGCAAGTGAACAGCAGTAACCTGCTAACCTGTTTTGAGTTGATATTCATTTAGAAGCCATAGTACTCTTTTATGATTTGGATGTTTTAGCATTATCTTTTATTTTAAACTGGAATTGTTTTTCTGTATTTAATACTATCCTTCTTTCTTCACGTAGTTGCCAGTCTTATTGAACTCTGCTACTGCAAGAAATGGTTTACCTAGTGCAGGTCATACAGCTAAGGTGAGGTGCTTGGAGTTTGTTTATCTTCTTGGATGTTTTGCTTTATATATATGTATATTTCTCAGACAGATAATCCCTTATTATTTTCATTCCTCAGGATGTACTTGGAACTGAAGGTTAGTTTCTACTGTATAATTATTGCTTTGTATGATCATGTATTAAATTTGACATGTTGAATTTATCTCAACTCATAGATTTTTATGCTAAATGTTTTTCTGAAGAATGCTCTTCTGATAGTTCGGAGTGCTGTACATTTGCTGTCATATTGCATTGATTACCAAGTAGAAGTCTTTAAGTTAAAAGTTAATCATAGAGTGGTCAGTTTCATTTGAACTCATACATTTGTATGCCAAAGCTAACATTAGATTTCTTTTATTGATAATGCTAACAGGCAAATGCCAGATTAGACTTTATTCATGGCTTCAACTTGCAGAGCACAATGCAAAAAATTACAGTTCTGTTTCTATGCGGTCTTTTGCATCAAGAGCTTCAGATAGAAAAGGACAAACTGATTCAGAGGTTAGTGCTCTTCTCCAAATGAAGCTTTATTATGAATTTGTTATACAATATGGTATCATAGTATCTATTCTGCTGCATCATTAAGGGAAAATAACTACCACTATTTCTTGTTATTGTGGTGTACGTCCCATAAGTAGCTTGGAATGTACTACTTGTGATACAGGCTAAGAAGGAAATATCTAAAGTTGAAGATCCTTTTGATGCTCCAACCTATAATATCCCAGAGAAACCAGTGACATTTGTCGAGGGGGCTTCCTACAGCTTCATCATACTCATTGGTCTAGGAATTGCTGCAGCTGCTGCATATGCTGTGTTCAACGAGCTTATTTTTCAACCGAAAGAGTGAGTTAATTTAGGAGTTGAAGTTATGATATTAGATTATAAATGCTTTATATAGGTACGTTAACTTGTATAGATGGATGCAACTTTTTTTTATGTATTTATCTTCCGCTTCTATCCTGACAGGACAGTGTATATTTTTCTGTTTTAGGTATAAAATTTTCAATAAGGCCCTTAAACGGATTCAAGACGACAGTCAGGTGACGATAGCTCTCATCTTTTCAGAGAGAAACATCACTTGGATTGCTTAATAGTTCTAGTGTGATCCAAATCTTCTCATGAAGGAGTAATACAGTTTTAAGATTTGGTTGGATTCTCTTGATTGTTAAAGGATTTACACCAAGCAATTCAAACCAAATAAAGTGACATGGATAATGATCTTGGTGCACATTTATACTTTCATCATGTTAACATGAAAGACAAGTTCAAATAAGTGCAATATTCATATATTTTAAGATAATTTTACATGAAAGCTGTGATAGGCTTTCTTCTAATCCAAAAAGATATATGCAAAATTTGAACAATATGCCCCTCTTTCATGATCTGATCCCGTTAGTTCCTGTTATATTGTGTGTTTTTTTAGAAAATGTGAAGTTTGAAAATATGAATTCTTTATTTGGCTTACTTGTGATCACTTGAGGTTTTAATTAGAACAGATAAGGGTGAGAATCGGTTCCCCAATCACAGGATATGGTCAGGAAAGTAGGAATCGTGCTGCCCGCCAGAGAATACCCCACAGGATTTGGACTGATGAAGATGGTGTAGAGCATATTGAGGTTATTTCCTACTGATACTGGCTTGAAAATCTCATGTTTTAATTTTGATGGCAGTAAAATTTTCCGTTTCTATTTATGTTCCCATAACCATATCAAATTAGCAATTTAGCCAGAAACCGGCTTGATGATCTGTCAGGATCATGATTGCTGATCATTTTGCATGTTAGGCTGCGCACGGGAGTGATCCGGCAAATTGAGCTATTATCTCAAGACCGAACTATCTGATCTTTCTTCCAACTGGAAGACGAAGATGGTCTTACATATTTTTGTGACCTTATTTATTTCTATTATATTTAATCTTGATAAACTAGTTATAGAAATGGTTGGACCCTTTGGACCTCGACTTGTGAACATATAACTGGTTTGGTGTTCAGTTGGTTCTGTTGAACTTGCTTAGCAGTTCTAGTTGCTGAGAATTCTGGAATAGCTCCTCCACTTTGAAAATGTAGTAGTGGTATGCGAAGTTATTGACTGTTTTCATGTGTGAAACAATGTATTGTTCAGGTCAATTTCTACATTCGGGGACCCCAGGGAGCGGGCAAAGTGTTTTGCTGCATGTTCAAGGACAAAGTGGAGAAAGAGTGGAAGTTCACGAGCTTGATAGTACAGATCATGTCCCCTTCCCCTGCGCAACTGTTGTTGGAGTCTTATGTTCCGACTTGAAGGAAAATCTTGTGTGTGAGTCGACCACAGATGAGAGTTTTCGGATCCCCTGTTCTCTTTTGCATTTGATGATCAGCTTGGAGCATTTCCATGCACACTAAGCTACTATCTCAATTTTGAGGTAATTATCTTCATCTGCTCCATCTAACAGTTTTCTCTTGATAAATCTCAAAGTGAGTTTTTGTTTTGGCTGATTTTGCGATCCGGTCCTCGGTGTAACATCTCAAAGCATGCTGGGAATAATCCATTCTTGACATGTTGGTACTCTTTTAAGTACAGATTTTATTGCTGTTTTCATTTTGGGATTGAAGTGAATCATCGATATGGTCTTTCCAGTTGTTTCATGGCACTGGTTTTCGAACTTGACTTGAGCTTGGTGTGAGGTTAGACTATCTGGGTAACCACTAACTGATGTTGCTGCTAAATTCCATGGATTCACTGCATAGTCCTGTTCGGTATCTTGTGTAAAGCAATGTGGACTGCTATGGTAATCGAGATTGCGCCTACATGGGCAATCCACGTTGCCCACCGGGGAGGTAACGTTCTTTCTCTAGGCTGAGAGAGGTGACAATGTGGGTTACTACCAAGGAAGGTAATCTTAACCTGCAGAATTGCGACAGGATCATTGCTCATAACATGGTAGGACTCCCATTGGATTGATTGGTTATCAAATGAGGGTGGAGCTCAATTGGATTGGTTATTAAGCTCAGACCCAACACAAGCTTGAGCTTGGAAAAGATGCTTTCTAATGGAATTAATTGCCGGGAGGCAGCTTCCATGAAAAATGTCCCACGCCTGAGCTGCAACTTGCAGTCCCTGCCTGCTGCAATCGAACCAGACCATGGTGAGTGGCTGACAGGCACTGGAAGTTGTATACGACGCTGCCCGGTTGGCGTTGAAGAGTAATAGGGCCATCGATCTGTTTTTCAGGTGGCTGCCGGTGCCGGCCCATTATTAGCTAGGTTTGCTCTTCAATTCAGATCCGAATCTAAGTCCTGTCTACTGTGTTTAATTAGTCTGAATCCTAGACAGGAAAGTTGAATGTCCGCACTTGTGCATATGAATGGATAAGTATCATTAACAGAAGACGAAGTTAAATGTCCGCGCGTGTATATGTCAAAGATAGAAGAACGAAGACACAAGAGTTAGGACAGAGAGAGAGACAGGCGTTCGTTAAAATTTAGATTCAAAAAGTCCCTTCTTGCAATATTGCATAGATGGTAATCAAATTTGGGGTCACAATCTCACCAAACCGCATGGAATGGAAGCAAATCTTAAACCACATCACCTTTTTTATGATAAAAAGGAGGATAACAGTAGCGATGACCAAATTACCATCCGTTAACATATCATATGAGCTGAATAACTTGCACTAACACTGATGCCATTAATATAACAGTACCAACATTATATCATTTACTTTGGCAGTGAGCAGCTCGCAATTATTTTTGTGGATGATGTATTGTTAGATTTGGATCCTCACGGTTGACTACCAGTCATCTAAAGTACACGGGGCACAGGTCCCATGTCCAATCATACACCTTGAAATTGAATCACCCTTTCAGATTTCATGCTCAACATTGATCTTCTTTCATAACGGGGCCCAACACGCGCTGTTCTTTACAGGGTACAGTGACCCGCAATCAACACGTGACAAGTTTGAGCCACGTCATCACTTGAAGACTGGGTCCTGAAAAATAAATTCTGTATGGAACAGTCAATGAATTTAAATTCGAAATGCAAGAGAATTGTGACACGTATCATCACTTATAAATTTAAACGGTTAGGCTTGAAGTCAGCATACAATATTCGATATTTAAAAACTAAATAAATTTTGACTAATTTACATTCGAAAAAGATTAATATTTTAATAGAATGTCATGTGTCGAGTTTTTGAATTTCTCATTTTATCATCTCACTGAAAACATCTCGAGACCCGACAAATGGTATCAAAACGAAGAAAAGTCTCTCAGTAGGGTCGCCTTAATATTATTGCTTTCAAATTAAAGGGCTTAATCACTTTTGGGATTATATTGTCGGCAAATAATTCAGAGAAACATTTCCCATGATCTCGAGAAAATCTTAAATCGTTTTAATTTATAATAACTTAATTAGAAAATAATAATTAAATTATTCTAATTAATAATAATTATAATAATTTCCCAGCTAACTACTAACTAACACAAATTTGCTCATATCCTTATAATTTGATTAGTGTTTCCTCCTGCCATATAATAAGATAGAATTATCTAAAAATTTTCTCACTATATAAGTAAAGTTCAGGATTAAAAAAAAAAAAGTTTTACCTTCCTCTTGTCCTTCTCTATGACCCCGTACGTTTGCTCCAAATCCCGATTCTACGTTCGGACTTTATGTTCAATCGCGAATATATAAGATGAACCGGATAATTAGTACTAAAACGAGTCTCGTAGTCCCGCAAAAAATCTAGTATCCTTGTAATAGCACAAGCTAGTCAAATAAGTTACCACGTGTCTCGATCATGATGGCAATGCCTCGTTGTGGATTTGATTGCCCCGAAATCAAGGTCGACCTGCCCGATTCTGCCGGATATCATTGATCATGGTAGTGGCCCCCGACCCCTTTGCCTTTTAGCTCAGTAATTTTAATATTTTTTGTGGGATTAATTTTAAATTTTAGGGTTACACTTTAGAAAATTATTTGTACATCGAATTATGTAAAAATGTAGTGGCTTAAAATACATGGTTAGCACATGATTTTCTCCAAGGAAGGCAAGAAATTGATTGGAAGTAAAATAGGAAATTCCACTGAACCGTAATACAGAAAATTATACCTCTTAGGAGCCTGTTAGGTCAATCCATATGTAAAGCACATGTGTGAGTGATATCACCAATGGCCACGCACTCAAGGGAGATTCGAACCTTCGACCTTGCAAATTCTATCACAAGTCAGACGAATTCCTATCCATTTGAGCTAACTCTTGAGGGTAAATTATTTCATACTAAATATTTCAAAATCACAAGACTTTTTCCAAAATCTGTTAGTGATTCCACACTAAATGCTTCACTTTTTTTTTCTGAGATCTCGATTAATGATCGCGTCCAGGCCGCTCCCACCTTAAAATCAACATCTTCCAATTCATTGTTTTCATCTTTAGGTTATAGAAGTTTCGGTTTACTATGAGTCATTAAAAAAAAAAAAAAGAGATACTCCTTCCGTACATGTGCTATTTCTCGGTGAAATCGAAGGGTGACCGGTTAGCCCGTTACCCGAAAAAAAGTCCATAATTTGACCCCTGTCACGATACGTGCAATCACTCGAAAAATGTCAACCAAAACTAACTTGCAAATTATGCTTTTGACTTCGACATGAAATGAAATGTTAACTAATCCAATCATAAGCCATCGATTGTTTGTTGCAGTTTTATCGTATGGTTTGCCTTTCTCCACCGTTTTTTCCAAAAAGAAAAAAGAAATTCTATATTTCTTATGGAAAAAAAGAAATTCTATACAAAATCACTATTTCTCTCCCAAGAAGTACCACACAATTGATACAAGCTCTCTTTTTCTGTACTATTGTCGACGGCCCCATAAAAATAAATAAGTATTATTGAAGATACAGAATATATATATATATATATATTTTTTCAAATTTTGTAGGGATAATTAAACAGCTACGTCCGCACGATGTGTCGTGAAAAATACTAATCAGATTATGATAAACGAGTAATTTGATATTAATCATTTGAGAAATTGTCTTAATTATTACTAATTAGAATGATTTAATTGGTTCATTCTGACAGCATCAAAGTAATTACTATTTCCTCTCCTTCCTAAAGTACTCAATCTTTTCTTTCCTTAGCCACTTATCGGAAGTAGGAGTTCGAAATACCCTCTGACACATATCGGATCGGAAGATTCAATTCCCTACCTATTGCACTGGGTGTAATCCGAATATAATAAAATATAATCTCGATGGCCATTTGTAATCCAAATACAATAAAATATGATATCGATGGCCATAATTAGAGGATGGGTATTATAAAAAAAAAATAACTTTTCTATTTCTTTTTTTAGACATCAATTTGTGCTAGAAAGACTATACCTTTGAAATGAAGAATAATGAAATAAAGAATACAGAAATGATTGACTAAAGGAAATTGCTACTGATCATCGAGCCTTGCGACGGTCACAGTTTTGTTAAGACTTATTTGTTCCCTCTGGTCGTGCTGAAGAAGCGTGGACTTTAGTCTCCTGAGATACAACGACTGTCGAGCTCAAGGTTGTACGAAGTCCGAAGCTGAAAGGCGAACTCCGTACTTATAGACCCGTTAAAATTATCTTCCCTTATCAATGTGAAATCAAAATCCCACCACTATGCCACGGGCTATTGTGGGCTTACTTGGTCTCTCGTGAGCTTTTCTAAACCCAACACACATTACACATATTAAGTTCATGGACTTAAAGCCCAATGATGATTTCCTTCGATTCATGAGAACAATTTCTCATTCAATTTAATGCTATTTTTCCTATCCCTTGTATATCGAACTCGATCCACCGTGGTCATGCTCGTAAATTGAGGAAGCACCGATCTCACCCTTCAATTTAGGAACTCCGATGCCTCACTATAATAAGTTGAGATGAAAAGGAGGGGAGGTTGGATCGGAAAAGGTGAAAGTGAAACTGCTACAACAAAGACACTGATGAATCGGAACCAAGACATTCATTCTGAGACAATTACTAAAGCTCCTTTCTCTTTCGATGTGACTACATATAGGTTTAGTTTAGGAAATTGAAAAAAACGTAAATAAGATTTTTTTTTTAATATCACGTAATATTTAGAAGTTCAATGAACCATAATTAGTCCAGGTTTGATCTGGGCTGGCTCACCGATGGGTAAAACTATGTCAGCATGAATTTATTCAATTCACACGACTCGAACCGAAACTTTAAGGAGAAGAAATTTTTTAACATCTCAACTAACTTCGTTATTAGGGCAGAATATATGTCACTTTCATTATATTATCTATCATCTATACTATTATATGCAACAGTTTAAGAGATTTAATAATTTTTTATCATATTTATCATCAACCTAATTTACATATCAAAATTTATGAATTGCATTTATTTTCTAAATAAATTATAGAATAATAATTTCAGATATTTTTTCTCACTATGCCTATAATATTAACAAAAAAAATTTCTAACTGTTTATATTATCTCATCTCACTACATATCTCTGCACATTTACAATTTTAATACTAAAAAACTATCATATTTTTAACGGATAATTTAAAATTATAAGATTAAAAAGTTAAAATTAATATATTATACTAATAAAAATTAAGATTATCCGATATCGAAATTTCGAGGTTAATACTAAACAAACGAGGCGCACGCGCACAAAATTGTCCTTCTCAAACGAAACGAGTAATAATTTGATGGGTGCGCTCCATGGGATGGGGACCGCAAGCAAACATTATTAGACCTCCCTCTTTTATTGTGATTATTTATTTCTTTCTTTCTTTTTGGGATTATTAATTGTTTTTTTAAATGTAATTGGCCCATTAAGATCTCCCAAATCTTGAGAATTTATCCAATCTCTTTCAACATCATTAATAGGAAGCTCTAGCTCGAGAATTTCATCATGTATCGGAAGAGTTGTCCTCTTTGTTATCTTTTATTGATTTTCTGAATCATTTATTAGCGTATGAAATTCATTTTTTTAAATCATTTAATTAAGAAAAATTAAGAATTTAATGACAAATTCACCACTATCTAGCTGCAGTATTGACAGACCGGTCAGTGAGATATCTCTTGGTTTGAATTGCATGATTAACAGCTTATCAAGACTTGTCACTAGGCCAAGCTTCCCTGGAAGAGAACTTAAAGAGGAGAAAGCTCTCTAGTGCAGGCGAAAGTCTCTAGTTGAGCGGTCATACTATGTAGACAATGCTGACGTGATATATCCGTCCAATAAGAATTCACCATTTATATATTTGTCTAATTATGGTTCACCGGTTATCAGGTTTTACAATATTTTATTGCCGTTTATATATTTTTCACTTAGGGTTCACCATTTACTTGGAATTTTTTATTTTAAAGATTTTTTAGGATTTTCTTTAGGGTTTTTTAGATTTAAAACACGTGAAATTTTTATATTATAATCAGCTTTACAATAATTTAAACTATATTAACAAAGATATGAAATTAACTGTAAAATTTTTTTCAAACAATCTAATATACATACTAAGTATGATAAAATCACATTTAAGCGTACATACCAAGAAAATCTTGACCATAACTTAAGACTTTTGTTGTAATCTAAACATTTTTGGTAATGTAAGAATACTTTGGCCGATCTCATCTCATGAATTCCATAAAAGCAAGACAAATTCCAATAAGTGAAACTTCACCATTTCCTCTTATAGCCTGGAGGATGAGTGCACCCAACAATTTTCCCACATCGCAACGGACCCGCGATGGCATCCCATAGTCGATTTGTCATAGACATGCAGAAGATTGGGACGTACATATCAAATACTAAAGGGTCAGAAGTAGAAAAACGTTTTAACATCATGCGAATCAGGGGCACAACAGCAAGTATAATTAAGTCGGACATCTTAGAAAAAGGGCATTGAATTGATTGAGGATTTATTCTTATAAATTGAAGGGAATTTGATAGGACTTAAGTCCATAAGTTTAATTTGAAAAATATGGGTTGGACTGAGGAGAGCTCATAAACATACTGAACTCACAAGAACCCATGGTGGAACGATGGGAATTCAATCTCACATTGATAAAGAATAGTTATTTTGAATGGTTTATAAGTAAGGAGTGTTTATATGTTGAGTAACATGCTTAGTTACATTATATGACTTACACTCTCATCGCGTGCCATTTCTTGCAACATTTTTTTATTTTCCTTTAATTAACACGGTCCTAGGATTCTTTGTCTCTTCGAATTCTAATTGGGTAGTTTAGCTCTATTGAGGCACTGAATTAAAGGGTGCATTAAGGCACATAATTTTTTTTTGGCTAGAATTAAGGCATAGAATTAACAGTTAGCCTTAATAAGGTCTTTTAATGCCTGATTCACCTTGTTAATGGTCGGTTAAGTGCATTCAAGGCCGGTCCGGGCCTTAAATTTTCTGTTCAATACCGTTAAGTCACCAGTCTTCCTTTTCACTATAAATAGGACCTTCCTTCGTAGGTTCCAACATACAAAACTCGAGTGTTTTGAGCATTTTCTTCTCTGCATTCGAGCATACTTTTTCCAGCAGTTCCTGCCTTCAATTCAGTTGGCTCTTGAGCTTCAAATTTTGTGCAGTTTTACACTCTCCTCAGTTGTTGTATCCTAGGAGACTCACATCCATGCTTCCTCGGCATGACCAAAAGGGGACAGATGAGTCTTAAAGAAACTATGGTTGCCACAACACTCGACAATCAGCAACATTTTATACTATTATTTTTCATCCATTCGATTATTGTTCATTTCTATATTTCAAGCATGACTTTGTGTGGAGATATTAAAATCACTTCTATCTATATTATTCAACTTGTAATTATGGTCATATAAGATTATTTTATTCTATTCGATTTATTTCTATAACAAGACACGCATACTAATTTCCCCAAAAACAACACATTCAATGAGATAACATCACTAACTCTTTCTCTCTCTCATGTCGATTAGAGTAGGATGCATCTTCTCTACTCTTTCTAATGACTTCTTGTTTGTTTTCTTGCAATTATAATTCGTTTACTTACACATTCCTTCTACTCAAGAGTTCTTATCTTTACCCCAGTATCTGTTATCAATGCCGATGGGATGATGAAACAATTATTCATGCTCTACGAGATTGTATGCATTAACGTAGGGTTTGGAATATTATTATTCCATCGTGTCGAAGCCCTAGTTTTTCACCCAAGGGATTGAGGTCTGGTTGTCTGCGAACCTTGGCACACAAGGTCCACCTATGCTTTGGTCCTGTCTGCTAGTTGCTTTGGTCTTGGAGGAATAAAGAGTTGTTCGAGCAGGATTTTGTTCATCCACTCAATTGAGGATTTTATAATTTTTCAAAGTAGCCTCCAATTTCAACAAATCTTCCAAAAGTTATGTTCAACTCCAGCAAGGACTTACATCCACAGGAAGGGTGGGTGAAGTTGAACACTGATGGAGTTTCTATAGGTAACTAGGGCTTTTTGGTGTTGTTGGGATTGTTCGTGACCCTCATGGTCATTGGCTAGGTGGTTTCTCATGTAATATTGAAATCTCCACTTCAGTAATTGTAGAATTATGAGTCGTCAAATCTGGTTTGGAGCTCCTGTGGAGTTTGGGATATCGACGTGTCATTGTCGATGTGGACTTGGAACTTGTTTGTGACCTAATTTCGAATTAGGGTTTGTGCGTACTGCTGATCGCGTCGCTAGTCTGAGTTATTCATGATCTTATGGCACAACAATGGCACATTTCTCTACTTTATACGTTGATTGGTTAGTCAGGGATTCCTTGAATCTTCCGCAAGGCTTACATTTCTTTGCCTCGCCATCGGGAGACCTTCAAAGTCTCCTATTTTATGATATGATTGGGATGTCTGTACCCGTCTCCGCTTACTATAATTTATTTCATTGAGTTACAGCTCCATTTACTATCAAAAAAAATCTCGAATTTAACTTTTAAGAATAAAAAATCCATATTACTTAAGATTTGCCGAGGGCGGATGCTGTAATTTGAAACAGGTCCAACTGTGCACTCAAAGAAAAAAGCTCCTGCTCCTTTCTTTCTTCATTTATTAAATTTCCACGCTGAGCTATGACTCCATTCTTTACCAACAAGCCGCATCCACACACAGAAAGAGGAGGAAATTAAAAAAAAAAAAAATGAAAAGGAAAACCGGCGAGAATCGTTTCCAACTACGGATCCCCTCCGTAGTGTACTTTGTGCACTTTCTTGGGCATTTATTTTTGTACTCTCTTAAATGTGGGACTTGGCATTTTCCAGATTTTACTGATTCCCGATAAAAAAAAAAAAGGATGGGGAGAGAAAGGAACAGTGTGAGGGAGCTTGCTGGAGAGAGAGACTGCTTGTGGGTGTTTGAGGCTTGAGCTTCGGACCTGAGAGATGGAGGGAATGGAGGCACCAACCTTTGTCCTCTAGTGTGCTTGTTCCCATCTTTCACTTTGCAAAAAGAGCTCAAAACCCCGATCCTTTTTCCTTTACCTTCTTAGCGGCAGTAGCAGAGGAAAAGCAAGAAACTGAATCTTTATTTCTTTCTTTCTCCGTGCTCTTAGAGGAGCCCTGTCGTGTCTTATAGTTTCTAGCTTCTATATTGAATATCTAAGAGAGAGAGGGTCTCGTTTGGAGATTTTCATTAGAAGGAGTTGATTTCACCGAGAAATGCTGGCGATTGGGAGCCCTGCTATCAGTGTCCTTACAAGCACAAGCTGCAATCTGCTCAGAGAGCTTCAGGTTTTCCACACTGCGCGCGCGTGCGCGTTTGTTTTCAGTTAACAGTCTGCTTGCATCTCTAGTAAAGGGGCATGGCTTTTTTAAGGAGAAACAGAAAAGGAAGAAGAAAGACTTGATCTCTCTCTTCTTGAAAATTCACTTTTCAGTGATGATGTTTTTTTTTTCTTTTTTTGGGTTGGTTTGCAGCTGTGGCTCTTAAAAGTTAAACCATCAGGTGCTGCTTTTACATTTGGTCTTTTGCAGGTCTATGAGAGCTGCTTGACTAGGGTCTCTTTTGCTGCCTCTTAATTATATGCGATAAACACTTATTTGCCTCAAATTATTGAGGTTTTTGTTCATATTAGTTGGGAACTCCTTTCTTGAACTTTTTTCATTTAGGAATTTGATGAGGAGTTCCTGCAACTTCTGATGTCACTTTCCTTTTTTTTTTTTCCATACCAAGAGCAGCGGTAAAAGCGGATTGTTTCTATCCTGGATGGGTACTCAAGAAAAAGCACTGGGAAATTTTAATATCCGGGACTTCTCTTCCTTTAAAATCGTTTAAGACTTCAGGATTTCTTGTTTTGATTAGAAATCTCTTTAGCAGGGAATGTCTGTTTAAGTTTTATCGATAAACTGAAGGATAAGTTTCATATGCGCTTTCTGGCATACCATTCTCCGGCTAACTCCATTTGCAAGCCCTTTTGACTCTAGTATCCATTGAAGTTTAAGAACGTGGAAAGATCACTGGGTCGGAACTGATGAATCAGTTTTTCTTGCCTGAGTGCAGCAAATATGGACTGACATTGGAGAAAGTGAAGCAGACAAGGACCGAATGCTTTGGGAGTTAGAGAGGGAATGCTTGGAAGTGTACAGAAGGAAGGTAGAGGAGGCTGCCAATGCCAAGGCTCGTCTTCATCAGTCTATTGCCACCAAAGAAGCGGCGCTTGCAAGTCTGATGGCTGCTCTGGGAGAAAGCAATGTTCATTCACCAGTAATAATTCATTGATTGATCATCCTTCTGCTTAGTTATTATCTTCATTTAAGGAAGTCTGGTTAGCTGTGGAGAACTGTCTCAATTTTCTATTTAAAAAATCTCTAAAGACAGAAGTAAGGTTATAAATGTCAGGCTACACTTCAAGGAATCCATATTTCAATGCAAGTACAAAGAGCAATTGTAGTGCATGTTTACGATATAAAGTATGAACAGGAGATCATTATTCAAAACAAACTGAGCTGAAATAAAGATGATGATTTTCATTCTTCGAAATATTTTATATGGCACTGTTGGAAGGCAAATAACGAAGAAATTCTATCAAAAAATTTGTTAACAGGGAAAATAGGATCGAAACAACCCCTATAAAACTAAGGGATCCTCAGTGTTCTCTGTTAAATGTACAACTGAAGCTATGAAGATAGGCCAAAAAGCCACCATCTACAGAATGTGGAGGTTCTGATTGATTCATCAGATGAGATGGGATAGAATTTGTTGGCGTCAATTCCAAACTGATCGCAAGGGCAATATTACGAACTCCTATTGCTTCAAAAAAAAATTTTCACCTGGTAACGAAATAATTGGAATATTCTTTCGGGGTTCATCCTTCTCGCTAACAAGGTCTTTTGATGGTGAACTCACAGATCCAGTCGGAGAAGAGGGCATCATCACTGAAAGAAAAACTTGCATATATCAGTCCACTCGTTGAAGAACTTGGGAGGAAGAAAGAAGAAAGGATGAAGCAATTTGCTGACATAAAGGCACAGATAGAGAAGATCAGTGGGGAGATATCTGAGTATGGCTACTTAAGCACTGTGCCTATCAGTAACTTATCTCTGAAAGAAGAGGACCTGTCATTAAAAAAGCTTTCTGAGCATCAAACACATCTCCGCACTCTTCAGAGTGAGAAGGTACACATTTAATGAACTGAGTCTTGGAACTCTATAATCTTCCTTTAACTCCTTTTTAGTGTCATTACTGCAATAAGAAAAGCTGTGAAGCTACCTATTTTTCTAACTGCTTGTGTGTTGCAATTATCAATATAATGTGGTTTTCCATGTAACAGCATCATCTTCTCTTTTGCATAAAAGTTGTTATGATGATTTCCTCCTGAGAATATGACCTTCCTCAAATACAAGATATCTAGATTGCACATAGATTTGTTTGTTTGTTTGTTTGTGCTTTTCTCTTGTTTGTTCGAGATTTATTTTATAATGGTTAGTTACGTGTCATAACTTCATTTCAAAAGTCACCAATTGTTACTTCACAATGTCCTAACTCATCTTCAAGTGCCTATAAGATATAGCACTATCATAAGATTTGCTGCATTTTCATTATGTTAGTTCAGTAACATTCAATAAATGTGCTGCTTGCATAAAATTGCAGTCTGAGAGGCTTCACAAGGCTCTGGATCATGTGAATGAAGTTCATACTCTTTGCGGCGTGCTCGGGATGGATTTTGGCAAGATCATGAGTGAGATGCATCCTAGTTTGCAAGGCACATCTGTGGAGCAAAGTACCAGCATTAGCAATGCCACACTCGAAGGTTTAAAACAGTCCACCCTAAAGTTGAGAACAGAACGCAGTGCTCGGATTCAAAAGGTAATGCAGATTCCATGCTGTCTAGCTATTACTCTCACAGCATGTCCCTATATATAGTGAAAAAATGAACTATACTTTTGTTTCTGAAAAGAAATGGAAAGTGATCCATCTTTTCCTTTTTGTTTTCATATCTCCAATTTCATTGGTAGGCCAGTGTGATTGTCTATATTTCTGAGGATCTTGTTGAGGAAATTATCCCTTCTTGACCTCATGAAACTCAACAAATTATACTAATGGAGAATGAAAAAGAAACTTATCCCTTTTAAACTTTTGAATACTGGAGTCTGAACAGTACCATTCAGCCTCATAAGAAAAGCCAGAATGTGACCTGCTCAATTTGACATATTCAAAAGACAGTGAGTTCAACAGTAGTGTGAACAGTTTTTGGACCGCATATATATTTCTCTTAAGTATTAGAAGTGTTCGATTTATTCATGTGATTTTGTATTATAATGCGGTTCCTGATAATATAATAGGTAAAAGATATTATGGGTTCACTTGTCAAGCTATGGAACTTGATGGACTCCCCAAACGCAGAGAGGAATAAATTTTCAAGGATTGCTTCTGTTCTTGGATCTTCAGAATCTGAAGTTGATGAACCGGGCATTCTTTCGATAGAGATGATTGAGCAGGTGTGCAATCTTCCTCGTATTTGCTATTTTTTCATAGGGATTCAGGATACCAATCAAAAAAATAAATGCCCTTTCAGGCATCGGCTGAAATGGACAGGCTCACTAAATTGAAAGCAAGCCGAATGAAAGAACTCGTCATGAAGAGGAGGTTGGAACTAGAGGATATTTGTCGAACGGCCCACATTGTTCCTGATAATAGCACTGCTGCTGAGAAGTCCAGCGCATTGATTGATTCTGGTAATTAACTAGCTATTGTTCTGTTTGTATTTCGACGTAATAAAACATAAATGTGTGGTTTTTATTTTCATATGTTGGATTCGTGTTTCAGGTCTAGTGGATCCTTCGGAGCTTTTGGCAAATATTGAAGCTCAGATTGTTAAAGTAAAGGATGAGGCTATGAGCAGAAAAGATATTATGGACCGAATAGACCGGTGGCTTGCTGCCTGTGAAGAAGAGAACTGGCTCGATGAATATAACCAAGTCAATAGATTTCACTCTCTCTTTTCATACTCTTTGGTTGAAGCCTGTAAAAGTCCGCGAAAATTTACAGTGACCTCCAACTGGGCTAAAAAATTATTTACTTTTGTAATGGTGTAATTTAAAAACCTGCAATTGTGGCATCAAACCTTTCACCAACTCAGAAAGCATTTTCCCCTTTATCTCGGCATCCTTCTCATGGATATATTATTTTGCTCGATTCTTAGGATGATAATCGTTATAATGCTGGAAGAGGGGCGCACATTAACCTTAAGAAAGCAGAGAGAGCTCGGATCACTGTTATGAAAATTCCTGGTAATGCCCTGAGAGCTCAATTCTTTAATGACAATTCCTTTTCCCCATAGACTGATTTGTGCTTGTTTGAAACTTATGGTGCTTTCCTTTGCAGCAATGGTTGATAATCTGATAAACAAAACGCTAGCGTGGGAAGACGAGAAAGGAATGTTATTCCTATATGACGGAGTGAGTAAACATTTGCTAGGCTTCTTGTGTTTATGCATCTTTCTCATCAATACCACTTGTAGATAAATGAATAAAGAAGTGATTTCTTTTATTTGCAGGTAAGGCTAGTCTCAATATTGGATGATTACAAGATCAGCAGAAAGCGAAAGGAAGAGGAGAAGAGGAGATACAGGGTAATTGCTTTCAGAAAAATCTATTTAAGGAATTGTGCATGTGTTTTGTCAATTGACTTGAATAGCAATTTGAAGCCAGAAGCAGTTTTTGGTCAGAATTTTCTTGATTTTCCATCTTAAATATCTTGTGGATTGGATGTCAAGATTACTGTGCCCAATCCCAAATTTCTGTCTGTATAAACAATCTAGGTCTGTATTCCAAGTTCCCGTTGGTTTGGTAAGGCTCCTACAATTTTGTACAGGGCCACTCCTTCACAGTTTCATCAAATTGCCTATTTAACTGGTGTGAATCTATGTTAATATAACTGAGTAAGCAAGCTCAAGAAGGACATTTGGAAGGAAAGAATTCCTAGTCTTGCCTTGTTCTTTTAATATGAACAGTCCATTTACGAATCCAGAAATTTTATCTTTGTCTACTTTGCAGGATCAGAAGAAGCTCAAAGACTTGCTCCCAACAGAGAGGAAAGCTACTTACGGGTCCAAGCCTACCCCCAGGAAGAGCAACAGCTTCAGAAAGCCCAACGGCTACTCTACAAATGGGAATGGGTCCATGACACCCACACCTTATCGAAGCTCATTTGCAAGTGGGATTGCCAACATCCCAAGTTCCTACTCGGGCCGCCAGAATGGTTACCATAGGGAGATGAGAAGGCTCTCCACTGCTCCTCTGAACTTTGTGGCTATCTCAAAAGAAGATAACACGTCCTCATACACGTCCCTCAGTGGTTCTGAGCCGGACTCGCCTCCTCAAGTCTGAAAGCGTCCGACTTTTGAATGGTGAGTTTGATCTATTTCATGCAAACTTGGTATTATTGACATCATACCGAGCCATTTATTGATTATAGTAAAGAATCGCTTGTGGTATAAACCTCTGCTGACAGTGAAACCAGTCAATCGGTTCTGATATGAATTGTTCACTGACACAAAATTTTTCTGCAAACTGGATTTAGGGGTTCCAAAATCCGGAAGGTTTGGGATGCTGTGCTGTCTTCTGTCACAAATTGGTTTCTTGGATCTGCAAGCTAGCGGACACTGCTGAAAGAGCCACCCAAAAACCTCTAGTCTTATCGTTCAAATAGTTCTGAAACGGCCACACCCCCGTGAAATTTGCATCTGCAATATCAGAGCATCTTACCTGTTCACTCTTATGGGGCCCTCTGAGTGGTTCTTTCGATGATCAAGAAACCATGTTGGTGGTGATTTCTGTATTCTGCAGGAGCAGACTTGTTTTCACAGTTGGGAGTGACTGTCATAGTGGGAGTGAAGAGCAGACAAGTGTGAAACTGCTTTGAATATAAAAATAAAATGGGTACATTGTAGACTGTAGTCAGAGTGATTTCCTTTTTCCGCACTTTTAGCTTTCGACAGTCTTGAGGATTTTGGGGTGTGTAAGAAATGGCAGAATGAGTAGTGTGGGAATGTAAGTTTTGTTTTTCCTTTTGAATTGGTTCTGTACAGATTCATCCTTGAATTACATTGTGACTACCTTTTCCATTTATTGAGTCCTTTTGGGTATGTGAAACTGTTAAGGATGCATAGAATGTGACCTGAGTGGTTCCATCTCTGGTATCTTATCCCAGAGAGTCTCATATGTCATACATACACCGCGTGAGCATGCTTGATGCCGTTATGAGTTAACAAGAAATAGTTACGTCATCATCAGATGTACGAGAAATAAATCAAGTAAAAATGTGAATTTAAATTCTAAAAAAATCTTTAAAACGCTATGAAAATCTTAAGGATCTAAAAAAAATTTGTATTTTATAATGTTAAGACACCTTTTTTCCCTTCCCACAAATCGATATACGTTTTAGGTTCATCTAAGTTTTTAGGGAATCTTTCTTTTTATTATCTAATTAATGATACGTTTTAGGTTCATCTACGTTTCTAGGGAATCTTTCCTTTTATTATCTAATTGATCTATCATGATACCGCTAATG
Organism: Lagerstroemia speciosa; assembly: GCA_037672795.1. Lineage (NCBI taxonomy): Eukaryota > Viridiplantae > Streptophyta > Magnoliopsida > Myrtales > Lythraceae > Lagerstroemia > Lagerstroemia speciosa. The sequence continues at coordinate 4,046,117 of CM075291.1, forward strand.
TAACTAATTCTAATTAATCTTTTATGAATCCGCTTAGGCGACTAATTCTTATTGGCGTGCAATAACTAAGGCTGCAGTAAACTTGTAACATACAAGGCTATCTCCTCATTCTGCCTCTACCGAGAGAAATTCTTAGGTGATCCAACCTCATCACGTGACACGAGAAAGCACCGATCAAAATGTAACATATAAATAAATTGATGTTAATCACCCAAATAGTTATCATAATTAATACTCATTAAGGTAATTTGATTGATTCTCCTTCATCACGTCATTATAAAACATGATCATCTAAGATTTTTTCCTCTACCAAAAGTTTGTTCTCCGTTAAAATTTGGCAGCCTACGACAACAAGCCGATGTATTGCAAACCAACTACTTACTTTTATCTGTTGCAGAGGCAGTAGCTTAGTTACTTTTATCTATTCTCGACGTTCCAGGACCGGTAACCCGGAATCACTATGACAGGAGACTGCAAGAACTTCAGCAGAACTCTTGGCTTCGTATTGCTTTCCTATAATGTTTCTTCTGTTTATTGCAAATGCCATGCAGGTAACCCATATGGAGAAATTGAATGAACAGAATCTAACAGCATAAGCGAAGGTCATTCCATAAAGCCCTGATAGAGAAGGTCAAGGCAAATTCATATGACAATTCATTTTCTCACTGCATGATAGAAATAAACAAAAGCTCTGTTAATCTCTGGACCGCATTAGAGTTTAAGAAAGAACAATTCTTGAGTAAGAATTAAAACAAACAACTGATTCACCTAGACTCTAGTCAAAGCACGAATTGAAGTTTGAATCACAGCAGAGAAGAACTACATGACACCATAGTGACTCTCCCGCAGATGGCCTCGGAAATAAATACAAGATCAGTAAGGCAAGATTGCAGGATATGGGGGAATTTGATTTTTTTCCTCTCGAAACCTACCTTATCGTCACGAACTTGTTGGTCCCGTGCTTCGCCCAGTGGGTCCTTAGGTCGATGGGGTTAGCAAAATTGTACCCCTCTGCGGCAAGTTTCTCCAAGACCTTCTTGAAGGCTCCCTGGCTCATCTTCCTCCCTGCAATCCTGGCCCCCCTCCGCTTCGTGCTCATTGGCAAGGGATACGTCGAGATCTGAGTTGTGCAGCAGGCTGATTGCCAACCCCCACATCCCCATCGATAGCACTGCTGGGGGGTGCCAGTGCACGAGCACACAGGGATCGGAATCCCAGAGATGTCCATTTCAATTCCATTAATCACAACATCCATGCTCTTCTTCGGCTGTTTTGAGCGCTGACCGGAGGAAGGGTTAGTGCTGGTGTCCTTAGGTTTCCTAGGCTTTTTCGGTTTTGGCGTCTTAAGGGCATTCCCACTCTGCCGTTTCTTCACCTGGGCATTCTCCTTCTTAATAGCTTCTTGCTCTTCTAGTTTAACCATTTTGTTGTCATCCCTCAATGCCTCCGGCATCTGAAGCATGTGCATGCTGTGCGGTGCGGAGGAGGTCTCAGGCAGGACGGCATAGTTATTAGGGTTAGTGGGCAGCATGTTGTAGAATTTCTCCCTTTGGCTCATCCAACCGTCCCTCGTGTAACCACCAGTATAAGGGATTGTGGCATCGGAAACAAGGGATCCCCGGGGATGGTAGGCACTGTTGGTGGGAACGAGAACTGGGGGATCTGCACGTCCTGACAAGAAAGGCTTCGTATCTCGCTCAGCAGCCATGCTGGACATGAGTTGGAGATTGAGTTGCCCCTTAATGGACTGCTCATAATAGCCCCAGTTGCGCATGTTTAATGCGTCATCGTCCATGGTGATTGAACTACAGAGGAAATTAGTACCAAAATCACATCATTTCCCATTCTAATCAATGAAACTGGTATAACTCAAAAAACTTCATAACCTGTCATTCTGAGCTAGAACCACAGCTGTAGAACTCCACAAAAAAGTTTCTGTGTTTATGAACAGACAAATACCTAACCACCACCGTATCTCTCTGACAGTGAGCATTTTATTCAGCCAAGAGGTTTACGTGTCAATTTTTCCAATGATTCAACTGGTCCACCCAATTGCCCAGCTGGGGCTACCAGTTGCAGGATTCCTACACCTGTTCTACAAGGGGGGGATCTCAGCAACTGTGGCTAAAGGTCGAATAAATTCGGCCTGCCATTTGAATTTTGATGAACCGGCAAGTTATCAGAATTTGGACATATTGGCAGGAAGTAAAGTGAGATTCCATTATTCTTAACCTCTGAACCACAAAGAGGCAAAAGAAACTGGAAAAAATGGAGAAAATCTTGCAAGACAAGAGGGAAATCCAGCCACAATCTGATACAAGGCAGAAAATCAAGAATTTCCAACCTGTCACCAAAACTGGAAACGATACAAAAGTAGTAATTTCCAGAAATCACATGGAACAGCAATGCTCTGATCTCAGGGATCTCGAATAACAGCTCGTTCATGAACCGATCCACCCAAATGTAAGCAAAAACTTCAGATCTGAATCGATTCCTACGCTTTCTAAAGATCCGAAACAGATGAAGCCCGTAAACACGAAAAAGAAAACAAGGGAGACGGATCTCCTCATGCGAGCAAAAAAGAGAGCTAGGGTTTCAAAACCAGGCATGTCACGAGGCAGATCTGCAGAAAAGGATGGAGAGATCAACAGATCCCGACCGCGAATGGCTTCATGGACAGGCGTTAATGGCTTCTCGGACAGAAGAGAGTGCGTATGCGCATGCAATGGAACAGAGGAGACATCGCCCATATATTCAAACATTAAGAGAGAGAACGCAGATAGAGATTGAGGAGAGAGGAGAGAGAGCTTACTTTGGGTGGGGCTCTTCAGGGTTTTGCCCTCCTGGAGAGAGAAAGAGAAAGAGAGGAGGAGAGAGGAGAGAGAGGAGAGAAAGAGAAAGAGAGAGAGGACAGAGAAAGAGCCCTAAGACTGCGAGAGAGAGACAGAGAGAGAGAGAGGGCGGAGACAGCCCTAGAATTGTTGAATGTATCTATCGGAAGAGAAGTTCTGTCCCACTTTAAGGAAAAATAAATAAATTAAGAAAGGAAGAGATTAATAAACAAATAAAATGAAAACAAAAATCAATTTGCAAAGCCATATCTGATCCTGCATCACGTGGGGGCACGTGCGAGGTGGTAGCTAATGCTTGGCTTGTAGATTGTTTCTTATCCTATGATGCTCTCCATTCGAACTGTTACCATATCTCATTCACTTAAATAAGACTTTTATTACTCTATCGAGCAGATTCGCTAGTGATTTCACAGCATATAATAGGTCAGATTCAGAATTCAACTCTCTTTGAAGTCGGTATCTGCGGATTAATAGCGGGTCCCGGGGTATATAATACACATTCCAATAGATTATTCAGTTGTTATGGTGTCGGATACTATCGATATATAAAAAAAATAACACATTTATTTTGAATTTGAGGAGTAAATAAAAAAATTTATAATTACTAGAGTTTTATCTTTAAGTGAGCTGAATAAACTCGAACTTATATTAGTTAGAATGTATTTAATTTATTGATATCGAGTGCATGCATCCAAAAGAAACACTTTAATTCTTCTTATCCTCTAGAGTAATAATGTCTATTTATGATATTGGAGAACTGATGCAGAGACATCTAACCTTAACACAGGCAAATTTAAGAAAGTTATCCAAGGGAAAAATTCAATGAAAGAGTAAAAGGACGAATTCAAGGAAAAAAATTATATAATTTAATAAATAAATAAATAAAATCAATTCAAGTCCATATAGTACTTTACGAATTTTCCCAAGTTTACAAGGGATTATCTACTTGCTTGTTTCCCTAAATCCACCCTGATTTCTTAACATGAGATTAAGAGATTCGAAGTTTGCTCAGTATCTTTGGCACAGTTTTTAACAAACCTAATTATTCTTTCATGAACCGATAATGCAAATTGCAACCTGATTTCATGTAGGCCTAGCAATTTTGTATACAACATGATAACTCGATAACACACGATACAGAGTTAGACGGTATTCGGTTGAGCCTAAATAAATTTCGTATCTAAACGAGTTGACCCATGTAACTCGTTTACACAAATGGGTTAAATCGGATTGAATCCTAACTCGACACGACACGATTGCTTTCATTTAATTATATATTTATATGTCAAACCTCTTAAATCCATTTAAACATACTAAGGTAAAAATTATAGTTACACCATGCATATTTAGTTGTACGGGTTAAGCATGCCATATTGCGTCAACCCGATTTTAAATAGGTCATATTCATGTTTGAAGTTTTTCATATTATTAAATAGGTCATATACAGGTTGAGGTACTTTTAACACAAATTTATTTAGACACAATAGGATACATATTGGTAGGCTTAATTACATGTGCCGGACAAAGTGCGATCTGCCCACGTTACATTTTTTACCGAGAGGCCCACAGCCACAAGACATCCGTCATCGATCTTTGGGCCGTGCAGGGCTTCCTGGATTGGTAGAAACTGGGCCTTAACTGGGCCTAATTCGGATGCCCAGCCCATGTTGCGTATTTCACTTGAATAAATGGGGGTTCCCTCCAATTTTCTGGTTGAAAGCCAACCGCCCCAGAAGAGATTGCTCTTTCTTTCCCGGTCTCACAAGTCCTCGTCGGAATGAACCCGATGTAGCACATCCAAGCCAAAGAAGAGAGGGAATCCGAACGGGATCTTGTACACTTGTAACCATCCCTTTCCTCGTGTAATCCTCGGCCAGCTGCAAGCGGCTCAGGGATAAGTCTCTAGCATGGACATCAACGGACAGGATCGTACGATACACGATAAGGTACCGTTACTGTCGTGAATGGCACGGAAAACGAAATCGATAGCGAAAGACACGTTAGCACTGGTGAACAAGTATTCGCAAATCTTTTCAAAATGATGGATGGAAACATTCAATTTGTTCCTGCAGAAGAGCCCAATTCAGAGCACAGCAGCAGCGAGGAGGGGAGCATGACGTCCTCTGTGTTTTAACGATCGACAATTAATCCCCGTTGTTAATAGTAGCAGACAGAGAGGGAGAGAGGGGCAGAGAGACAGAGACAGAGGAAGGTTAATGGTGGGTGGGTGTGGGTGGAGGGAGTCTTGCATCTAACGAATATATCACGTGACAATACTGACGTGGTATTACGAATCAACCGAATTCAGTTATTTCTGTGATTATTTTTCTCTTTTTAGTTCCTAAAAGACCAAAAAAAGTCATGAATTAGCTCGAGTGAATATACGATATTCATACGACTCGAGTAAAAGTTTGTTAGGTCGGAAGGTCGATTTTTCCTAACCCTCAATGAGGCGGTCCATAAATTTACCTTACACATGGAATTTTCTCGATCTGCGGTCGTTGAAGGGGGCAAATCTTATAGGAAGAGATTGAAATTTCATCCCCAGAAAAGAGCAAAAACACAAATTTGAAATTTTCACGCCCGTTTTTTCCTGCAACTGCTGACAGAAAACCAGACAGGCAAATTGTCAGTAAGCTGTTCTGTCTCTAATCTAATCGGTCCGCCGGGCACAAAAACAAAAGATCTCTTCTCACCCAAGAGAAAACAAAGCTGAACGAAATTCAAATTATTTCCATGGAATTAAGCGACGCAACTAACAGACAATCTTCTCTGCGGATCAAACTTTGGGAATTCAAAGAGTAAGGCGAAGATATATATACTAGTTAGTTACGATTATAAGATATTTTTTAAGTAAGATCTTATATTCGATTTTTACGAATACAAAATTTATATTATGAGAGGTTTGCCTCTCAGCGAACCGACCAGATTCAAACCCGGATCGGCTGGAATTCGTCCCCTTCTTGATATCAGGTGGTATACACCGAAAAAGAATTCTCGAGCGATAATCAAAGACAGAGGTTGAAAAATGACAATTTAAGTATATAAAACTGAGATATTTTATATCTCATGAATTGAAGCAAAAAATAGATTGGAGTAAAACTCATTTGAGAAATTGATGCCTCCGCACTGCCTCTGGTGGGCCCGTATGCGTGTGGCTGTGCACAACTCGCGGGTTGTCGGTATTCGATGATGTGCGACACGATCGGGAGCAAAATGATTTTGGGTCCGCATGGTTCCAAATATGATTAGAAAGAACTTTATATTCCTTTATTTCGGTTTTCCTGTTTGTTACTTTTAACAACGATAATGAAGTGTCTGTTGAGGTGCCGTACTTGACATGATCGTTAAAGTATGTTCAAGCTGAACCATGTAAGATCCTCTGTTCTTTTTCATCACACACGCATCTTCAACCTCGAGACTAACTGCGTAACAATACCGTACGTGAAAACATTTACGTGATGATACCGACCAATAAGAGTAAGCTATTTTTAGAATTTCTTAAAATCTAAAAAATTTCAGAAGCAACCTGAAACTAGCCGAACCATGTTAGTTGGTAAGGCTTCCTCCGAGACTAAAACAGACGAGCCAGTGATTCAAGTAGATGGTTACAAGTGATTATTGAGGAGTCAATCCCGTATCCAGTAAATATGAAATTGAAACTTGATTTATAATAAAGTGAGTGTCATTAATGACTAATCTATCAGTTTAAATTATTGGGTTGGATATCAGTCAAATCTCTAATAGGCGGGGTGAATATTTCACATGTTATTAGAGCAAGTTATCATGTGAACTCACAACACACTAGTCCCGAGTGTGAAACTCGTGGTTCATAAGCCCAAGACCAGAAAACAAATGTTTGGCCTGTAATTAGTTTTAACCCGAGTGCGGAGCTTGTGGGATAATTATAGCCCAAGATTGGAAGAAAAATGCCCGGCTCGAGGATGGAAGAGGGCCTGCCTCGTGATAGTTTCCTCCTCTTACCCAAGACTGAATGTTCAGCTTGAGGACAGTTGTTGAGGGCGGTGTTTAAAGGTATTTGTCAAGTGTGAACTTGTTATCAAGTGAGGGCGGATATTGGACAGTCGGTTTTACATTGGACAAAATATGAAATTGAAACCTGATTTATAAGAAAATGAGTACCACTAACTTATTATTTTAAGTTTTTTTATTAAACATGAGTCAAAACCTCCTGTAATTCGGGTAAATATTTGACAATGACATTAGATGAAAAAGGTGAGCCAGTACGTGGTGAGCCCAATAATATCTTTTGTGACCGAGAAAAGTGGCTTTATTGGTGAAGGCCTTTTGAGCGGCTGAACTATCTGGTTTGACTTCATCGCACAAACACAAACAAATTAAACCAGACTAGTTGCCTTCACAGGGGGGGGCCACTTCCATGCCTTGTCCATCATGAAATTATTGCATACACAACCTTCGATCGGAGAAATTCTTTCGTAAGCTAATCATATGTGTCATGAGCGCATTCTCATTCCGCCCTGAGGACGACAAATAGAGATTCTGTATGTTATATATTAGTTACTCTGATTTACATGGGCTATTGTTGACCTGTGATCTACAGGTGCGTATGCTGAGTATTGTCCATGAACTTCATTGATTATATGTGTTTCTGTTTGTCAGTAAGGGGAGGACTAACCTAGGGAGCCTCGGTATACAACTTTCCCGACGCCAGAAGAGGTCTTCGAATTTGAGTCCGTAACTAGTAGCATCGCAGCAGGCATCCGGCAGGAAGAGAATCCATGGCCACGAGAAAAAGTCCATCAGTAGCGTGCGGACGATGTGGCTCGAGTGGGGAGTGCTTTCCCAGGAAGTGCGAGGCACGGAGACTCGAAAACTTCAGTGTCTATATCTGGAGAAGACATCTTGTGTTACGGTAGCTGTGCTTACGGAGAGCTATTTTTAACATTTTTGTATAAAAACCTGAAAAAATTCAGAAAAAAATAAAGAATAGCTTAAATTTAAAACATCTCTCCAACTTGTGAATCTTGCACATATTACAAAGAGATCCTCGCATATCATTTCTAATTATGATTCTACTCGATATATTTTCAAGATACCTGTTATAATGCGATGAAATATATAGAAAAATCTTTTCTAATATGCCTATGGTCCTCCCCTAGCAATCTTCTCTGCACGACTGATACGAATATGCAGGCCTACTTTGGTGATTACGTTCTAACCACTTACCTAAGCATCGTGAGAATAATCAAACATGCTTGCATTAAACTTGAGAGCTTTGGGCAAAAAAACCATATTTCACAAAAGTTTTTCTTAAAATACTATACTCTTAAAATACTGTACATTGAGAAAAAAATACTTCGTACGGTTTGTATTACTTTCACCCTGTGACGTAGAGGTCCTGAGTTCGATCTCATATATGAGGCTTACCGTACCCCTTTCATCCCCTCTTCATTTGACTCTTTCTAACCTTATGTATCCCCTCTGTACACCAAAAAAATACCATAAGCATGTATACCAATGTTATCATGAACTATTTTTATAATTCGTAATATAATTTTGATCATCAGCTAAAATTTCGTGTTATGCACTTTTTTCAGCCACTAAAAATTCAGGTCCTCTTAGACTTTTATCCCAGTATGACTTCCATGCTACATTAGCCCCTTTATGTGTCAAGTCACCCACTTGATCAATGGTGGTAATGAAAGTGATGTTTGTATTTTTACAGGTAATTTTTGTAGTTCATGATATAATTTAATCGTCCACTAAAAACTCATATCTTTTTAGTTATTATCCCCAATTATATGGAAAAAATTTATCCAATTACAAATCCAACAAATATAAAGAACACGTTAATTGTAATTTGAATGAGTAAGTTATAACTTATTTAAATCAACCATTTCCTTTTATATGCTCAATTCCAATTCTAGTTTCGGGTATTGTATGGTTAGAACTAAAGCCGGTTCTAAGTAATTTATCAATTCATTACCTCAACTCCACTTTAATTTTATTGATATTTACTTTGAGCCTAGCCAACAGTTTAGGTCCCAACTGGTTCTGCTTCCACACGGAACTCGTGCACACTCTTAGCATTCTGGCCGATTCAACCCATGGTAGCATTTTCGTGCAGGGTCGTAACATATTCCCTTGTGGAACCAAATGCATACTCCTTTGTAATCGAAAAAAAACTATGTATGCCAGCTAAACACAAAGATCTCCTCTACGGTCCATTTTCAGTTTAAATGGATGCCTGCATGTTTAGTGTGGGATAAAAGGGGAATAAAAAAGGAAATAGAGAGATACATGGGGTCTAATCGATCAAAATTAAATTATAATATTTTTTATGTATAAAAAAACTTAAATTTAGAAGGAAATAAAAGGAGGATCAATGAATTCACTGATGAGATTTACCCGCAAAATGTTTTTGTTGCATGTCTAAAGGGGTACTACACCATAGCCACTTTCTCTAATTTATGACCTTTAGATGAAAGACCGAGCATCCAAACACACTTCAGAAAAGATTTTTATATGAGCTCACTAATCATGTCACCATGAATTCAACTAATGAAAGTTCAATACTTTGCCATTAAGTGTCAAATTAATTAATTAATTATTAATAATATTTATTTTTTAAACGAGATTTAAAATATTTACTTATATCAAATATTAATTAACTAAGTTTATTACATCATCTATGATATCGGTCCATCTGATAATTTCTCATCTCCCCACTTGTCAATTCATTTAATGGAATAAAAAAATCTTAGATGGCCACTCCTCATGATAATATACTGAAAAAAACTAGTTAAATTATTTTGATTATTAATAATTATGATAATTACTTAAATTATTAATATAAATTTACTCATTTATCGTAGAAATTTCTCACTCACGTTGTGCAGTAGAATCACGAGAGAATTTTTTTCATTTATATAGGGATAGTTAGGGACTGCCGGAAGTGGTGACGTTCAATGAAGGAAGGAAAGCAGAACAAAAGGGGAAAGCTGCCTCCTAGTCCTAGTCCTAGTCCTAGTCCTGAGTTAAAAGTTGAAAGAAGCTAATTATGTGTAAAGGCTCTTGAAGCTTTCTGAAAAGAGAGAAGCCATCCATTCCGCTTGCGGAAAGCACACAGAGAACACAAAAGCTTTCCCTTCTCATCCTCTCAGTATCTCCTCCCTCTCCCTTCTCCCCCACACATAGAGCCCATTTCACCATCTTTTCTGTGAAAAAAGGCTGGAATTAACCCTATTATTCCCAGCTTCACCCACAGAGCTCTACTGTTGTTCGCGTTCGTGTTCTTGTTTTTCTCTGTCTGAGAGAGAGAGAGAGAGACTGCTTGTGTTTGTTGGGATTTGATTTGATTAGATTCTCTCGTTAATCTCCATCCTCAGCGCTCTCTCTCTCTCCCCCTCGCGTCTGTTCTTATAACCAAACTAATCGATGCTCGGTGGCCCCCTCCGCCGTCTTCCTCCTCCGCCGTCTTCCTCCTCGGACGTCAGTTTTTCCGCCTCCCTGACATCGGATCACCCGAACGGTCTCCTCATTAAGCGCAGACGGAGGCCCGCGGGCACCCCAGGTAAGTCAGACTTCCGTCCCATTAAAAAATGCTTTACTTGAAAAAGACGGTTCAGTGCAGTTGATACTATTTTCGTCTCATGACATATGTAAATGCGGGTGATTAGATCCTGATGCGGAAGTGGTGTCGCTGTCGCCGGAGACCCTGCTGGAGTCGGACCGGTACGTGTGCGAGATCTGCAACCAAGGGTTTCGGAGGGAGCAGAACCTGCAGATGCACCGACGGCGCCACAAGGTGCCGTGGAAGCTCCTCGGCCGGGGCCCGGGGGCGAGCGGCAGCAACAAGGTCAAGCGGGTGTACGTGTGCCCGGAGCCGAGCTGCCTCCACCACGACCCGAGCCACGCGCTGGGGGACCTCGTGGGGATCAAGAAGCACTTCCGGCGGAAGCACAGCAACCAGAAGCAGTGGGTGTGCGATCGGTGCTGCAAGGGCTACGCCGTCCAGTCCGACTACAAGGCCCATCTCAAGACCTGTGGGACCCGGGGACACTGCTGCGACTGCGGCCGGGTTTTCTCCAGGTCCGTTCCATGAAAATTATTACTTTTTTTTTACGTGCAAAAATTCTTTAAATTATTAACTACTTAAGCTCGAATTAAGTTAATTTATTAACAAATAATACTCTTTTATGATAAGTAACTTGATACTTTTACCTAAGAAAATAAGTGCCTCCCACTCAGACCAAATAACTTTTTAGTGTAATATATTGAGAGTTCAATCCCATATTAACCGGATTAAAAAAGAAATGTGAATTCATAAGAAAATTAATTATTATTATCTAGTTTAAGTTATGAGAAATGAGGAGACCCATGTAAGTACAAGTTTCTACTACAACTATCTTGAGATAAATTCTTTATTTATAGCATTCTAATTCAAAAGTTCAAAGTAATTGCACGGTTCAACCAAAACTTCTTCACTTATAAGATTCAGTCTTGTATACTTCAACTAATTAGCCATGCCATTGTTCTGATCTTCACCTTATTTTGCAGAGTTGAGAGCTTCATTGAACACCAAGATGCTTGCCTGGCACGCCGAGCCATCCCGCCCGAGCCACCAAACCCATCCCTAACCGCCTCGAGCATGAGCCCTTTGAACAAACTCAACTGCTCACGGCCATTAATCTCATCAAGCCCCTCCACTGCAACAACGCCCAGCAACCCCCAAGCCAACACCTCTCCTCACCACAACGCCGATAAGCTCGACCTTCAGCTCCAGCCTGTATCGTCGTTTCCCCGCCAGAGCTTCTCGACTGGCCTGCACCTCTCAGTCGGGCCGAGCGAACCCAGCGCCGAGACTGAAGAGAAGGACTGGGCCGTGAGACTGCTGAGGTTGGCGGCTGCGGAGAAGGCCTTTGCCGAGGAGGCAAGGAAGCAGGCTAGGAGACAGGTGGAGGTGGCCCAGCAAGAGCTTGCAAACGCGCAGAGGATAAGGATGGTGGCTCAGGCCGAACTCGAGCAAGCCCGTGCCGTGAAGGAGGAGGCCCTGAGGAAGATCGCCTCCGCCATCACCCAGGTTACATGTGCCGAATGCAGGAGCCTGTTCCAGGCGGTGCTGCCGGCGGCACAGCCGTGTGATGAGATATCGACCCATTCTCTCGTGTCCTCGGCCACCACCATCGCAGACAAGGATGACTTTTAAGTTCCCCAAGTCCCATGAATGATATAAATAAATGGTTAGATTAAGGATGATTATCAGCTTCCAAGTACTGTGAAATCGATGTAACAAATGGTTAGGCAGGCTTTATCAATACTCCTGAGAAATTGACCGGTTATTTCTGATCAAACCCTGATAAATGCGATTCAATCCCTAATTTAACAGACTTTAATCAGGTTCCTCTCTGAGTGGAGAGAGTATCGTGCGTTTGACAAGTATAACATATAACAGTATTGATATCGTAACACAAATTGATAACATTTCATTATTTTAAGATTTTTTAAATAAAACTATAAAAAAAAATAACTCTTAAGATACCTGAATTTTAACGTGATATACCAATTTCTCATCCGGGGTGGAGGAAAATTGATGATACCCTGGCAAAGAGCGGGTCGGGTGTGCAGTTATTTGAAAACTATCTCATTTATTAACTAGGAGGAATAAAACGCATAATAATTATCAAACGCGATCCGATCGGATACGTGGGCCACCTAATACGGAGATAAAATACATCATTAAGAATCTAAGCCATAGTCCACTTGCGGTCGTTTTACATCTCTACTGCCGGCCGAACAAATATATCTCCCCATTGCCGATCCAGGGAGGTCGCACCGAGCACTCAGGTTACCTGCAGGGAAACAAGAGATTCAAAAGCAGATGAAATTAAGACAATGATACTTGTGTAGTAATAGCACTGACTACTGAGGAACAGGGTCGGAAATCAATGTGAGCATTGTCACAACGCACAGGAGCATCACAGTGGTTTGTTTTTTTTTCTTTTCCAAACATGTGGAGGGCTGTTCCTGTGCAGCTGCAGACATTTGCGTAAATGTTTGAAAAAGATGTGCAGTGCGCTGATGCTCATACCCTTCTCTGCCCGTGTCTCTGCCGTCAATCGAGAGGTCACAGAGCTGACTGAGCACAGCTACGGGAGAAATTGGAGACATGTTTTACCGTGAAAGGGTAGAACAACAAGTTTCACTTTCAGCAATCATGTTTGTCTTGGCAGGAGAGTTTGTTTCCGTTGCAAAAAGAGACCCGCAAGAAAATAGTTGAATAAAGGAAATAAAAGAATACAGGTCATCTTTATATTATATTATAGCAGACTATCGTGTGTGCTCGCGCTCACACTCACACTAGACCCTAATATGAAACCCGTAAATGCTTAGTTTGTGATTAGTTGTTGGATTCGAGGAACTCGTGAGATTATACCCCAAGACTGGAAGAAACATATCGGACATGAGGCCAATCATCCCTGCCCATCTAAGACCGGAAAAAATATGTCCATCTCAAGATCAGTTATTGAGAATGTTTAAGTACACATGTCAAGTGTGAACACGTCGTTACGTGAGGGTAAGTGTTAATGAGTCAATCCCACATTAAATAAATAAGATATTGAAAATATGATTTATAAGAGAGTATGTATCATCATCCTACTAGTTTAAACTTTTGGGTTGAATATGACCAAATATATTATGGTTCAGGTGGATATTTAATATAGTATTAGAGGTGGGTAAAGTTTCCTTAAGCACAATGTGCACGAGAGTGCGTGTTAGATCTCACATCTATCATATAAGAAAATAATAATAAACTTATAAGATAACTTAATACTATCGGCTTAGACTTTTGGGTGCAAACTTATCCAATCACTTGTAAAACCCACTAACAATGATATAATATATGAAAATCTGACCACATGAATCTTTGATATAAACCCAATTTATTTCTAGTAGTTCTCTCACTGACGTAAGTTCAGACCCGTTTTCAGTAGTGTCATCCCGACCCAGTCGCCAAGTTCTCTAACAGTCCGCTCTGGCTGCTGGGAAGAGTCGATTGAGTACGCCCTCGCCGGAGCCAGCAAGAGGGGAACCGAGCCAACTCGGAGTCGGACAGACACGAGGTTATGTTCATTTTCCGGCACTGGTCGCGACGGGGAGACAGCCAGTAGCCGTCAAATCAAACTGAATTTTGATGGCGATGCGCATAAATTTCCATCTCTACGTTTGGTAGTCGGGTATTAATTATTTTCCAGTTGAATTTTAGCAGTGCCCCACAGTAAATGCTGTCACCTTTTGAGGGAAAAATAAACAGTGGGCAAGAAAGTAAGGCAAATTAGCATGGCCTCCGATGTAAAATATAGAAATTTAGATTTAATTCTCGTAAATAAAATTTTCGCATTCTTGAATCCTCTCGTTGTCGAGAGAGTCTTGTGCAACGGAATCATCACTTAACAGTAATTACGTAGTGATACTAATTAATGAAATTAAGTTAATTTTATTAATTAATATTACCACATAAGAATTGTTACATGATTACACCATCACATACAACACTCTTTCCTCAACTAACTCCTCACCAGTTTTATAATACATATAAAATTTCTCCATTTTCCCTAAATTTATTACTTAATTCCACGTTTAAGTTACCAAAAAATCACATGCTGTAAACATGTTACATATTCATTTTTTTTTATCAGTTTTACTAAATAAAAAGGTCAGTACGTAGCATACAATCCTTTGGCAGCATCTGGGGTGTCGTACCCCAACTAAATTATGGTTTTTTTTAATCCTTTGTGGTTTCAGTTTACGCACTCTAAAGGCCCACATCAAAAATTTCAGGAAATATTCTCCGGTGAACCATACTTATCGCAATTTATTAAGGAAAAATATTGATATTTTATAATTATTTTTAAATAAGGTAAAGTACTAATACTTTTCTTAATAGTTCACGGCGAGTTTAGATCACCCTGGAATTTTTCATCTTCCATGTAGACGTTTATAATGAATTCGCCAAAGTTGGACAAAAAATCTGATAGGTCTATACTTCAAATGTTTCATACGTTCCACCGTCATGCGAATCTCGCTCATGATCTATACTTCCATTTTGAGTTTACTGGCCCATCTTCGTTCACCAGAATCTTTGCAGGCTTCTGGTGCTTTAGTTTAGGCTTAATTTGGCAGAATCGAATGTTAACTGATTAAATGGAAAATCAGGTATGATAAGTCGGCTTGATATTGCAGGAGATTGATGGTGAAGACCTTGCCATTGTTTAGGGTTTGAATCTTGTGGAGAGTATCTCCTGGTGGAACTCAGAGATATTCAGACCCCTCTAGGTCTTGATGTCGTTGCTGGGACAAGGATCCTCGGATCTTTAAAATGTGATGGGGAGCTTTTGACGTATCCGCCATTCTTCGTTTTAATCCAAATGTTTCAGGTCTATACTTCCATTTTGAGTTTGGACAATGAGAGACCCGTGACCGACTGCCTGTGGTACGACTCACGGTCGTCACTGTTGAGACCCATTCCTAGAAGAACTCAGTGAGAGGCGTGAATGCACGGGGACCATGGTCAACTGACTTGGAGAGAGCCAAGATTCCCGATCGAGAGCAATTTACGGTCATTCGTATATGAAAAATATCCACCGAACCTACAAGAGTCCCGGGCTCGATTCCGTCCAGAAATCTAAACTATTAGATGACGGTACCCAATTCTTTTATGAACTCAAGTTTCTCATTCAACTCAATCGATATTATGAAACCTAACACTCGACGGTATCAACCTTCTTTCTCCCCTCCCAGCCTGCCGTGGAGAATCTTTCGAAGGAGATGCTACGCCGCTCAGGTCGAACCGGTGAAGCTCACAACGTACCCTAGAAAAACCATATCTCGAAGCGTACGATGATAGGAATGTGGCTGACGGGATTTATTATGCAAGACAACTACTATTCTCATTTTCATTGGTATACCTAGAATTTCTTAATTAGTACACCGACGATGTACCTGAAACGAAATAATGTGGAGCTTGGGGGACCATATGAAGTGAGCAAAGGGAAGCAATGATAGGGGAACGACCGATTTTGAAGGTGCATTCATAGGGCTCGACCTTGTGTAATAGTATCGTCACGTGATGACACGATACCAAGTAGTAAGATCAAGTCAAACATTTAGGATTTTTTTTTATAAAATTCAAAAAGAAAAGAATAGCATTAAAATGACTTAATTTTATTAGTTTATGTCACAGTGTAGACAACCTCCCACGGACGTGATGACATTTTACTTACAAGACTGATTTCTCTTCCAGAAAGGGTCTTTTTTATTTAATATACATCATCATTGTCTAGAATCTAAATGGATGCTGACTGACTAACTCAGATTTAGATTGATCGAATCCGTCTAGCTTTGAATTTCTCCATTCGTGAAATTTGAATACAATAGCTTATTTAAAAAGAGCGAGGGCGGTACAGACAAATCTCAATAAACCAGATACTCATTGATAAAAGCCTTCTACTGCATGACAATTTCATGCACGCAAAGAGAGGAGGAGAGGGCTGATGGGTCATTGTCATGGCATTTGTGCCCCCATTTTTATTAATTAATTTTCTGTATCCATCCAGCCAGCCAGCCAGCCAGCCAATGTTAAGAACTAAAATGCATTGAGGAAGAAAGAAAGGCAGAGCCATGGTTTTCAGTGCCCGTAGTTTCTGCTCAGTCTCCCGTCTCTCTCACACTTCAATGTGCCAATTACCTCCCCTAATAAAAAGCACGTCTGGCCCGCCCTCCCCTGTCCCCCCCTCTCTCTCTCACATCCACTCAACATCATTTCAACGTGCTGTGAGTTGTAATTGTTGGGAATTGGCCAAGAAAACGAAGTGTACGAGAGAAGGGAGAAGAGAATTCGATACCCAGTATATTTGGTTGAGAACAACGGGGTGCCATCCATACATTCACCGATAGAGGAAGGGCGACGACTTTCACTAGGAGCAGCAAACAGTGACGGAGTATAATTGGAACCCGAACCCCAACTTCAGTCATAGATTTGCAAAGTATCCATGATTCGGGTCATATAAAAATTCTGATCGGTTTTGGATTTTACATTGGGTTACACTATAAAAAATTCAACATATCTCTTACAGTAATTCATTTCAACGTTAAGAATCTTAAATACTCCTAAAACTAATGCAAATAACAAGATTTCAGTTCGAGACTTGTAAATTGAGAAAATTAATAATTGTGAGATCTTTATCGTTTAGTAGACTGTATCACTATGACACCACTTTTTCGGTCTGTAGATGTCCAAAAGGAAATGATGCATAGAAAAATTTAGAAATTCAATACCAGATATAAGTCTGAAAAACTCTCATCATAGAGGAAAACATCAAGAAGTAAAGTATAAGATTAGACTATATCACCAGTTCCAAGCTCTATTACAAACCTCACACAGAAAGAAGTCTCAAGTTTATCTCTCAATTTCTCTTGCCCTTGAATTATCTATACTTTTATCGAAAACATCACACTATACTCTCTCACCTGGGCCACAAGGCTCAGGAATTCTGTGACACCGAGAAACACTCTCTACACATGACACTCCTGATCACTTTTTGCACTTCTCTTGTAACCTGATGCAGATTTCCAAGTCATTTCTCGGGTCTTTAAATTCCAGCTTATAGAGAGAGATCCCGACCGCCCAAAATTTTGTTAGGCCGATTTCTGTCATTAAAATACTGAACTCCGATTTATGTCATTTGAGAGAGGTCGTGGAACATGTTAGTTGCATTAAAAAAAAAAAGGTAAATTAACAATTTCAGATTTTGCCATTGGAAACGTCTCTTGGATCGAGCATGCCGATGCCCCAACATTGCTTAACAAGATGGAACTAAAGATGGGCACACGAACATTGCTTAACACGTATAAGGATTCTAATTATGATCTTGAATCTCGATAACTAATGCGCCCGGAACAAGATACCTAACATTGCTTAACACGATGGAACTAAAGATGGCACACGAACATTGCTTAACACGTATAAGGATTCAGATTATGCTCTTGAATCTCGATAACTAATGCGCCCGGAACAAGATACCGGAGCAGGATTCCAGCACTAACAGGCAAGCAACTTGCATCTACCCGATTCGTATAATTATTCTGTTCCCAATCGGAAAGTTTTTTTGTTTCCATAGCCGATGGTCTACCCGCCACAATCCTAAACCAACCATCACAGTGAACACCAGAACCTGATCACCTTCTCTTCACGCCTCGTAGAGCATTCCAACCTCAATTCTCTGAGGCAATGGGATCCCAAGAGCAGGAAGAGCGGATCTGCAATTACTATGCAAGACCTCGTAGAACACCAGCATGACCTTATCGAACCACCCGCCACTACTCCCGACGTAGAACCGTGTCTTCCCTCGAACGTGGACCACACCTTGACCCTTAGCCTCTTCTATGCTGGAGATCTCCCGCTCGACCTCTGCAGGGTCGGTGGATAACTTGAAGCCTGACACGCTTCTTATATGATCCTGCAAGCATCTTGTGACTTGGCCCACGAATTCGTCCCCTTCATGATTTAGAGAGTCCGCGTACCCATACTGGATCACGCACGCATAGAGCCCCTCAAGCCCAAGCTTCTTAACCACAATCCTCTCGTGCGGGGCGACCTTCGGGACCAGCAGGTACCGGAGGGTGGTGAAGATCGTGATCTTGTGGAGAGACCTCATGTTCTTGATGTAGTGACCGAGGATCGGGGTCAGCCCGTCCTGGATGTTGGTGTAGAAGAAGCACAAGCCCGGGACTCGCTGAACGCCAGGATTGGATAGCAGGACACCGAGCCTCTCGAGTTCGATCTTGTGGGTGAGCTCATACTCTATCTTCCTCTGCCTCCCGTAGAACCACCCGAACATGATGAAGGCGAGCATGATCGATATGGCAAAGGGGATCCACCCACCCTCCTGGATCTTGGTTAGGACGGCGCTGACATAGACTCCTTCCATCACGAAGAATACCGTGAAGTAGAGCGCAACGAGGATCGCCGGAGTGCGCCATATCGTGATCATGACTATTGTCAGGAGTACAGTTGTGATGAGCATGACTAGACTGACGACCACACCTGCAATACAAGACAATAATCATCAGGAAAATGGCAAACTCGAAAAAAGAAGAATCTCTAGAACTGAACTTTTTGGGCTTTCTCGGGAAAATAGGTTCCAAATCTTCTTTTTCTTCAGGATCATTCTTCATGAAATTGTTTCTTGAACCATGCCAGCAGAAAACTGAAATTGTTCAACCGACCTAACAAATGCAGCATCTAGGAGAAATTAGTTTCCATACCAAAAGCATTGCCAATGTCCTGTCCATCTCCGAAGATGAGAATGACCGAGACACAGAGAACCATGAGGATGTAGTTGACTTCTGGGGAGTAAACCTCGCCTTCTTTGCTCGAGGATGTATGCACCACCTTAACCCGAGGGAAGTAATCCAGTACAACAGACTGCTTGATCACTGAGAAGGTCGCCGAGATCAGAGACTGGCTTGCAACGATCGCTGCCGAAGTGGCGATCACGAACATGGGCCAGTAAATGCTCTTTGGGATGAATTTGTAGAATCCATCATCATGATCGAGAGGGTGCTTGATCAAGTAAGCAGTCTGACCCGCATAAGTAAGGATCAGCGATGGGTAAATCGTGAATAGAAATGCTAGCTGTGCAGAAAAGATCATTTGTTAGAAACAGTTAACAGAGGGAATGGATAACAAGAGAAAAGAGTGGAGAGAAATATCAGTTACCTGAATGGAAGTTCGATTGAAGTGTCCAAGATCTGCAAACAGTGCTTCGGAACCTGTTTTAAAAAAGAGTGACATCGCTGAGTACTATGCACAAAAACGATATTAAGATGAAACAGATTTGCATAGTTTCCTTTAAACGCTGCATTCATCCCTTCTTAAAATACCAAAAACCAAGATAAGATGCGTCATCTGTTATAGTTGACAGCAGGCTATCAGAAAACCGCGATTTCTGTCAAGAACCACAGAAAACTCGAGGATAAATTCCTAATCCTCAGCTTAAATTCTGCCCAATTCTTCTTTGGCCAAAAATCACGCTCAATTCACACTCACTAAATCTGCAGAACCATGCTCAGCATCCATTGTTCATAAAAGTTTCCATTCCCAAAGACTTGGCAATCAAGAAACTATATCGTGATTCTGGTTGTCAATGAGATGACTATCTTGTCTAAAAGGATGGTTACCTGTAATACAAAGCACGGTACCACCAAGTGAAAGCCACCCTTCCTTCCCATTCCTGATGAAGTAACGAATAATGTAGAGAGGAGACAGGGCCTTGAAAATGCCCGGATAGTGCTTGATGATGCTATAAATTCCAACCAGAGGAGTGGTTAGAGTCCATGCACCCATGATTGGTGAAAATAGGAAGCTCACTTTGGAGGTTCCAAACTTTTGCAGAAGGAACAACACGATCAGAACTACTGCCGAAAGAACTTCTACAAGGGCTGCAATAGTGAATATGATGAAGTCTGTCAAAGAGAGCACCTATAACTTCTGACAAATAATAGGACCAGCTTTTGCACCACAGGCAGAGTCCCAATGTTACAAAGAAGCCTGATAGCGGGGCTCCAACAGCGATTTCTTTAGTTTATCTCCCAGAGTGGCTATTGTTCTACTTAAAGCAATCTACAAACACCTAACATTAAGTCATGTCTGTTTTCAATAACATGAGAGGTCAGATATGAAAATCCAGATCTATTTTATGAAAAATTACCCTAAAAAAGCTAGAAGCAACTAGAGGAAAATGGAATGATGTGGAACAAAAAGAAACAAATGAAATAAAACAAGAAAAGGAGGTTACCAAGGCTTGAAACTAAAAAACTGCTATTTTGATATCACTGTTATTTACTGGTTTCTAAGTGCCTAACCTTCTACCATGAAGGCACAGAAAAACATTTGCAATTCAATGAAAAACAGTTGTTCTGCCAAGGGGGGGAAAGGTGGAAAAGGTATTCTTCATGCTGTGGACATTTGTGTTAAATTTTCAAGATCAGTTGAAGCATTTTGTGCCCCTTTTCAGAAATATAAATCCTTCAACGACAACATATTGAGTTCTTCCCTGACTCTAGACTTTCTACAGAACACAT
This sequence comes from Lagerstroemia speciosa, assembly GCA_037672795.1. Lineage (NCBI taxonomy): Eukaryota > Viridiplantae > Streptophyta > Magnoliopsida > Myrtales > Lythraceae > Lagerstroemia > Lagerstroemia speciosa. The sequence continues at coordinate 4,067,095 of CM075291.1, forward strand.
TAACTAATGTAATCTATACTTCTGTACATTTCCTGGTCGAACTGATTATATATACACATTGCATAGAAGAGGTAACAAGTTTCAGTACTTACTCTTGCTGACAGACGGAAAAGGTGCTCTCAATCCATCCATCGCTGACAGTACTGTAATCAAACCCCAGAGAAGTCAATTCATATATCCAAAAGGGTTCCACGAAAATAAGCATATATGATAAAAATCAGCAATGAAAATTCATGCAGTTACTAACCCGAAATCGCAGGGGTGAGGATACCATCACCAATAAGCATGCACATGCCTAACATAGCAACGAAAAGGAGTACCCTTCTAGCAACTATGCTCCCTTCCAAAAATTTCGCAAGTCTAGTTTTGCTTTCAGTAACACTGGGGCGGATATCCCTTGAGAAGCTCAGGTTGGAATCTGCATTTTTGGAGTTGAGAATTCCTACATTCATGTTCCTACAGAGTAGTGAATATAACGCAAATGTGCCACCTGCAACCAACAAGATGCTTTACAATTTAAAAACTCAGAAAAGAAAAAAGGAAAAAGAAATCCTATGGAAGCATATTGGCTGTTTACATTCCGTATGATTGCCAGTCATGCACACTGTATTGGAAAAGGAATGCAATTACAAATCATAATAAGATTTGAGTCATTTCACTACAGTCCCATGTCACTTCATCGTACCAAAAGGCCCACAAATCACACCAAAGTTAACCTTAAATTAGACAAGTTACAAGGTTGCATAACGGTGCTTGATGCAAGAACAGAAAAAAAACCAGAAAGCTCCCTCTGACATAATTTTAGGTAGAAGTCTGCCTTAATTAAATAGAGAATACCTTCAGTAAACTTGCAGATAGAAAGTAAATGGAGAAACAAGCAAGGATGAGAAACAAATGGATTTCCATGAAAGTCATATGAAACAATCAAATTGCAAATACACAAACCCAAGAAAGTCAGAAACAGATGTAGGCAACTTGAACTTTATACAGGAAAACTAAAGCAGGTGACAAACAGGCAGATACCTTCGCCTTGATCATCGGCATTGAGAGCTATGCAACAATATTTAACGATTCCAATGAGACTGAGAGTCCAAAACATGATGCTGTATATTCCTAAATAGTCATCTTCTGTTGGAGATTTCAATGGCATTGATGGGTACACGTACAGAGGAGATGTGACAAGCCCCCCAAAAACAACTCCGAGAGTCTTGTATGCGAGTAGCAGGGTCCCCCATCTACTGTTTCCCTAATTTATTTTTGACAAGTTGTATGAATGCTTAAGAATTAAAATTTCCCAAGAATAGTGAGTTCACTTAGCTACTAATGAACAGAAAGGTAACACAAGGAAAGGAATCATCATACAGAATCACTGCAGCTATCCACTTCTACTGATGCATTCAATCTGATCATGAAAATGAATCGATGTTCATCAAAATTCCAGGCAAACCAACTCGAACAATATTTGGGGAAAACAAGAATAATGAAGATCTGTTTGCTAGCTTATCGTCCCAGAAGAAACCTGTTTCCCTGATGTTCATTTCTGGCCTAATGATGATCAGAAGCTTTTTCTTTTTAAGCGTTTTGTTAAATCTCTACGCATATCCAACCCAAATATGATGGAATCCAAAATCTTATACACCACGATTCCCTCATATTCGTAATCCCAACTCTCAAACCCGCCATCATGCGACAATATTGAATCATTCTAAACTCTCACTTCAACTTGGATTCTTAATCTCCAACTCTCACCACCATTTTTTCCACAAGAGAAGGGCAAAAAGGGCAAAGGAATATTCCGGGCAGAGAAGAGTTGTCCTCGAAAAGGAAACTGTGGCCTTCCAAAGTTAATGGGGAAAATGGTACCACCGATGCCGGATAGAAAATTCCTGGGCAACTTTTTGTCAGAAAATCATTTCCCAAGCAAAAAAGGCTCAATTTTTATTTCACTGCACCCAAGAAATCACAGGGACTGCCGGGACTAAAGCATGAACACAAAGAAAGACACCCAGAAGCGAGTATAGAGACACGGAGACAGAGGAAAAGCAGCGCATCGCACCATGCACGCTAGATGTAATACATCTGATCAGCGCCACGAATAAACAGAGAATTAACAAAAGAACATAAAAAGAGGCGATACCGTCTGCTCTGCGGTTAGGGTGGGGCCTCCGTTCCTACGAAGGAGGTAACCGTCCGGGGGCCGGTCAATGGAACCTCGAACTGAGCCGCGGGCGACTCGGAGAGCCCGCCGCCGCTCGCGTGCTGCCGGGTGGAGGCTGACATTGACGGGGTGACGGAGCAGAGTACAGAGGATGGGGCCCCCAGCTCACTTCACTCTTCCTGCTCGCAGTGGTGAGAGGGAAGGGAAGAGAGGCACGGGGAGGCTTGCTCTTGGACGGCTTCCGAGTTCTGCCGTACGATGTTATGGGGAGGGATGGCAGGGGGAGTGCTCCAAATTTATACGAGTGGACGGGAGCTGCGCCCACGTAACACAGACGAACTTTCTGCTGTCGTGCTTTGCCGACATCATAGAAATTAGAATTTTCATTATTCAAGTTTCATGTTCCACAAGGCGACTCATCCGAAATATTTTCCTTTAATAAAAGAATTTCTGAGTTATAAAAAGGAAAAAATGCATTTTCCAATAAAGAGTTTGAAAAATTCATATTTAATAGAATTTTATTTTCACTAAATTGATCTAATTGAAATATGGGTTGATCATTTCTATTATTTAAGGAATAAGCGAATAATTTTTGTATGTCTTTTTTCATTTTTAAAATCACCATGCATCCTAATTTATTTTCTTGATAATTTAAAGACATTTATCACAATTTCAATTATTTCACAAACAGTTACTCATCTATTTTCTCTACTTTTTCTCCACAGGTTTTTATCTTGCTCATCAATTCCTAATTTTTCTCCACCATATTTTTTGGTTTCAAATTATGTATAGATTCCTCCACAGTTACGATTATTTGATCTTGTTCGTTGACGGCATTCGAAGAATTTTGACCCGTGAGAATGGAAAGTTTCGGTTGATTTATTTAATTCACATGTAACAATACACTATTATTTAATTATATTTCACGATGTTGATCGTACACAGGTCATTCACCAATAGTTCATTAAAATCTAGATGTAAGAGTGTGGAGATGGAAGGGGAAAAATGTTTTCTTATTCAATGATAAACCATTACTGCACTTACCCAAAAATGACCCACTGGTAAGTCTGATAATTTTTTATACGACAAGATAATCTAATACGACACGACACGAAATTAGGTGAGTTTGGATCAAGCCTATTTAGACACGAACTCTTTTAGATACGAACTTGTATATACATGACAAATAAACGTATTTAACTGGGTTTAAACTTATATAACATGACACGATACTTTTAAACACGTTTATTAAATACATTCATTATTTATATATATTGACTCATTTAATACATTTATATACGAAAATTTTATGATATATAAAATATTACATGGCCAATAATTAACTAATCTTACTTGTTTATTATACTAATTATTAATAAATGTTTGAAAAATCATATCATATATTATTAGAGTATAATTATATATTATCAATATTCCACATTAAATAGGTCAACGCGATTTAAACACGGTTTAAACACAACCATTCAGACACAAACCCCTTTAGACACGAAAAAATAAATATCATATTTAATTATTAATATTTCTAACTCGAATATATTTAGATATGAAATATTTAAACATGATACATCGACTCCTCTCTTGTTTTTTATGGGACTGGCTACACTACCTATGGAGGAAGTCTTGCATGCCCCCAATGCCATTTGTATATATTCGTCTAATTAAAATTTAATATATGATTAATAGTCACGGTTATAATTATTAGATATTAAGAAATTTTAAAAAATATAAAAAAGAGCAAATGATGAACTCCAATTGAATAAATATACTATATTAAAATTACGACGTGAACCGTTACAAGTGGGACTCTCTCCTGGCTACGTACGGGACTTGTGTTCTTGTTCCTTTTCATCGTCTTTTTAATGAGGATATTGTTTTGATTGATGATGTCGATAAACATGAAATGTTCACCTATCTTCCATGTACTTTGAGATCTTTGGAATAAACTTTGTATATCTTTACAAACTCACTCAACTTTCTGTTTCTGCACATAGGTTTAAGGTAGGGGGTCTAAATTGACGATTCGGTTTTTTTTTTTTTTTAATTATCGGATCCCTTTTTTTTGTCTAGTTTTTTCAAGTTGGAAAACTGTATTGAGAACCGTTTAGGGATTATGAAAACCGAACACTTCCGGTTCGGTTTCTCATGCGGGTTTTTCGATTTTTTATTTTTAATGTAATAATAAATTAAATAAAAAAATAGTAAAATAAAATTCATTATAATAAATAAGAAAATACTAATTAAAATTTTTTTAGTGTATTAGAAATATCAAAAACATAAATATGAATAAAGATTAAAGTTTAAAAATATTAAAATATATTGTTTGTATCGTCAAAATCTAATAATAAAATAGTTTATCACATATAATATAAATTCAACATACGTTTCGCGTCGGTTTTGAGCCCGCCAGGTTCTTCGGATCGGGGCCCGAATTTTCCGGTCAAGTCTTTTCAACTTACAAACCGTCTTAAATTTATTCTGGGACGCATAAATCCGGTTCAAGTCCGGTCAATTTTATTAATTTTTTATATTTTCGATTTTTTACTTACACCCTATAGCTTGAGGTCGGTGAAAATGAGTCATTATTAGTTCCGTCTTTATTAATGCGCGCATAGCCTTCCATGTACTTAAGTCAATTTATTTAATTTGCGCAGTAATGCTCGACGGTACCCACCATGTAAAGCACGGCCCACGCGTTGGTATTAGTTTAAGCGAAGAGGGCGAGAAGCTTAGAAAGAGAGTTTGATACAGTTGATGCCGCTCTCGTCTTATAATTTAGAGGTTTCGAGTTCGATTCATAAATAACACTTGTCACAGGCCGTTTAGTATCATGTATATCCAAGCACGGTATTTGACAATCACCACTATAATTTTTTTTATTATAATAAGAATTTATTCTCCTTAAACTCATAAACAGTCCTCGAGCCTATAAAGAATTATACAAATTTCACTGTCTACGAATCAAGGAAGATCTCGTTTCGATCTATTTTTTCTTCCTTTTTTTTCCAATTTTGTCTTTAGTATGTAATTATTAAGCATGTGTTGGACAGAAGCATGTAAGGGTATGAACACGAGAAGCCAAGTAAAGACTTCATATGGAGCATTGAAAGGAGCGGGCTTACCTCGAGACGTGGACGATGCAATTTTCTTCTTGTCACCTTGACTTTATTGGTTCGTTTTGGAATGATTTTTCGAATCGAACCATGAAGACACTTAATTTATATTGAGATTACGTGAAATTATATCTAACCAAAAAATTTAAATTAACAGATAAAGAAGTATTAATTTTCTTATATATTTTAAAATTTTTTATTAATTTTTTGAAATATTCATCTTTTTGTGACAACGTAACCTATACTTATCAAATGTTCAAGAGACACGCTCTCAGCAACTACCAATACGCCAGATATTCTCTTCTTCCAACTACGGAAGAGTGCAAACAGTTGATCAGGAATCGAGTTTTTCCTTTCACATTTGGCTTGACGACCGTGAGTTCAATGTTGGATTTTTTTAATTCGGCTAAATGGTCCAACAAAATATTATTGACCGAGTATCTATGTTATTCTAATAGTTGGCCCGATCAAGTGATCTAATTAAGTTTATTAACTTGCGTTAATGACATCTAGTAAAGCGTGAGGACTAGTGTGCATATACGAAAATGTAATTTCTGATCTTATGATGGCGAAATTATAAATTAATAAAGCCTCTGGCACCGATGTGCAATAGATGGGGCTATGGTTCCTAGGCTACACACTATAAACCCGACTCTTCTGATATCTCATTATTCGTTGCGAGTCAGAGAGAAATTCTACTGTCTCTCAGGAAGTAGGTGTGGAGCCAGAAGACCCAAACCCGAAATTCGACTTAGGGTATGTCGTAATGGATTCAGGTACACCGCTGTTTATATTTGTGCATAATATCTTAATGATTTCAGCACGTACGATCTTGGAATTATTCGGTTTCTAAATCCTTCATTCAACACTTGAGACTAGCAACATGTAAGGTGACAACATTGAATTAGAATATGCCAATTGGGGCTGAAACTATGCTCCAAATACATAAAAACAAAGACATGACAGATAGAAATGGAAGTCAATTAAAACTACAGGAAAATAGAAGGAGAAAATAATCCAAATGATACTATTTGAAATTGAGAAATTTTTAGGTGATCATATCTTATAACGTGAAATAAAAAATATCAATTAAAATATAATAAAAATTAATATTAATCTTCTGAGTAATTAAAATAATTAACACTAATTAAAATAAATTAGTTAATTTTTTTCATTATATTATTATAATTATGATGTAGGCGTATTTAAGATATTTTTTATTTGAAAGCCATCAAATATTACGAGGAACGACCACCGCGATGGTGGACGGCGTGATGATGACGACGAGACATGCACTCGTTTTTTTGAAAACTCTGGATAGGATGTGATAGGCTTGAAGAGGTATTGGTTGACTGAGACTTGGAAAGCAGGCTCCAACCGACGAATATTCTTCTGTAACCGGGGGTAAATGAGTGGTCCGGACCGGTTTTTTTGAAAATTATCGGGTTTTAGTTATTTTTGGTTCGGTTTTTATCCTAAAAAATCGTATCGAGAACCGTTTATGGTTATAAAAATCACCTACTTCGGGTTCTTTTTTTAGACGGTTTTTCGGGTTTCAACTTTTATTATAATAATATATTGAATACAAAAATAATAAAATAAAATTCATTATAATAAATGAGAAATACTAATTATAAATATTTTAGTATATTAAGAAGATAAAATACATAAATGTGAATGCATATTCAAGTTTAAAAAAATCAATATATATTTGTATTATCAAAATCTAATAATAAAATAGTTTATTACGTATAAAATAAATTTAACACAGTTTCCTATTTGGTTTCTGGCTCTGTCAGGTTTTCAGATCGGGGCTCGAAATTTTCCAGTCCAGTTTTTTCACATTAAAAACCGCTTTGAATTTATTCCGAAACTCATAAATCCGATTATTTAGGTTCCGGTTCGGTCGATCTTTTCGTTTTTCGAACTTTCAGTTTTTAACTTACACCTCTATCCGTAACTTGCACAAAAAAATTTACTATTGTACTTGAATTTTAATAACAAGCGTGCTATTACCTTTTTTATCGGTCAGTAGTCGGAAATTTAATCGGACATAATTAATTCATGTGATTTCCATATTTTATTTAGTAATATTTCCACGACGCGGCGGCTTAGATTCAAAAAATACACCCACACCACACGGATAAGGTTGATCGGATTCTTCGATACGAGGAGCGGAATTTTTTCTATTTAAATTTGATCAAGACTAACAATTGATTTCTCCGTTGAAATCAGGATCTAATCCACGCGTTCCGAGTGAATCTAATTCCCCAGGGGCTTCCCACTCTATTCCAACAACCAAGTAGCACCCCCTGAAATGGTTGCCTTTTCACTTCGAGGTGGACCGACGAACCCGAAAGCTCCATCTCGGATAGCCCGCGGGCTCTGTGAAATTCTATTGACGCTTGATGTTAGACATTCCGGCCGATATTGCGAGGCTTATAAACTTAATATAATAATAGAAAATAAATAGAAATGAAATAAGCACGTAATTCTCTCGATAAAAATACGTATATTGATTGAGAGAGAAAGGATCTAATGTGGTTGGGTCGCAATAATCTAAGATCAATAGGTCTCGCACCGTCCTCTAATTTATTTTAATTTGTGCATTATTTTTACTCTAATTTGTAGGTTTGATTATTTTATTTTTATATAATTTGAAACTATTTTTCGGAGTGTGTCACATTAGCAGAGTTGTCACGTGGTGCCCAGTCAAGCCAGCACCCACATCGTAGTGCCACTAAATGATTTTACCGAGTCTTAGTAACTCTTGATCAGCATCTGGCACAGAGCCAGTGAGTTCTAGTCTCGCGGTAAATAAAGTTTTCAGTGGAGTGGTTAATATATCCGTCAAATTAAAAGTTGACATATAATAAAAAATCTTAAAAAATAAAAAGTTATAAATAAATGATGAATTCTAATTAGAAAAAAAATATAAATTATAAAAATATTAAAAAATCTAATAAATGGTGAACTATAATGGAAAAAAATATATAAACGTTGAATTCTAATTGGATGGATATGTCACTTTAGCACTGTCTACCTGGTATGACCGTTCCACTGAAAATTTTCTCATCGCAATGGCACAAGAAGATGCAAGTCTGGAGGGCAAAATAATTTTGCATGTCGCATAATAACTTTGTTTTTTGTTTTAAAAGGCAGACTCTGTAAATTAATCACCATGCTGGTTGAAAATATTTTGATCTGTACACTGATTCAATCCTCTAGCAAAATGTTTCATGTAACTCAATCTTTATACCATTTCCTCACGGGTTCTCCCCCAGCATTCCCTCTCGCCCGACTAATGTTAAGCAGTTCTTGATGCAGAACAGACATACCTCAGGGGGACAGATCCAAAAAATTTGTTCAAGAGACAAAACTGGACAAAAAGAGTGATATAACGAATTCATGAGATGAAAAATGGTAATTCAATAAAAATGGAATAAAATTGAGTAAAATATGTATAGTATTTGACGAATTTTCCCGAAATCAAACCGGAATTCACCCCAAAAAAAGGCCTCCATGCTGTCGCTATTATTTTTAATATGAAATCAAGAAAATTATGTTTTTTTTTTTGATAACCGAGGTATCCGAGCGCCTTCCGGGCCCGACTAGCGGTGGTTGCGACACCTCCTCCTCGGGGTACACGCAATAGCCCGCAAACCACGTGTACCGGGTAAGCCAGGCGAACCTAATGGGCTCAAGAGGGCTGAAAATCCCCACCCACGGAAACATGCTCCTCCTAGGAATTGAACCCAGGACCTCTTGATAGAGGTCCCAGGCTCCCACCAGTGGGGCTATGCCCCCGTGGGCATCAAGAAAATTATGTTGATTTATAGTGATACGACTCCCATGTTTTTTAAATGTTCTTTTCGATATTTAGCCAAAAAAAAGTTCTTTTCCTGTTAAGCAGGCACCGTGTACAACTTGTATAGGCTTAAAGTCAAAGAGCCGACCCCACAAGGCGCCTTATTCTGCATGCTGCTCTGATTTTCTTGGAAATTTCGATTTCCCTGACCATCACTTTCCAATTGAATTCCCTCTTCCGGCAACCGGGGCAGAGCTGCACTATTGATGTGATATTATAAATTAATATAATTTAATTTTTAATAAAATATAAAAGAAAAAAATAATCCTAAAAATAATTTGATTTAATTGACTCGTAACGACATGTCAATACTGTCACGTAGTATATCCATAATCTACAAAACTTTCTCCAACGGGAGGTTGGATTAGATATTATCTGGGCAGCGAGATGCTCTCTTTCCATTTTCGTGATACTGAGTTCGAATCCCATCAGAGAGTAATAGTATAGGAATCATGATTCTAGTCGAGGTCCACGTTGACTTTTTAATTCGACTCATATAGTTCAATCATATATTATTAACCGAATATTTATGCTATTATAACAGTTGATCCGATTAATTCTAATGATGGACCGTAAGGACATCTCATCAAATGCAGAGCTACCATGCATGTAGTCCAGGCCACAGGTCTAGAACCGGTCGGTTCCGGTTCCGTGGCCTCTTAGAACCGGTCTTGAACCTTCATTTGGACAGTTTAAGAGCGGTTCCAATTCAGAACCACGGTTCGGTCCGGTTCCGAACCAATTGGTTCGATTTTTATTAAAATTAAATAAAATTTGATATATATAATGAATTCATTGTGTAAATCACAGTTAAATTTTTGACACATTTAAAAATCTTTATAATTATTAATAGTTAACTCTATACATGTCAAGATTTAAATAGTAACTTATACAATCAACTTATTTATATTTTACTTCAAGAAATATCCGAAAAGGAAAAAGATGGGGTAGGCCTGCGTGGAGTTGGAGGTAGGCCTGGGGTGGGGTGGGGGCTGTCACAGCAGTGAAAGGGGGCCGATGGGATTCAATTTATTTATTTATTTTTTTTTTTTTACTTTTCCCGCTGGTTCCGATTCGAAACTGAAGTCGACGGTTCTGATTTTAAAGACCAATGGAACCGGCCCTGAACCTTAAAACTTATGGTTCGAGGACGGTTCGGATTTTAACCTATTTCGATCCGATTTTGACAGGGCCGGTTCTGGGCCCAAACCGGCCCGTGGCCAGGGCTATGTGCAGGTACCAAAAAGGTTATTTTTAATTTTATGACGAGTGGAGTTAGAAACTAATAAAATCCATGCACTATTTTGCAATTGAAGGGTTAAGGCCATAGAGAAATCCACGGTCTCTCCAAAGGCAAGTATAGACTCAGAAGATCCAGATCGAATTCAGTTTTATCGACTACCATGGTGGATTCCGTTACACTTCCACTTTATATTTCATGTTCTCTTAACAATCTTCACATGTATGATATTAGAATTTAATTCGGTCTCTAAATCTTTCAGTCCGAGATAAACCGCATGTCTAGATCCATCGTGGAAGAGGCTCATTAATCGCGGTCAAGATTACAGGTCGGGCAATTGTGTTATGTCTGTATACGTCACTCTCCCTTGTGAACTGGCTAGCCAAAAAAGCTATGCATTAATTAGCTGAATGGCTATTATGGCCAATTCCTTCACCTGGCTGGCATCACAGTCATTTTCAAGGTTCATCTTTCGGAAATCTTACTCAGCAAAATTATGACTGGTGGGTGAATGAGTTGGCTCCCTGTTAAAAGGGCAAACTCCCACAGCCGATGCTAGGATGAGTTAATTAACTTCAGGTTTTCATCGTCGGTTTAACTGTCATGGATTATTGTCGAATTTGCTATTACAAGCTTTTTTCTCTCCTCAGAAAGTCACGAACAATGCTCCGTCTTCCCTTATCTACCATGACGTCAACTTTAATCGTTAATTGCTAAAGTGTAACGTTAATTTTGGAGGAGACCGAGCGTACTCGATTGGTATTGCTTGGGCAGTTGGCGAGGGTTAGAAGGTAAAATTTTGGAGCGATTAGTTAGTGGGCTGGAGAGTGTGCACCGAGGAGCCATATTAGCCAGTGCATAATTAATTTTGTTGATATGTAATACTGATATTCAGAAATTTAACGGACCCACTCGGAGTTGCCCAGGCATACATCTTAGAAACTATAACAGGGATTCCAGTGTCCCCGATGCTTTCATGTTGAGCTTGTTTGTGAAGGGAGGAGGACACTTTGCATATCATAGCTGCAAGATTGTCCCATGGCGGCTGGGACATGGAGTGATATGCATCAGGGCAAGTTCCCGTTTTGTCCGGTTACAGTGACACGGGCTAAGAAATTTAAAGAAGAGCGTACGAGCTAGTTCGAGGAATTTGGGCTCGAACAAATTTATGGAAGCCCATTGATGCAAGCCCACATGAATTAGATATGTTCGTCAATTTGATTTAAGTTCCAGACAAGTTTAATCAAAGCCAAACATAATTGCTGCAAGTGTAAGTAAAGTTTTTAAAAATAAAAATTATTGAGACACAAAGGGACAGGGCTGCCCTACAATGTCACTGAAAAGCATATGTTGCATAACTAGTGGGCAAGCAGCGGTGCTGTGAACACCGACAGGTTGATGAATGGTCTAATTCGCAAAACAGTCCTCACGGGTTAGACAGATTTTCAAGAATATAGAACAGAACTATTCCTTTCCTGTCAGACAATGTGTTATTCTTGATACTTTGAAGAGTTTGAGAATCCACTGAACTTTGTTACGCTCTGCAACAGGACTTATCGGTTCAATCTTAATGAGATTCTCGAGTTCCTTGTGTAGAGTCTTTATCATCCATTGATTTGATTCTTATCTCGTTCGGTGACGGATCAAAGTCCTTCCATCCAACACGTGTTCTTTGCAGACTCTTGGAATTGATCGGCAACCACTTATTCATTAGAACAAGCATGAGCGAAGTTAATTTAGAACATCGAAAATCACATTTCGTCAGGAACTGTAGATAACAAGCTCGTGCAACACGGGTCATGTTATAACACGATATGACCCTTTACATACATGGGAGAGTTTATTTATGATTAGAATCAAACTTATAGTTTCATAAGGAGTAACTGTGGTCTCTCCTGTCCTCCTCCGTTCATACCAGAAGCTCGCGTTGGATTTCTACGGGACGGTGTACCCTGGGACAGAGAAGGGCAAAATAGGAAAGACAAGAAAGAACGTTAGTTAGTTAGGAGAGACGGAAACTTCGAGAAATTCTTAGATGATTTTACCCCACTACGTAGCGTGAGGAAGTACTAACTGAAATATGATAAATAAGTAAATTATTATTAACCATTGGAGAGAAGAAATTCTTCCCTTCAGTTAAGGAAGGGTTTGCTTTAACAGTCTGAGTTAGTTATTAGATGGAACTGTCTTGTTTAAAAAGAGGAAGAGGTGTTGTGAGAGGCCATTGTTTCTTAGTTTCATGGAGCACTTACTTCCACATTTCTTTCCAGCAGGTCGGTTCCTGATGTTGCACCTCTTCGGGATCGAGATGGCGGTGGCCGGCATTATCCCGGCCTGCTTGGCCAACGGCGACAGCAGCACCGCGCAGAGACACCGTGGGGAGGTCTTGATGAGGGCGTTGACCCTCACGCAGCAAGGGGGTGGGACCCTAGCATTCCCATCCTTCGCAGCGCTCAGGCATGGGCTGAGACTGGCTGCCGCCGTGCTTATTGGCGTCTTTCCACACTCTCCGGCACCGTCCGCCGCATAAAAGAGCTCCTGTATGCGGTGTTTCCGGCGACACGACAATGTTTAGTAGGGAACTCGATGCAGTTACGGTATGTATCGGTTGATGATTATATGCACATCAAATAAATGGTGAAAAAAACTACGATACATAAGATGAAATGGGTACCGCCACCTGCTAGGAGAAGCTATCTTGTATCAGGGTATTATCACTAGATAATAAGTACCTGATGAAATGAACTAATAAAATTCTTAATTATTTTTGGAGATTTGTTATAAAATTTAAAAACAAAAAAAAAATTTACTAGTTGGTGTGATCATGTAATTGTTGTCACGTGATGTTACGTTTTACAAAATACTTTCTCCTATTACAAGTCCAACTTTTTATAGCCTATTAGTAATTTTATATGATATCAGAATAGATTATTACGTGAACTTACACCTCGTACGTTATAAAATACTTGGTTCATGAACAATTTTATGACCTAAGGACTTACGTGGGACAAGTGTTGAGGATTAAATTGGACATTGGACAGATAATGAAAAGGAGTTTCAAGCTATTAGGTGGATCAGCTAACTTGTTAGTACCAAAAATTCCGTACCAGCTCGGTCAAGAGCTATAAACCAATAAATTATTTTGAAAATCGAATTGAATACTGAATCGGTCCAACCTCTTGAACTGAGAATCGAATGCTCCTCCATCAGAGAGGACCCAAACCGGAAGTGGCTGAAACCTGACAGGTTGAACCTTTTTTTTCACCTTTTCATGATACAGGATGTCACGTCACGATGTCACTATACTAGTAACATGTCATACGTACCTCGGCAGCCAGCAGGAACACAAGGAAGCCGAGAAAGAAGGCTTGTTTAGCTGTTAGGTACGCCATTTCCTGGTCGATCGAAGCGCGAACAAGTTACACTCTGCTAAACTAACCTGTTGATGCTTCCTTGAGGAGATGGTTCAGCAAATCAGAGGCATATAAATACTAACATAAAGGGTGTGAAAGCGGTTGCTTTTTGCACTAGTGGGGTGGTTGGGACAGTAGACGTGGAAGAGATCGGTGGCTCAATGGACCATCTCAATTCAACAGGATGATGATTTCGAGGAGCCGAAACTTAATGCTCAGATGAGAGTGCTTAGAGATTGCACACGGTCCATTAGTTTATGCCTGTCGTGGTGACACCTAAGAGCAGCTCTCGCACGTTCTCTTCTTTTCGAGGATGGCTGTCGTGCCGTTGGGATGGAAACTTCGGCTTTTTTGGATCCTTGCTCTCTAGAAAGTGAGATAATTGAATATCATCACATATTGCTTTAGATATTTAGGTGAGGACGGGTTCAATTAATCTCTTTTAAGCTAAGGTGGAAAAGTTTACGTGGTATCGGAGTAAGTTATCATTTGAGCTCATATCTTGGTAGGCTTGAGTGCAAAACCGAGGGCGAAACTCGTGGATTGTGGTTAGTTATCGTGGAAGTCAAAACAACTTGAAGAGAAAGTGCATCTTGAGGTCAATTTGTCCCCCCACCCCCTCATCCGAGTACAGAATAAAAATGTCCAACTCGATGTCAATTGTTGAGGGTGAGTGTTTAAGGACATGCTTCAATTGTAAGTCATATCGCCACGTGAGGGTTGGTGTTGAGGGTCAATCTCATGTCAGAAAAATAATAAAATGGAGTGTGATTTATAAGAAAATTAAGTATTACCACTTAATAGTTTAAAATTTTAAGTAAACATGAGTCCGATCTCTATAAATACAGGTAGATATTTGACTATAGAAAGATGTTGATCCTGTGGGAGCATTTGTTGGGTTACTGCACCGAACCCTATGATTTCTGACCGCAGGAATGTAAGTTATTCCATTTTACCTTATGATCCACACTTATCATGTGATCTTAAATACTTACCAGTTACCATTGTCGCTGTCGGTGAGACGATTATCAAGCACAATGTGTCTGTGTGTGTTTTCAAGGATTAATATTACAGTATAGATTTTATCTAATATTTTGTAATGTAGATTTCTCCGTCATATTTTATATATACATTCGACTGAAAATGATAAGGTAATATGAAGGTTTATTTATATCGGGGCGCAGAGGTCATAAATTTTCTCGTGCCGATCAATGTCTCCATCGGAAACTGAGGTTCTTGGGGATAGAAATAGCATTGAAGAAATAAATAACCAGTCAGCAGTAAAACCGATACGGCTAACAGGTGCGGATATAGAAACATTGTTTAAACGGGCGAAACTTAGTGGATGCGAATTCTAAAATATGATTATTTTGTTGGAAAAAATGACGTTGGGTTGAATGGAAAATTGTTCTCGTAAATTGAAGGGAATTTAATGGGCATTGAGTTCATGAACTTAATTTGTGCAATGTGGGTTGAATTTAGAAGAGCACATGAAGAGATTAGATCCACACGAGCCCAAGGTGGAGTGGTGAGAATTCAGTCCCACGTTTGTAAGGAATGACTATTTAGAATGATTTATAAGTAAGGACTGTTTCTATGGTGAGTAATATCCTTAACTACACTATACGATTCACGCTCGCTTCGCGTACCTGCGAAGGGGTGCAAATTGGAGTCTGAATCAGTTGAACTCGTGTGTGTGCAAGCGGCGGGTGTGCAGAATGTTCGTCCCGGCCTCGCATGAGCCTGAATTTCGCCATTTCTTGCAAATTTTTCCCTTCAATTAACTGAACCGGTCCAAGAATTCCTTGTCTCTTAGGTTTTCGCCGCATTAATCGGCCGGCCTTAATAAAGACTCTTAATACGCAATTTACCCTTTTAATGACCAGGCTCAGTCCATTCAAGGCCGACTCGGGCTTTTAATTTCCGGTTCGCTACCATTAAGTCATCAGCCCCCTCTCCTTTACTATTAATGCGTGATTTACCTTTTTAATTATACTTCTATTATTTAACTAGTTATTGTGGCCATCCGAGATTAATTTATTCTATCCGAGTTAACAAATTTAACTAAAAAATAGATTAAATCTTGAAGTATATATGACATTTTATAAATTTTTCTGAACTCAGAGGGGCGATAGAAGTTATACGAGAGAATTTCTGGGTTCCTAAACACCTTTTACGTTGTCCTTCGCATGGAGAAACTTCGATTTGATGGACGGTCCTCAGCCCGAGCCATCGACATGTTAGTGGTATGTAACGCGTCCCATGCGAATCACTATTCTGAGATTACGTCACGTTACCAGATTAATTATAAGTGATTGCCTGTCAATGAGCAAAAGTATTTTGTTCAATCGATGGCGGAATACGTGGTGGGTTCATAGCGATACCGGTTTTCTACTTAAAATCAATTTTAATTAGCTCTTACACATTTAAAGTGGATGAGTAGTATACGCATAGTATTTATTAATCAAATATGAGAAACTTCTTTTTAGTTTTTAGTTTTTTAATCAATAAAATTCACCTAATTTTTAGTTTTTTTTTTGGTATATTAAGGTGTTTAGGGTTTAATAAAATTTATGCATGATACCTTTTTACAATTTGACATTTAGCTTTAACTTTTAAATATGGCTCGTTTTGATTGGAAAAATAGGATTTGATAACTAGATGTTGTCTATAAATTATTTAATTTTTAAATAAAAACTAAGCTTAAAGGTATCTAAGAATTAAATAAAAAAAACCTCGTTTCTTGTAGCACTCGGCATCATTTTCCATTTCTTGATAATTGATATTCGGAGTTTTTTAAGATTTCTTATAAGTTTTCAGAATGTTATTGAGGATCTTAGGAATTTCTTATTTTTTAAGAAAGTTTTAAATTTATATTTAATCACTTAAATTCTCGCGTAAACATATTTATATGATTGATTAGGAGGGGCTTGTAACACCACCACCAGACAGTGTTCAACTCAGCCTGACATGCACGGCTTTGTCCGTGCTCTGGGCTCGTAAAGGCTAGAGTTAGTTGCAGAATCAAAGAAACAAAGCGTTATCGTTGGTCTTCCAATTCGAAGAGCAGAGTAGAGATCGCCTCGGCTGGATTACGGAAACGCGATCATCAAAGGCTTGGAAAAAAGGTTGATCATTCTGCAGATCGATGGAACCAGATAGTAAAATTCCTCTTCAAGCGATACAATGCAACATAAGTACGCATTTGGATACAAATACATACATTGGCTCTACTAGATGATAGAAGAAGAAAGTAGGGCTGCTAGATTCATGGTTATTTGTGGCAACGGTAAGTTGATGGGGTCGGAGATAATCCGGGGAAAGTGAAATAATGAGCGGTTAGCTGAGAAGTGGGAAAGCGTGGGTACGAGAGATTACAGAGTGGGATGTGGAATTTGGAGGGTAGAAAGTATTCAGTACAGCAGTCATACCATATAGGCGATACTGACGGGGTATATCGATCCAATCAGAACTTGACAAATAATCCATAATTATACAGTTATAATTATTAAATCCTAAAAAAATCTTTAAAAATATAAAAAAATCCTAATAAATGATGACCCTAAAAAGAAAAATATACAAACGGTAAAAAATTATTAAAAAAATACTAACAAATAGTGAGCACTAAAAGGAAAAATATATAAATAGTAAATCATAATTGAACAGATATACCACATCAGCATTACTTACGTGGTATGACTGTTCTATTAAAGATTTCTCTGTGAAGGGAGTTTGTTATTAACTTCTAAAGTGGAAATTACTCAATAATTCTTTACTGTCTTACTTATATAAATTTTAATTACTTTTTGGGATGGTATTTATGGAAAGTTAAAAAGTGATACAAAATCGATGGTGAATTTGTTTAAAGTAATAGTAGATATCTAGCATTGCATGGCATTAAGGAATAAACTCCATATTAGACGGTTAGTGGATTGAAAATTGGCACTCAAATTAATTGGGTTTCACAACCGTATGCAAGTTTAGACTTTTAAATGTGTAGAATTCGGAAATTTACGGCCAATCACAAATTGCTACCCCACTTATTCGATATATTAGATACCAAGTTAAATGTGGTATTAATGTCTCGGATAAATTAAATTTCATAATTTTCTTGATGCTTAAACACACGACAAGTGTCATCGGAAAATAATCGGTGATCTACAGTAAAATATCTGTGGCTAACCGGTACAGTGGATATTATTTGGAATAAAGAAATACAATTTCAGATAATGTGTATAATATCTTGTACAGGTAAATACATGATATTATATCAACAGGAAATCTGGAGAATACACAATATCTCCAATTAGTAGATATTATCTAAAATGAAAAAGGGTATTATCTACTAGAATCTGGGAGATTACGTAATATCTCCACCGATGGATATTATCTACAAATAAAATCAGATAATTATCCATAAAATTAAGATGGACGGTCAAGATCTGTTTTGATCAACCAATCAGATTCAAGTACGAGGATCGCCACATCAGCTCATTTCCTCTATAAATAGAGGGCTCCTCTTCATAAAGAGGGACGGAGAATTGATCTGAAGAAACTCTGCAGAACTCCAGACTCTTCAGAACTCTCGAAGCTCTGCCGACTTGAAGACATTCGGAAGACTTCCCAAGGATTCATCAAATCAAGCCTACAAGCCCCGGTGACTCCGCCTCGACTGAGATCAAGCTGCTCCAGCCCTCGCTCGAGACTACAAATCGGACTCTCTGGATCAAGCCCACAGGCCCCAGTGACTCCACCTCGACCGAGATCAAGCTGCTCCAGCCCTCGCTCGAGACCCAAAAGCGGATTTGTCGGATCAAGCCCATAGGACTTCGGTGACTCCACAACCAGCGCTCGTGCAAGATCAAGCCATACAAGCCCTTGCCCGAGACATCCACAGACTAGTCGGACCAAGCCCAAAGGCCCCCCGACGAATCTACACCGTTCCTCGACCGAGAGCAAGCCCAGGCCCTTGTTCGAGACCAAGTTCGAGAAGGAGAATCAGAGGACTTTTTGCTCATGTTTGCAAGGCTCTTGTTAGAGAATTGTACCCCCAAATCAATACAAAGAACAATTTGTCACTCATTTTTCCTGTCTACGTAATTTTGGACTCGAAATTTGCCGCGCACAAATTTCTGGCACGCCCGGTGGGACCTTCTCTACCTCTCATCTCTCTTTCAAGACCTCAAGTTCGCAAGCTACTATGGCGCCAAGGAAGTTCACCGTTGTTGACATGAAGGACAAGAGCCGTGTTGATGATGCTGCTGTGGATCGCAACCTGGAGACCCAACAAAGGGTCCACACTAGGAGTAGTGCTAGGGAGGCGGCTGCACTTGGTGGGGTGACGATGAAGACCAACCCTGTCTTCGGGTCTAGCATCCCCAGTGCCTCGTCAACCCCAACAGGGCAAGGAGCTGACATCAATGTGCCCGCTCTCGTTGAGCATGTGTTGGCTCAACACTTCCTACAGGAGGAGCAAATTGTTGCAAAGGAGGCGGCCACTACCGACGTTGAAAACCTGCAGAGTAGTGATGACTCTGCTCCTCCTTCACCTCGGATGCAGGCTACTGATGCCGAGAGCTCACGCAACACAGGAGTGCTGCCGGCGATGATGACCAACACATCATCCTTCGAGGAGCAAGTCTCCATCATGGCCAAGACGCTGGAAGGCTTGATGAAGACCATTCAGGAGCGCGATTCGCAGATCGCATACCTGATGAACAGGCTTGAGGCCATGGAGGAATCAAGCCAAGTCAACAACAGTGCTCCCAAGGAAGGACATGTCTCACAGACTGTTGTTACTGCTCCGAGAACGTTGACACCTGTGGAAACCCCACATGCTGCTGTTGCCCAAGGACAGACTACAGGTGTTACCACTGCTGACACAACGGTGGCATCATCAACAAGGACCTTACGTGTTGCTGCTGATGGGTCCATTCCTGCAGATCAGTTGCAGGAAATCATCAAGGAAGCCCTAAAGGGCCAAGTACAAGCGAGCTCCTCAATGACTGCATACGTCAAGCCCTACACTCACAGGATTGACATGATGAGGATGCCTGCCAACTACCAACCACCGAAGTTCCAACAGTTCGATGGAAAGGGCAATCCAAGGCAACACGTTGCCCATTTCGTCGAGACTTGCAATAATGCAGGAACTGAGGGAGACCTCTTAGTGAAGCAGTTCGTTCGCTCATTGAAGGGCAATGCATTCGAGTGGTACACTGACCTCGAGCCTAGCTCCATTGATAGCTGGGACCAGCTTGAGCGAGAATTCTTAAACAGGTTTTACAGTACCAAGCGCACGGTGAGTATGATAGAGCTCACTAGCGCCCGCCAACTGAAGGACGAGCCTGTTACGGACTACATACAGAGGTGGAGGAACTTGAGCCTCAACTGTAGGGACCGCTTGTCCGAGGCTTCTGCCATCGACATGTGCATTCAAGGGATGCACTGGGGCTTACGCTACATCCTGCAAGGGATCAAGCCCCACACGTTTGAAGAGCTTGCAACCCGTGCACACGACATGGAGCTGAGCATTAGGACTAGTGGTGTGCAAGGGCCACCTGTACTCGAGCCTGGCAAGACAAAGGAGCGCCAGGATGCGAAGAAGGGGGGCAAGTCGTCTTCCAAGATAGATGCCAAGCATGCTCTGACTGTTGCCGCTGCTGCCCCGGTTAAGATCTCCGGGAAAAAGAAGAAAGAAGAGAAGGCTCCTCCTGTTGAGCAGAAGGCAAAGACGAGGCCTACACTGGAGGAGTTGCAGAACAAGACATACCCATTCCCAGACTCCGACGTTGCAGGTATGCTCGAGCACTTGCTCGAATTGAAGTTGATTGAGCTACCTCCGATGAAGCGTCCGCAACAAGCGGGTCGTACAAACGACCCAAACTACTGCCAGTATCATCGCCTGGTGAGCCACCCAGTGGAGAGGTGCTTCGTCCTGAAAGAAAAGATCATGGACCTAGCACGTCAAGGAAAGATCGCGTTTGATGACGACACGACCACCAGCAACGTTGTTTCTGTACTGGAAGAACTTGAGGTGTCACCTGTACGAACCATCAGGTTTGGAAGCTTTGACCCCGTCTCGATTGAGACGGCTCATTCTTACCCGTTACATGTCTCGGGTTCCACAGGATGCATGGTGACTACAGTGGTAACAACAGCTACGAGGCCTCCCACACATGCTGCTGCAGATCGTGTTGAGGTAGATGAAGAGGGTTGGACCCTTGTCATGAGACGGACGAGAGCTTCGAAGCCCACCCTACACTCATCGCGAAACACTCGGGGGCATGCCTCACAAAAGTCGGCCATCCCTCGAAAGGCACGAAAGCATGCTTCGTGCAAGGCAGCCAAGGGACCGAAAGTTCGGTCCAAAATAATTCAAAGAAAGAAGAAGCCGGCCTCGAAGAGAACATGCAAAGCACCAATTGAGCTCGATGAGCCTTTTCACCAGAAGGCGAGAGTCCCAATTACATTGTGGGACTTCCTTCCAAAAAAGTTGCGAGACACCATGACTTCCCCTTCCTCATGCAACCAGACTTTTGGTGAAGAGGACAAGGAGAAAAGTGAGGCTGACGTCTCTCATCCTACTCCCAAGGCAGATTGCCTTGAAGCAATCACGTTTACTGATGAAGACCTTGTCCTGGGAGTTGAATCACACAATCGGCCACTCTTTGTGGCCGGCTATGTTCGGGGACAACGAGTGAACCGAATATTGATAGACGGAGGCTCTGCGGTGAACATCATGCCTGCTCAAGTCATGAGGAATCTAGGAGTGGCAGCTGACGAACTCCTAGACAGTCGGTTGATGATCCAAGGCTTCAACCAAGGGGGGCAAAGGGCTATCGGCAAATTGAAAGTTGACTTGTTGATAGATGACATGGAGTCAAGTTCGCTCTTTCATGTGATAGACGCAAAGACGACCTATAACTTGCTCCTAGGTCGACCCTGGATTCATGAGCATGAGGTGGTACCATCCACCCTCCACCAGTGCTTTAAGTACATCAAGGATGGCTACCAGAAAACGGTTGTTGCAGATGATAAGCCGTTTACAGAAGCTGAAGCTCACTTTGCTGATGCAAAATTTTATATCAAAAGCAAAGTGACAGGATGGGTACAACACACGTCCCCTTCGAAGGGTAAGGAAAAGTCGCAACAACCTGTTGTTGTTGAAGGCTTGAAACAAGGAAAGCCAGTGACAAAGAAGGCAACAACATTTGATGCTTCCTCAAGCACTGGGGAGGGAGACGAGCTAGGCATCAAGGAAAAAAGGCCAATGCCTGTCTTGCGGTATGTTCCAAAGGGACAGAGGAAGGAAGGCGAATCTCCCTTTACATGCAGCAATGATTTGAAGGTTGAGGGCTTGGAAGGGCTGAACTTGCCCATCACAAAAATTGAAGCAATCAAATCTTCCAGTCCTCCTTTGAAAGGGTTCAGACGACCGACGCAGGGACCACACACCATACAAGGGTCGCTACCTACAAAGCGTCAAGACGGATTCGACCCCAACGCTTACAAGCTGCTTGCAAAGGCTGGGTATGACCAAGATATGAAATCATTATCAAGGTCCAACGCAAGCGCCAACACATCCAGCACAAGAGGGTTGACCAAGACGCAGGCTGCATTAAAAGAGCAGGGGTATGCTGTTGGAAGCTCGCGAGCTGGTTTGGGTTATACTCCATCCGAACCCATACGCTTCCCTATAAGGAAGGCCTATACAGAGTATATCTCTGCAGAAGGTGAAGATGAGCCGGAGCCAGAGCCAGAGCCAGTCATATCTGCAAGGCCTTCCGTGTTCGATCGTTTGGGCAAGCGTCCTAAGAGATCATCAGTCTTTGATAGACTAGGAGAGGTCCCTGAGGAGAACAAAAGGAGGTCAATTAAGCAAAGATTGGGACCTTCGTCGCCAACTAGTCAAATTGATGAGACCACGACGACACAAAAAGAGAGTGCAACTCCTTTGTTCGTTGAAACAAAGGATCTTCGCAGCATAATTCCTTCAAGGATGCGAAGGCGCTTGAAGTTAGAAGTGACGGTGGACAACACATTGAGGGCAAACACCCGAATGGTAGTCCTGACCAAACCGAATGAGGGGAGTAGTCAAGTCATGGATGATGATGCAGTGTCATCTTGTCATGTCACCATCCAAGATATTGATGAGGGCCAGACTGAAGAGGCAGAAGTAGAGGAAGCCCCAGATGCCTTGGAAGAAGGAGGGCAGGCCACCGTCGATGAGCTAAAAGAGGTCAACCTAGGGACCGAGGAAGAACGACGTCCAATCTTCCTCAGCGCAAGCCTAAGTCCAGAAGAGGAAGAGGCCTATGTCAAACTTCTCACTGCATATAGGGATGTCTTTGCATGGTCCTATAGAGAAATGCCAGGATTGGACCCGAAGGTCGCAGTGCATCGTCTCTCTATTAGACACGGTGCGCGACCGATCAAACAAGCACAGAGACGATACCATCCCGAATTGCTTCCTCAAATAACAGCTGAGGTGGACAAATTGATCGAAGCAGGATTCATTCGAGAGGTCCCTTATCCCACCTGGATTGCGAACATTGTGCCAGTGAGAAAGAAAAACGGCCAAATTCGCATCTGTGTGGACTTTCGTGACCTCAATAATGCATGCCCCAAGGACGACTTTCCGTTGCCCATCACAGAAATCATGGTTGATGCAACGACCGGTCATGAAGCCCTCTCCTTCATGGATGGAATGTCCGGTTATAACCAAATCCGCATGGACCCAAAGGATGAAGAACTGACAGCTTTTCGGACTCCAAAAGGCATTTACTGTTACAAAGTTATGCCATTTGGATTGAAAAATGCGGGGGCTACGTATCAAAGAGCGATGCAGAAGATATTCAATGACATGCTTCACAAGCGGGTCGAGTGCTACGTTGATGACTTGGTTGTGAAGTCCAAGAAAAGGGGAGAGCACTTAACAGATCTTCAGAAAGTGTTTGACCGTCTGCGTCGTTACCAACTCAAGATGAACCCTTTGAAGTGCGCATTCGGGGTCACATCTGGCAAGTTTCTTGGGTTTATTGTTCGGCATCGTGGAATCGAGATTGATCCTTCAAAGATTGATGCAATCTTAAAAATGCCCGAGCCAAGGAACCTTCATGAGCTCAAAAGTCTACAAGGGAAGTTGGCATACATCCGTCGCTTCATTTCCAATCTTGCCGGACGATGTCAACCATTTAATCGGCTCATGAAGAAAGATGTGGAGTTCATTTGGGACCAGGCTTGTAAGAATGCCTTCCAGAGTATAAAGGAATATTTGCTTAGGCCACCCGTGTTGCAGGCTCCGATACCAGGTCGACCACTCATACTCTATCTTTCAGCTCAAGAACGTTCCTTAGGCATCCTCCTCGCACAAGAAAATGAGGAGAAGAAGGAGAGTGCCCTTTATTACCTAAGTCGGACCTTGGCTGTGGCAGAAATTAATTACACGCCGATCGAGAAAATATGTTCGGCCTTGATCTTCTCTGTCCAAAAGCTGCGACATTATTTTCAAGCACATTCAGTTCGACTCATCTCAAGGGTGAACCCTCTCAAGTACATCATGTCCCGCTCTGACTTTTCAGGACGAGTAGGTAAGTGGGCATTGTTGTTGCAAGGGCTCGAAATTGTCTACGTGCCTCAAAAGGCAATTAAAGGGCAAGCACTTGCGGACTTCCTTGCTGACCATCCGATTCCCGATACTTGGAACTTCTCAGATGATTTACCTGACGAGGATGTTATGCTCGTTGAGCCGACACCGCCTTGGAGGATGTACTTCGATGGAGCAGCAAGCAGACATGGTGCGGGGGCAGGAGTTGTTTTTGTCACTCCAGAAGGTGATGTGTTACCTTATGCTTTTGGCCTCACCGAAAGATGCTCAAACAATGTTGCCGAGTACCAAGCGCTTATTCTTGGACTTGAGATGGCAGTAGAAAAGAATATTGCTGAGCTTAAGATCTTCGGAGATTCCAAGCTAGTGGTGAATCAACTCCTCTTGGCATATGAGGTGAAGAAGCCCGAATTGGTCCCGTTTGCTGAATATGCTGGTAAACTCCTTCAGCAATTCGAGCACTTCACGTTAGCACATATTCCCAGGGAGTCGAATAGGCAAGCTGATGCGCTTGCTGGCCTGGCGTCTGCCCTCACTTTGACGGGAGAAGAAGTAAATCCCGATATGCCAAAGATGGGTTGTTCCTCCAGTGGACGATGCTCAAGATGATGATGAATGTAGAGCAACGTCAGTCTATGAAATCGATAAGGAAGATTGGCGGCAGCCTCTTATCGATTACTTGGAATACGGCAAGTTGCCAGACAACCCTAGGCGTAGAACTGATATAAAGCGTCGAGCACCTCGATTCATCTACTTCAAGGGCACCCTTTATCGGCGATCTTTCGACGACATCTTCTTAAGGTGTCTTGGCGACAATGAAGCCTCCACGGCACTGGAGGAGGCACACTCGGGAGTGTGCGGTGCTCACCAATCAGGTCCAAAACTCCACTTCCAGCTCAAGAGGATGGGGTATTACTGGCCTACCATGGTAAAGGATTGCATGGACTATGCAAAGAGTGTCAAGCATGTCAGGTCCATGCAAATTTCATTCACCAGCCGCCGGAACCGCTGCATCCCACGATTGCCTCATGGCCCTTTGACGCATGGGGCTTAGATGTCGTCGGGCCATTGACACCAAAGTCGTCTGGTGGGCATGCATACATCCTTGCTGCTACTGACTACTTCTCCAAGTGGGCTGAAGCTGCTCCATTTCGTGAGGTGAAAAAGGAGACAGTGGTCAACTTCATACGCGGGAACATCATCTTCAGGTATGGCGTGCCTCGTTATATCATCACTGATAATGGGAGGCCATTCTACAACAAGGCCATGGATGCACTTTGCGAAAAGTTTGGCTTCAAACAGTACAACTCCTCTGCCTACAATGCAGCAGCGAATGGGCTTGCTGAAGCCTTCAATAAAACGCTCTGTAGTCTCCTCAAGAAAATAGTTGACAAATCAAAGAGAGACTGGCATGAGAAGATTGGCGAAGCTTTGTGGGCGTACCGGACAACATACCGAACCCCAACTCAAGCCACTCCTTACTCGCTGGTATACGGGGTTGAAGCTGTTCTCCCGCTGGAGCGCCAAATCCCATCTTTGAGAATGGCAGTGCAGGAAGGGCTCACAAGTGAAGAAAATGCCAAATTACGACTTGAAGAGCTGGAGGCGTTAGATGAAAGAAGGCTCGACGCCCAGCAACGTCTTGAATGCTACCAAGCTAGAATGTCCAAGTCTTTCAACAAGCGTCTCCGTATACGCTCATTTCAAGTTGGGGACTTAGTCCTTGCAGTGCGAAGACCAATTGTGGTTACTCACAGAACTGGAAACAAATTTCTTCCTAAGTGGGATGG
Organism: Lagerstroemia speciosa; assembly: GCA_037672795.1. Taxonomy (NCBI): domain Eukaryota; kingdom Viridiplantae; phylum Streptophyta; class Magnoliopsida; order Myrtales; family Lythraceae; genus Lagerstroemia; species Lagerstroemia speciosa. Next base: position 4,093,304 of record CM075291.1, read on the forward strand.
CCCCTACGTCGTTAAAGAAGTATACACAAACGGAGCCTACATGTTGGTCGACAAAGATGGCTTGCGGATTGGCCCTATCAACGGGAAGTTCCTGAAGCGCTACTATGCCTAAAGAAGATCCTCTGTCTACTGAACTACGTAATGACTTGATCCCTCACAAGGGTACGTAGGCAGCCTTGACTACATTAGTTGAGGTTCAGTCACATCATAAAAAAAAAAAAACTCTTGTATCGTGAACTACGTCATGACCTGATCCCTCGCAAGGGTACGTAGGCAATCTTGACTACATTGGTCAAGACTCGGTCACATTTAAAAAAAAGAGACGAGGGTTGATGATCGTCACGATGCAGACCTGAATAGTTATTGATGAGCGAATAATGGATAATGTAGGTAAAAAAAAAAAGAAAAACACTTTATTCAACTTGTCAAATCCAAAGTTACAAAAGAAAAGGGCCTAGATATTCCTATAAAAAAAGGGAGACCTACGGCTGCCACTCAAGTCTCTTCAAAGCTTCCCTCTTCGCCCTCACCAGCTCGCGCAATTCCTGCAGCGAGTTCGCCTCTGCCTCGGACATATGAGGCTCAGTCCTCACAGCTTCCGCCTCAGCCCTAACAGTAGAGGCATCGGCTTGCTTGGCTTCTAGCTCACTGGAGGCCTCTTGGACGAGTGCATTGGCGTCTTCCAATTCCCGGGCCTTTTCCTCCATCTTGGCTTTGAGAATGGCGTGTTCAGAAGATATATTATCGCGCGCAATGATGAGGGCCTTCAAGTGCTTAGCCGCTTCCTCCTCCAATGACGTCGTCTGGGAAAGTCGAGCCTCAACTGCTGCCATACGCTCAATGTGCTGAGCGGTCGAGGGTCTATTACCCACTGAACCCTCCGAAGTCGCAAGACGACCTACATGGTCTAAGTAATCCTCAACAGCAATGCGCATCGAAGAAAAGTCCACGGAAGGGATCTCTTGGATTCTCACCAGAACCTTCGTGATCTCATCTCGAATTAAATGTGCCTCATCAGGAGACAAGCGCTTCAACTTCTTGTGAACGTTGTCCCACAATATCGAAGCTAGAGCCCGTTCACCTGCTGCTACAACGTCATCTGCTGAGAAAACTGAAAAGTGGGAGGCGTCGCATGACGTAGCAGGGCCAGCTTGGTGTGAGTCAGAAATCACGATGGTGGCTCGTGCACCGACATCATGAACATGTTGGGAGGCTACACTATCAATGACTTCATCCACCTGGCGGGCGGCAACCAGTTGTAGTCTCACTTCCCCACTCTCGTGGCTGACTATCCTCTCCTATAACTCTGGAGGGTAGGGCTTGGAAACAGAAAATTCAGTGGTTTCCAAGATGTCATCCACGTCCAAGTCTAGCCGAGCCTGAAGAATATACTTGGTTAGATAATTGCGAAAAAAAAAAGGGAATAGACTTAAGAAGGAAAGTGGGTACCAGGGTCTCATGTTGTCTGGTACAGGGGGAAATGAGCGATGTTCATTCTCATCATCTTCCTCGGAGTCCTGAGGCCTCCGCTTCTTCCTCTTGAAATGATGGTCTTCAGATATATCCTGCTCCTGTTCTATGCCTGTAAAAAAAAAAAAAACAGAGAGGTAGAGAGGGTAAGCATAGTTTCAGCATAAGTATGTTGCTATGGAATTATCAACACAAATACCATACCCGACGGTCTCTTTGATGATCGAACTCTGCCACTGGATTCTCTGTTTGATCCTTGGCCAATAACTAGAGGAACTGGGTCACTGCTAGGAAATCTGGTGTCCTCAGCGGCGGCAGGTGCTTTGTCCCCTAACGCGATTACATCTCGCTTACCAGCTGATGCTTGGGAAGATGCACTGATAATCAGCTTGCTTACCCCATCTAACAAGCGTGAATTATAACGCTTCTTCCAGTCTTCATACCATGTGCTGGTATAACTCCCAAAGTCCTCTGAAATCTCTGGGAAATATATTTCAGAGTGCGTTTCAAGTCGGGTAGACATCGTCCAAAGGCGAACACCAGCCTCGAGCGAAGCTGAGCGAATGTCTTCCTTCAAAGTGCCTGGGACGTTCTGACAAAGCCCAAACTGGCGAGTGAAGTACCATGGACTGTAGGGCTCCACGATGAAACGGTTGTCACTCCTTAAGGTCAGTAACAAGCACGAATGCCTATGAAGAGATTGTGGCGCTGTTGAGGCATTCCTCTATCCACAAGGCGAAGAGGTCTCTTCAAGCTGTAAGGAAACCATCGAATAACAGACCCTTCATGGATAAGCTCCCGTGCATCGCGCTCTGTATAAGTCTTCGCACCACCTTCGCCAGAATATTGGCACATAAGTGGACCCAAGACTTCAGTAGGAAGAGGAAAATGGGTCGAGAAATAATACGCCAACCACCCGTAGATATAATGAAAGGGAATGCACACTTCGGCTTTTCCTGCTATCGGGGCTCGTGCTATGGTGTTTAATCCATGATAAATCTGAGCCAGCACAGGAATGGCAAGACAGAAAGTTCTCCCCCGTGCGAGCAAACTGGCAATCTTGAAAGTGCTAGCACGAACGGTCCCAGTCGGTGTCTGTGGAAAAACAAAGATGGAAACAACCAACAAGCGAGGAAAGCCGCGAGATAAGTCTCTGCCCACAGTTGCGACTTAACGCCCAGCTCGCGAAAAACAGCTTCCTCCTCGCGATTCCACTCTTCCGCCACAAAATGGTCTCCTGAAGGATTATGTGTTTCCCTGGGACGGACCTTATGAGGCCGCCTATTAGGGGGCTTTGCATAGCGAGTCCTACCTCTGTACCAGAAGCTAATCCACTTAGCCACGGGAATATGTGTGCTTTTGCCTTTGAACCCACAAAGAATGGCAAATGCAGCAAACAAGTGTGTTCACAAGTTTCTGGTAAGAACTTGCGACCCCTTTCTGTGCCGGTTAGCTCAAGATGCCCAGGGATCACCTCCTCGTATAGCTCTCCAGTCGCTGGAAGTCTTCCTAGCTTGCCAAGGTCGTAAAGGGTTATTGACACGGACCCTTGCAAAGTCTCCACGGTATTGGTATCGGGCACCATGCCTCAAAAAACGCTTTGATCACGTTGACATTACGATCGTATGTATACATCGAGCATCTGATCGCATGTCTGAGTTCTGTGCCGTGAAGTTGTTCATTACAACGAACAAACACGCATTCAAGCCATTCCCAGAAGTTGGGGGTGTACATAAACTCGCCAGTTGTTCTGAAATAAGACCCCAAGAAGCTTCTTCAGAAATAATTCGCTGCCCCAGTGTGTTGCGTGGACTTGGCTCATGCGCCCCTTTGTGTAAAGGTGAGCGTAGAAACCAACCTTTGACGGACTTGTCGGACCCTCTATGCGATTCATAACTCCATTGTGACGGATGGCCAGGGTCCTCAGCGACGGGAAAATCCTGAGAAATTCTCTCCATGCTGGGTCGGTCCACAGGAAGGACAAGTCCATTCTCCGGCTTATCATTGGGACGGCTCACAATCGCAAGGAATTGTCCGTTGCGTCTCGTTAACTTCTTGAAGGCCACCATCTGCACTAAAAAAAAAAACAGAGAGAAAGGGAAAAGAGTTAAAGGGTTAGCATAAAAAAGGCCTGTTAGTACTGCACGACGATCGTGTCATGCAGTCAAGTCGACCATGCAAGACGACCGTGTCGTGCAATAAAGGTCGACAAAAATTAAGTCGACCGCGTACGGCGACCGTGCTGTACAGTTAAGTCGATTGAAAGAAAGAAATCAAGACGACCGTGTCGTACAGTCAAAGTCTACTGAAAGGAAGAAAATCAAGTCGATCGCGTACGGCGACCATGTCGTACAGTCAAGTTGACTAAAAAAAAAAAAAAATTCAAGTCGACCGCGTACGACGACCGTGCCGTATAGTCAAGTCGACTGAAAGAAAAAGAAAATCAAGTCGACCACGCACGACGACCGTGTCGTGCAGTAAAGTCGAAAAAAAAAATCAAGTTGACTGTGTACGGCGACCGTGTCGTACAGTAAGTCGACTGAAGAAAAAAAAATCAAGTCGACTGCGTACGACGACCGTGTCGTACAGTCAAGTCGGTTGAAAGAAAAAAAGAAAATTAAGTCGACCGCGTACGACGAACGCGGCCGTACAGTCAAGTCGACTGAAAAGAAAAAAAAAATCAAGTCGACCGCGTACGACGACCGTGCCGTACAGTCAAGTCGATTGAAAGAAAAAGAAATCAAGTCGACCACGCACGGCGACCGTGTCGTGCATTAAAGTCGAAAAAAAAAAATCAAGTCATTGTTACGACGATCGTGTCGTATAGTTAAGTCGACC
>CM075291.1:4717072-4749818 GCA_037672795.1 Lagerstroemia speciosa
GGTTTCTCCTTGCTCCTTTCTCTGCATAAATTTCAAAATATGTTACTGGTTCTTTCGATGATGCTGAATCAGAACCATTCTGTCTCTTGCTTCTGCACTGTGATTGTTTTCTTTCCCGACGTTGACAACAATGTTCAGCACAAATAGCAGAACTACAGAAGGTTCTGGAGTCATTCAGCTCGGTAGAGAGTGAGGTCCAAGCGCTGAGAAGTGAGAAGACGGCATGGAGCGGGACGTGGAGCTTGCTTCTGCTACACAGACAAGGCTCTGGTGGATTACTTGGCTGGTATCCGGCGGTCCCCGCAGCGCGTAAGATCTGAGAGAGATCAAACTCTTCGATATCAGGGAGCAGCAGTTTTCAAGGTCTTCATATCTAGATGAGCAACAGTGATGCAGCAACTGTTCCGGAGCTGAGGAAGCAAGTTGTGTTGTACTGGATGGACAGTAGAAAATGGGCAAATCTCGTGTATTTGGCATTACCACCTGGTGTGCGAATGCTAGACGGAAATAAGCTTGCACCAGGAAAGAAAACAAAGGTATTTTTGAAGATGCGTGGGAAGTTTTTTGCGGTTTTTCTTGTTTTTTTTTTGCCTCAATGGTTTCTTATCGGTGATTTCGTACTACTTGTCTAGGTTTTTTGGCGCACTTCACATCTTTTATCCTTCCTGTCACCATTTGAGAGCGATTTCCATTGTACTCTTTTTCTTCAGATTTCTCCTGTTGCAACACAGCTGGTACCAAATTTGTCCGTTTCAAAAGAGCGTGAAATCGGATTGCAGCGTCCGAATGGAAGAGTAAATGAATACTTCATCTCTTGACTGTCGAGAGCGGTTCCCTCCCTCTACGAAACCGGTATCTGACATCTGGCTTCAAACTCCTCACTAGTCTCCTCATTTTATTTTTGCGATCGTCTTTACGACTTGGAAATTGGTTGTTGCTGTCGGCTATGCAGAATGGGTGCTCCCTCAAGATGTTGCCCTGCGGCTGGGGCTAGCCTGTGAAGGGGCGCCCGATCAATCAATTGATTGAGTGGGAGTGGGAGATTATTACACTTGGGTTTTAAACCCACCATCTCGGTTGACGACTTTCTAAACTTCAGACAGTTGTAGGGTTGTAGGGTGTTCTACCTGGTTTTATTTCTGGACCAAGGACGAGGTTACATGGGACCAGACCAGAAACAGAAAATCAATGTTCCAATTACAGTTATGTCCTAGTTCGGAGGGTCAACTTGTGTTACAGTAAGGTTGATTAGATCAAGAGAGGTTCATATCCTATGGTCAGGCAACGGATGATGATCACATTGTTTGGCCTTTCCTATTATTCATCGGGGATTGGCTTGGTGTCCGATGCACCACACCGTGTGTATCAAACTGATGCAAAGCAAGAAAACTAATAGCTCAATCTGGCTCTGTGTTGAACCCCTTGGTCACTGGCTACTTCTTTCCCTGGCTTCGGCCTAAAAAACATTGCAGGACAGATCTGAAGACAAACACATCAAGCTTGTAAAACTACAAACGTACAAATTTCCCAGGCACACTAAATCCAGAGAACGATTTTGTTTAGACAGCAATACCCTAGTAATCTGTACATTCCATCTAATTAAGCAGTAAATAGATGGGAAACTTCTCATAATCTAACCAGAAGCCGGTGGGTCAATCAGTCAATCATCTGACCCCTTTCATAACAAAGTACGGGTAACACGATCCTGATCAGAGTCTGATGTCTAGAAATGAGAAGCATTTGTATAATTACAAGAAGAAACAACAAAAATGTAATTTGACGTAATGAATGCCCCTAAGGCTTCATCACCAACTACAGTTCATATTCCTACACACCAAAAAAAAAAAAAATTCAACTTCACTGATCAAGACTCAGTGGGCACAGAGATAGCTCCTGAGTTTGAAACTCATCAAGACGAATATGGCTGACAGAAGAAACAACAAAGCCAGCTCCATGAGCCTGAAGTTGCTGTCTTAGAAGAGGAAGCAGCACCAGGAATAGGGCCATCTTTGGCCAGCTGGAAGGACAGAAAGAGGTTGACTTCTCCATTCTTGCCGAATGACCAGTCGACTCCATTGCCAGTCAGCGTCATGTTCCTAATTCTCAGCATTCCAGCAGTCGATTGGATGGAGCTGCTTGAAGCCTGAGAAGATGATTTAATTGAACTGAGCTGAAGCAGAGCATCCTTGAAGGAAACTCTGAAGCAAAAGCAGGAGGCGCTGGAAGACTTTCCCAGAAGCTGCTAGTCTTTTCTGGGAATCATAGCTAATACCTGCAAATAATAAATATGCAGATCATGAGTGAAAATAATGATAGATGAATTCTCAGTGAAGCTCGTGGGTAAAGCATGCGGCCGCACTCTCAACAGTCACTAATAACACAGCAAATCTGGACAGAAACTTTTTGTGGATCAAATGGGTTCTGGCAGCTCAAACATCAATATTTATAAGTGAGATTGATTACTGACAACTCCTGTCAGGGGGTCAAACTCAAGTGCTGAGAGGAAGGTGCAAACTTACCCGATTTGAGTTCATCAGCTTCTAAGCATTGCTCCAATAAGGATGAACCTGCTTGTTCTTGAGGTACTGGCAAAAGCTGACTTGTGTCAGGGAGAAGGTCAGTTCCACCACTTGGATTCTGTTTCAAAAATAAAAAGTTAATAATGATTCCCATATCAAACCGAATACAAATGAAGGTACTACTGTTTTTAGCTTACTCTAATCTCAGGGACAAGCAGCGATCCATCAAAGTAGTTGTTCCAACTCCATCATCACCATCTCTGACGAATCCTTAGCCATAAACATGTATCCTCCACATCAAAGAATTTGAAGAACTCATCATGATCGAATCAGCAGAATTTGTCTCAGCAGGGTTTGAAGGGTCACTGTGTGAAGATATTGGTGTATCCTCAAAAAAGGATTATCAGAGGCATCCAGAAACGTTGTACGAGGAGGTCATCCAAGTTTAGACCGTTCAAGTCATCAGGAGATTGAAAAACATCTTCTGGTTTAGCAGATTCGACATTCATCTGATATTGCCCTGGTAAGTCAATCAGATTCCAGCCATCTGGCTGCTGCACGCTGCTATCAATGCTAATCTGGGGCTTGCAGTTGTCCTCAACAAGAGCTTCTTCATGCTCACTGCTCTTGCTTGATTCCCCACGGTAAAAGTTGCTAGGAGGCAGAACATCTCCTGTTGGTGTTCCAAAACTGAGATTCTGCAAAAGTAAAGTTTCAGGAATAACTATACTGTCAATGAATGAGTGACCAGCATCATAAAAGGTTCATCACTATCTTATTCGAGCTCTACTAAGATCTACACATATTTTAGCCAAAGAGACTTGGTGACAAGTATACAAAAGATTAAAAAAAAAAAAAAACAAATTAAATCGAGAGAGACAGGCATGACCAATTTCATAAATGATTCATTTTTCACAGCATTAAGATCATAAATAAATAAATGGAGAGTGAGAGAGGGAGGAAGAAGAAAATGCATTATCTGACACATGATGGAGTTCATTTTTATCCAACTGAGAATCATCACTAAGAACCATTTCATCAGCCAAACCTCTTGCTTTGGCAACCCAGTCACTCATCCTCCTCTTCCTCCCATTCCTCCTCAATAAATGGTGCTCCATATTGCTCGCCATTCTTCGGCCCTGACCCACTCTTCCGAAAACCCTACAAAGCACAAATGCGTCCTTCCGCATGCAAATATTCATCCAACCAACACGAAACAAACAATCAATACCAAAACAGGAGGAGCAAGTACTGTTTGGAAACAAAATAGAAAAGGACAACGACAGAGAAATCTCACTTGTGCGATGCCAGCTTTCTCGAGTTCCTCATCAGTTAGTCGGTACTCGTGCATCACCCAGTTGGTGCGCTTCCCATGGGGAGCCCGCCCCAAATGATAAACCAGAGTCTTCTTCATTCCAACTACCCTGGAACCATTTTGGACTGACCGATCCTTCCCCGTGGTCTTCCAGTACCCTTTCTCAGTTGCACGGTTCGTTTTTGAGCCATTCCCATACTTCTTGTCCAACACACTAAAGAAGTACCACTCCAAGTCTCTGGTCTTGAGCCTGGACTTATCTGCAAACCAACGCCAACAGAGAACTAATACTCAACAAGCAAAACTTTTTATACAAGACGCATCATATGTATGATTTGAATCAAAATTGTAAAAAAAAACCTTCATCACGGATTGAAACTAACGAGAACGTTACTTTAGACAGCTGGTAACGTCAGGAACAGGGCACACGTATGGAACTACTGCGACCACAGCAATCACATCGCTCAGAAGATGAGCCCAATACTAAAGATCAAACTTCAAACCAAATTCGTGAAAAAAATTCATCGACTGATAAATATCTTCACATTGCTCTAATTACTACACGATCAGAGGAACAATTCAGACAGGAGAATTGCAATTTTGGAGAATTTGCGAAGATAATCCAAGACGGTCGTACCAGGAAGGTCCCAGGGTTCGGACTTGTAGATATCGACCTCGGAAATGGGATCGAGGCGCAAGGGCTTTCCCGATACCTTGCGCTTCAAGTAGTACCGTACCAGCTCCTCATCCGTCGGATGGAATCTGAAGCCGGCGCGAGTGAGTTCGTCGATCTACTTCTCATCAAGTCAACTCAAAGATGATCCGATTAGGGTTTGAGAGAGAGGGAGACGCGCACACACATAAAGGAAGAGAGATGATCTGAATGAATCAATAGCCGAGAAGAGTTGTAGTCAAAAGACTTGGGCAGGAAGCCAACGCTTTAGGAAACAGGAACGAAGCAGCGGAAAAAAATATTAGATTTTCTACCTCGCGATGATACAGTGGAAACGAATTTATTAAATTATTTTAATTAATAATTATTATAATACTTAAATAAGTAATTAATATTAATTTAAATTTTTATCATATTTTAATTAGTAATTTAACACGTCACATGACGAGGTAGCTTCAACTAAAATTTTCTCGATGCAAAGACATTCCAGACTTGCAGGATGCCATCATCTCGGCGGGAATATTCGAGAAACGCTCGTATTTACCCCCAAACTTTTCACATGTCACCATTTTAACCCTGGTCCACTCAGGGAGCTAATTCTAAACTCACCACGCCTTGCAACATGATATATGACAAAGCCATTAAAAAAATCTCACCAGAAAATGATTTGTCAATTCATATTTATGATATCCAATTGTTATAATTCTAAAGATTTCACGAAATTTTGAAGTTTTCTTTATATTTTCTGAAAAGATTTCTCGTTATGATATAAGTTTATTTGATGGATTCACATTGAAGAACATTTCTCGACTTACGTGTGCTCCAAACAAACTGACTATACATATTCTAATTTTTTATGAATAATACATATTTCAACTGTGAATTTTGAATTAACACAGTAAATCATATATAGTATTTTGATAAATTTCGTACAATGTTTTGAAATACGACTTGATGCGGAAGTGGGATGGTGTCTGAAAGTTGGGGTAGAAGTTGGCAATGACATGAAAAACAGGGATCAGAGTGCAATTTTTGGATCATTGAGGGCAGATTCTCTTTTGCTGATAAATATGAGGGGCAAATCCCCAGTGGAAGTGTCGGTGGCTCGAGCAAGGTGAACTGAATGACGTGGCAGAATCTACTGGTTGAAGTGTTGTCCACTTGACACTTCGCCAGCGGTGGCGAACCCCCCGTAGGAGTCATCTTTGGGACCCACTGGTGGCGGGCGGAGCCTATGACGCAAGTGCGTTCGTTTAAAACAAAAATTAGATTTTTTGTTGCCATTAAACGGAAAATATTTTTTAAAATTAAAAAAAAAGGCGAAATTCAATCGTTATAATATGCTCATAAAGGATCTTAGTATTTGGAAGGTCAAACTCTGTCCCAGTGAATGGAAAAAAATCTTAGATAACAGCACCCCACAATAACGTGAATAATTAATATTAATTTATTAATTTATTATATTTTAATTATTATTTTTATACATCATGTGATGAGATAAAAAGTACCTAATAATTTCTCGGGTGCAAGAGCTCACCGACATATATGGTTTTACGGGTTGGGATCTTATGCTGGAAAACAAAAGGGCAAAACTACATGTAAATTTTATCGATTTTTCCATTTTAATTTATTTTATTTCATCTCGTATATTATTCCTTATTTTTTTTCCCTTTTAACTTTTCTTGAATTCCATCCTCCACGACCGTGAGTTCATCTCGAGATTTCTTCCCAACTTAGAACTCATTCATTTAATTAAGAAATGTTGTTTGTATTCATTTTGCTTCGATTTTTCATTCGATAACTGTTCGCATGTAAGAATATGTAATGTTTTAAAATTTGTGCTTTAAACATTTATTCTCAACGACTGATCAAGGTTAGCCGCGTTGGGCCTACGCATTCATTTTTTTAAAAAAATAATTTTTGATAATAAAATAATAAAAATGAATTAAAGAGAAAATGTTGAGAACGGATACACACTCCAAAACAGATTTATGAGTAAAATAAAAAGTAAAAAAAAAAAAGACCAGGGTCAAATATATATTTTTCCCTAAATTTATACATATTGACTAACTTAAGAAGAATTAACTATTTATTGAGAAATTTTTAGATGATCATATCTCGTCACGTGACGGAGAAAATATCAATTAAAATATGATAAAACGGGCAAAGTAATATTAGTCATCCGAGCAGTTGCTATAATTATTAATAATCAAAGCAATTTGATTAATTTTTCGTCACCACGTCACCATGAGGTAGGATCACGTAAATATTTTTCCTAGTCGGTAGGTTCGCCTCATCTTTGAATTGGAATTTGCCACTCCAACCTATTATGGTAGGAAAACAAGTATTTTTTTTTCAACTCTTGGCTGTATGAAAAAAAAAATTGCCTTATTACCTATGTTGGGTACGAAAAAAGGAGAACAGTAATCGAGTAGAATGAGAGCAAATTTTTTCTATATCCCGGTGATTACATGGGGATTCATATATATAAGCAAGGGATTGTACAAATTAATCACAAATCAACATAACTTAAAGGACACGTAATCTCTGACGTACGGACGGTGTCAGAGATGCATGCGGCATCGGACGTACGGATCGGCGCCGGAGCTGCAGAGCGGTGCCAGTAATACGGGACGGCGTCAAAGGAGTAGACTGACTACCCTGACCTAGGCGTTGAAATAGATTATGGGCTTTCCTTTTGGGATTCCGTGGGCCGTCCTTCAACAGGGGCGTGGGCTTACGGCCCATACCCAACAACCTACTTTATATAAGATGTGCTCAAATTTAAAACACTGATTTTATGGTAACACGATAATACTTTTATTTTATGGTAATTATTAGTTTATTATGCATGAAATCTTTTATATATATATATATATATATTATATATGGAAATATCCCTTTTCCTAGATATCTTTCTCTTTGCCAAATTATCCATTTAATACGTAATATTTGATTTTTAACGACCGTTAGATTAAGAAAAATTAGGAACGTAATAGTAAAATTAATAATATGTAATTAACTAATATTTTACAACTCTCACTTTTTATCCCTTCTCTTTCTTATTTCATATGCATTTTTGTCGTACTTTTTCTCTAATTTTTTGTCGTATATAAAATTACGTAAAATTTTTCTCAAAATTAATTACACAATTCTCATATTTAATTTTTCAAAAAAATCGTATATTTGAGACATTAACCGCAATAATCTATATTATGTATGGAAACATCCCTCATCCTCGGTGTCTTTTACTATTTCCCAAATTATCCATTAATACATGAAGTTTGATTTTTAACGGCCGTTAGATTAATAAAAATAAATGAGTGATGGTAAAATCAATAATATACAATTAACTACTATTTCTGCTTTTTCACTCTCTCTCTTTCTCTTTCTTATTTCATATACATTTTTCCTTCTTTTTTTTTATTATATGTAAAATTACTCAATATTTTTCCTAAATTTATTACTTAATTTTCATAAATTGAGATGCGATGAATAATTAGATTTAATCATTGCAATTGTTTTACTTACAATAAGGCACAATTACTAATTAAATAGGTTTTATTTTATCAAGTTTTGTTATTGTTACGGATTTAATTGCGAAATGATTATTACATTTTCAAGCCTGAGTACACTCAGCCTGTTATGGTAGGGAAATAAGTATTTCATTTCCATTTCTGGCTGATATTTAAATTTTTTTTTTTTGCTTTATTACTTTATATAGGATATGCTCAAATTTAAAACACAGATTTTATGGTAACTGAATAATAATTTTATTTTATGGTAATTGTTATATGGATTATTGTATATGGTAACCATCATGACCCACCTACTACTTGTCATGGATTAGGATTTTTTTTTTTTTTGGTAATTACGAAAAGGAAGGCAGTAGTAGAGGCGGTCCGGTCATTATCATTAGTTAGAATCCTTAGAACATGAGATTTTATGGTTAGATTATTTTACTTGATAATAAGAAAAAAAAAGTAATATAGCTGTTGAATAATGTGCATATAATTGCAAACAGGTTAAACATATGTCTTGCAAGGGAAGTTATTTGATAATTCTACCACACCACGTGACATGAGAAAATACCAATCAGATTGTAACAGATGAGCAAATTGGTGTTAATCACCTGAACAGTTATCTTAATTATCAATGGTCAGAGCCATTTAACTGGTTCTTCCTTGCCGCGTCACGGTGAACTATGATCATTTAAGATTTTTTTCGTGTTACAGATGAATGGGTTCCGTGAAGTACCCATAAATTTCAACAGCATTGATGATCATATCATGTTCGTACATAGAAGTTGACTGAGCCCGAATCCATTTTGAACAGGACAGTTGAACACAGCATTAACAGATTGCGAGTGCTTACATGAATATGATAGATAGGCTTTTGATCTTTAGCTACGTATGAAGATGTGTTGGATCGTGAAAGGGCTCTCGGAATGTCGAACAAACGGAGAAAATGATTTTTGGAGCATTTCTCGATTTGCAGAGACAGATAAATTATACCCAGGAAACAAGAGAATGGACAGAAACAGTTATAGAACTAAAGTTTATTCGAATTGAAAGCTGCATAACATGTCTCAGCTAGTTGATGGACAAGGCCCCATCAATAGCCAAGTTTCCATTGCTACAAGTTGGGGAAATGCATTTGACTGCCAAAGGGCAGAATAGAGGACGCCGAAGAATCATGCCGGAGTTCGGGAAGAACATTCAGCGGAAGAAGGCTGAGATTTCCTCGATCTTCTTCTTGAGAATCTCATTCTCCTGAGCCAGTTGCTGGGCTCTCAGGTGAAGGGAGTTGATCATATCTCTGAGGTGCATCCTCTCGAGCCTTAGCTCCTCCCTTTGTACAGACACCCTATAAACGTTCTCCCGCAGATCATTGATAAAAGAAATGTATCGGGGATGCATGGGAACTGGCCTGCTGGATGAGGGCCCAGGATTCGGTGCAGGGAGAGGGTTCTGTGCGGGCTTATTGCCTTGCCCAACGCAGTGACAGGCACTGCATTCAAATCAAAGTCACTCTTCTCCTGTCCATGACTGGAAGATCTCGCCTGCCTTCTACTATCGGGGATCTCTTCAGGACAGTCCTCGCTGTTTCAAGGGCCAGATCCCTTCGAGGACCTACGTCTGTGAAAATAATGGAGAGCGGGATGTTATGTCTTCGTGGAAACCCGATGCACCTCCTTTTATAGCGAAGGCAAAAAACTATTCCCATAAACGTAGCGATCTATAGAGATTTCATAATTGTGTTGCTCCAAGGCAGATGCAATTCAGATAGATACAATTTTCCTACTCCAAAACGATGTCGTTGCAGTTTTTGCTCTATCAGAATACAATTCATGCCATAAGACCCCAAAATTAATAGATAGAAGTGATTAATGATAACATAATGATATGAATTGAATTAGGAAAAGAAATGAACTTTCTCAGTTTCTTATTCACCTGCATCAACCATGGGCCTTCCTCGGTCTCTTCTCTTGAAGTTTAGATCTGTTCATTCTCGTTTTCATTTTCATGTCGAAATGGTTTCTTCTGCAATCTCATTTCTTGGAGTCTTGATTCGCTCATCCCTGCATTCTTCCTCATTGACTGGCATATATACGTGCTGAGTTAGGGCTCCAAGCTTCTCCAGACTGCACAAGACATAGGTGACCTTGACACAAAGAGGGAAACAAATAGAGAGGAAGACAAAAATAGAGAGACTACTATTCAGCCACTGAATGCAGTAATACTTGTTTATGAGGTACAATCAAAAAGGAAAAGTGAGCAGCACAAGAAATTGAATTTCAAGTCTGAAGTGCCTTACACTCCAATACCAATTGACGGATGTCTTCCGGAAGAGCTTCCTGGTATCATGGTTCATTTTGTTCCGGCTCTTGTGCTTCCATTGCAGTTTGGGGAAGAACCATTCTCAATCTTTGAATTTTATCCGCACCTAATCCAGACAAGTCAAGAAAAGAAGAAGCAAAGCAACAAACAAGAGGGCAAGAAACATAAAAAGAAACCACCCATCTAAAATGAACAAAATTAACAACTAAGAAAACGGGCTTTGTTCCTTTAATACGAGACAGAATTATAATTTTCATATAATTATATTTAAAGTGTCTTTCATAGTTTCTCTAGTACTTGTTCACCAGTGTTGGTTGTGCAATCTTGGTCCAGTGTGACTTTGATCTTACCATCATAACATGTAGTTGCTCAAGGAGTCTCATTGGTTGAATCTTGAAAACCATAAGGAAGAAGATAGAGGAGTGCAAGATGGAACCAAACAAAAATGGAAGGAAAGGAGATCTTTGATGGCAAGTTCTTGCTTCCAATCTTGACTGGAGTTATAGCATTTCCAATTGTCTGAGAATGAGAATGTGGAGCTGAGTATGGTAGGCCATACTGAGAGAATGTGAAGCACAATAAGAAACAGATACTCTTCACTGTAAACCGGAGCTTAATCATTTCTAATGAAGCTCCCAAATTAAGGAAACTAGAACAGGAAATGAAGTGCAAGATAATGCAGTGACTCTCCATCTGGTGCTAGTATGGAAAAGAAGTTATTACCCACGAATGAACGTTAAGAATCTTCTCGATTACCAGTAAAAGACTGCAGAAAAGAGATCTCCATTAATTCTCAACGATCATCAGCCTCCTGCCAAAGGAAAGATCAGTTCATCCTCTTCCCCTCTCACTAACACAAGATAAGATCACAACAGAGGATGCTAATCTCATAAATGCAACAATGTTGAAGCTTATAGTCTTACACCGACCTAGCACAACTCTACAACATTTCTGCAGCCAAAAAACTGCTCAGATGAGCCAATGAGCTGTGAAGCAGTAGCAGAATTACAATAACAGAGGTTGTTCTGAAAGAAAAAAATAGGGGGAAATTTCCAAGCTACGCTAAGCACTTCATTAACTCGATTAAGCTGACGGACAAGCCCGCACCGCTAAAGCACGGCATACTACTACCTCAATATTATACGATCGTAACTAGAAAATTAGGGGCAAAGGGCTAACTGATAAGGCAGTTTTGATGGACAATGGAGCATCACAGGCCATGCTACCGTTACTCTAAAACATTCTACGAGGCAGCAGTACGCATCCCAAATAAGGTAACTCAATGGACAAAGGCCAGAGAGGAGAGGAAAATTTAACCATACTGGATTTTCTTCTCGAGTTCCTTGCTCGGACACTAAACATCCCGAGCTTCAGGGTCTCCCGATCCATGGACAGCTTACACAAATTCTTAAAAGAAATTCTCAGGGTAACCAGGGTCCTTTTCTTACACTACCGATGAAATCCGATGT
Source organism: Lagerstroemia speciosa (assembly GCA_037672795.1). Taxonomy (NCBI): domain Eukaryota; kingdom Viridiplantae; phylum Streptophyta; class Magnoliopsida; order Myrtales; family Lythraceae; genus Lagerstroemia; species Lagerstroemia speciosa. The sequence continues at coordinate 4,728,889 of CM075291.1, forward strand.
GCTCTGAAGGAGAAGAAGAAACGAAGCAGCACCACATGTGGATCTAGACGCAGGATATCTGTCCTTCAATTGCAGAGAATTCCATCAAAGGGTACTTCGGATTGATCTTCTTTGTACTGCACTCGTCCCGTCAAGAAGTTCGGTTCGATTCCTATGCCTTTTTTTTTTAATACTAATTTTAGACTTATATACTTCCCCATATATCGAATAAAATTGCCATTTACATTTTAAATATTATATTACTTTAATGGTATTCTAAAATTAAGTGCATGAAAAAAAATTTGATTTAATAAATCAATTCTGCTCGAACTATATTAGTTAGAATTTATTAAAATTATGAATAGGAATGGTGGGTAGAAAATAATCAGACAAGCACCAGCATATTGGGCTGAAACTCAGAAATTAAGTATGCCAGTAATATGAACTGATTGAAATAGTTCGATCAATAAAAAAATATTCTATTTATTTAAGGATTTTCAGCAGGAACTTGTCATTGCAATATACAAGATTTAGGATTAAGGGTTGGGGTCGTAAAAGGTTGTTCATGCCTTTGATATAGGTCCGAATCACCCGAAGCAGGGCACCTTATATCTCTACTGTTACCACTTGCTGGTGTCGACGGTGATCATGGAGTACCACGAACTTTTTTTATCAAATGATTTTTTGCACCATATGACGTAAGGAAGAACGTATCGAGCTGGATATCAGTACGTGAATGCTCGGCTGTTGCTTTCTGCTCCCAAGTTTGAGAAGGAAAAAAAAAAAAAAGCCATTGCCTGGGTGGAAGTGGCCGTGTCCTCTTTCCTATGCCACGACAGACCAATCCTCCTACACGGATGTGGAAAACTATAATGTCTAGATGTCCATCCAGCCGAATGAACCAAACCACAGAATAAAGCATGGGTTAAGAAGAGACAGAAGTGAAGAATATCAGCAAACATAGGCCAGGTGAATTGTTGAACGGATCAAATCCGCGTGGTCCATTGTTTTCTCGTTCTCTTTTCGCTCTGGCCGGCTCGCACTAACTGGTATTACTCCATTACCGAGACAAGTTCTTCTGCTTCTTGTCTTAATCTTGTTGTTTTAATCTAGGCCTTCATAGTAAGCTCCACCATGTCTTCCGGCAGGGAACTAGAAAGAGATCGTTTTAAGGTATAAAATGAACTCGACCCAGTTTGCTAAACAGCTGCAACATCCCGATCCGATGGCCACTTTCAACCAACCTAGGCGGCTGTTCCTGTTCGTGACCCTTGTGGCATTGCTGCTCTGTGGAAACGATGCGATCGATATCTACCTCGAATGGGATGTGGCTCTTGACTACACCATCAGGCCATTATCCACCAACCAACCTGTAAGTGATAGTTCTTGGCACACCAGCAAAGTTTTCGTGTTTTCTTCGTGCTGATGAGGATACGAGATATGGCATGATCGACAGGTCATCACCATCAACGGAATGTTCCCGGGACCGTTGATCAATGCAACGACGAACGATTTCATCCATGTGAATGTTCACAACAACTTGGATGAGCCACTTCTCTTCACCTGGTAATAAAGAGCAAGAATGTATTTTAATTTTTACTGCAAAATCTCGGAGTATGACCAGTGCAAGTCATCCGACTGCTTGAACTGGCCATTGAAGACTTGTAATTCGGTGATTTCGTCCCAGGAACGGGATACAGCAGAGGCTGAACTCGTGGCAGGATGGAGTCTCGGGCACGAACTGCCCGATTCAGCCCGGGACGAACTGGACCTATGTGTTTCAGACCAAGGACCAGATCGGGACTTTCTTCTACTTCCCCTCGATAAATTACCAGAAGGCTGCTGGGGGTTACGGGCCGATCCGAGTCAACAACAGGAACGTGATCCTCGTACCGTTTGACAAGCCTGAGGACGAGCTTGACCTTCTAATCGGGGACTGGTCCTATGACAGCTACAAGGTCAATATTCATTAACTAACAGGATTCAGTCATACCAATAAGCCGGGTGGCTCAATTTAACTTTCTTCTTTAACCCGATTTCGCAGATGAGTCGGTCATCGTTGGACGTCCCGCTGATGGCATATAAGATGACACCTGATGTGATGTTGATGAACGGGAAAGGCCCGTTGGGGCACCCGATGGCCAAGGGTTACGAGTCCTTTACCGTCACCAAAGGTACTGCAGTTAACTTCGACACTTTTAGAGTCGAACTATGGATAGACTATCCATGTTTTTTCGGGTTTTATGAACTGAGCCGTGGTGTTGCTGCTGGTGCAGGGAAGACTTACCGGTTCAGAATATCGAACGTCGGGAGTGAGCTGAGTTTCAACTTCAGGATACAGAGCCACAAGATGGTCGTGGTCGAGACCGAAGGCTCCTACACCAGCCAAATCACCTTGGACTCGCTCGACGTCCACGTCGGTCAGTCCTACTCAGTCCTCGTCACCGCCGATCAGGAGGAAGCCAATTATTACATCGTCGCGTCCCCGAAACTGGTCAGTGTGGGGGACTCTGACGGACTCGTGGGCAAGGGCATCTTGCACTACACGGACTCGGGTTCCGGAGTCGGCGGCTCCCTTCCCGGAGGCCCTGACCCGATGGATGTCGGGTTCTCAGAGGATCAGGCCAAGTCCATAAGGTAGAACGACGCTGATATTTACGTAGTAAGTAATAAGTCTCGAATTTGATCTTATTCTCGGACTGATTTTTCTTTTGTGTACATAGGTGGAACATGACTACTGGAGCGGCGAGGCCGAACCCACAGGGGACATTCAATGTGACGAACGTGACCATATCCCAAACATTCATCCTCGAGAACTCAGCTGCAACGATCGAGGGCTCGCCCCGGTTCACCATTAACAATGTTTCGTACTACCGGGCGAGCACCCCGCTGAAGCTGGCCGACCTCTTCTTCAACGGATCCGGCGTCTACCAGCTAGATATGTTCCCGACCCGGTCTGTCAATGCCCAGGCAGCGTATGGGGTCTCCGTCGTGTCCGGGAATCACAAGGGGTGGCTCGAGGCCGTTTTCAAGAACAACCTCGACGTCATGGACTCATGGCACCTGGACGGGTTCGGGTTCTACGTCGTAGGGTGAGTAAGAACAAACGCAAATGATGTAAAAAATCTGATGGAAATGTCCAGCGGAAGTAACAATCTTGTCGTTCAATGTCAAGGTTCGGCGACGGGGACTGGAGTCCAGATTCTCGCAGCGCATACAACCTGCTGGACCCGGTCGTCCGGTCGACGGTCCAAGTCTACCCCGGAAAATGGACTGCAGTCTACGCCTTCCTCGATAACCCGGGAATGTGGAACCTCAGATCACAGCACCTCAAGCACTGGTACCTCGGCCAAGAGCTGTACATTCGGGTCCACGACCCCGACCCGAATCCCGCCAAGGAGCGCCCGCCTCCCGACAACCTCCTCCTATGCGGTATCTCTAGTCCTCCTAATCTTCAGCTATTATTCATCGATCCAGTAGCATCATACGTACGATTCCGGCATGATTAACGATAGCCCGGTCTGTTTTGGATATGTAGGAATATTGGCCGAGGGTCCAACACCTGCTCCTCTAGCGGCTCCGTCTCCTGCGCCATGGTCAGGGTCAGGGTGGTGACTCATATAGGAAATTAAAGAATCTTTAATTGAATGCATGGAGGACGAATTAATGACATGTTTTTGTGTATCATAATTTATTATTTAATTTGCGGTAATGTCATGCTTTATTTCCATAGTACTGTGTAAAATAAGAGACGTAACATATCTCTAGTCCTTCAACATTAAACTACATATATAACAGACTGCAATGTGTTATTATTTGAAATAATCATGCCACGTGCCATCTCCCAATTGGTCGATCCAGTGCTAATCTTGAGTTTGGATATTACATTAACAAATAGCACAAAGATTCCACCGGTCTGATAATTATTTTTCTGTTATAAATGAGGCTCCTAATCTTAAAGGAGATCTGATAAAAAGAGAATAAAATAGTTCAGAAAATCCAATTTATTATAACCGAACTTTTATACATCATCTATTTTTCCTAATTCATAAGGGTCAAGGAGTCCAAGATTGGTTCTAAACTTTAGAAAATCAATACATAGTATGCATTACATAAACATGTCGAAATGACGCTCCTTGGTCGATTCGAGTTCTGAGATAAGAAAATAATAAGCCGTTATCATCGGTTCCAAGCAGAATCCGCTCACGAAACTGCCCCCTTTTAATTGTAGAATTCACGGGTTCCCTCTCCTCCACTCTCAAATTGAAATTGATGAGCGAGACGGAGCCACCTATACAAACAAAACACGACCCGATGACATGAACATTGGACATTGACGGTCTGGCGACAACAGCTAAGATATCCCCTCCGAATAAAAGGCTGAGGTTTCGGCCCAAGAAACTCCCTAACTAATTAATTTTTTTTTTTCCGGTTACAGAGAAGTTTAAAAGGTAGAGAGAGTTTTACTCCTTAATGAGTTATTCTAACTAGAACTAGATTAGTCAGATCTGTTAAATTTTTATATACCAGTGGTTCAGATAAAAAAAACGGAGAGGGCGGTGGCATCATGAACATGATTGGGACGTAAAGAATAGAAGTGGAAGGTCCATCCAATTAACCCTATTCGAGTTGGCATTAACCAGCTATATTTGTGAGATATGGAGAGTGCGCAACCTGTGGATTCTTCGACGTCAGTCCATTTCCCCTAAATTCATGAAAAAAGTTAGATGGTCCTACCTCAAAATAATGTGGTGAGGAAAAATTAATCAAATTATTTTGATAAGTGTTAATTATGATAACTGTTTATATTATTAATATTAATTTACTTATTTATCATAATTTAATTGACACTTTCTCATAATATGCGGTGAGATTCTCTGAACTCACAGAGTTGATGATGATGATGCCAAATCTCCTTTCTTACTCCGTCCAAAATTCACAAATAATTCTAAATTTAAACAAAAAATAAAGGGAAGGGTGGTTTTTCCGATGTATAAAAGTCTGTGTTGAAGCTGTTCATCAACTTAATTTAACGATTTATAATCAACGATTTAAAAGGTTAGAAAAATTTTACGGTTCATAATAATTTTTCCCATGTATAAGCGACTGAACCATAGAATTTTCGAAAGGAAGTTGCACGCAGTAGAGATGGAAGGATAGCAAGGATCTCAGCACATGCATTTTGCTTGTCGTGAGAGGAAACAGGACGAGGAGCGGATTCAAGGGAATTCCTCATAGACTCATCAAATTCGCCAGCAAAACAGTTCGATTATATTCTTTTCCAACCCGCATCATCTGTAAGAAGACGACCCACGGGGAGCAGCAGTTCGAAGGAAAAAAAAATAGCGTGACCCGGAAAAAAGAACCATTCTTGAGCATGGCTTGCCCACTCCGATATGAATTTTGCCCGAATGGTCTGCTAAGATTATTAACCAGATTCAGAGAAAAAGAAGAAGATGATGATGATGAGAATGCAGCTAGGCTGGGCTTGTCACCACCACCACAAGAAAGCCAAAAGCCAGTGGCTGAGGTTTCATTGTTTCGTTCACAAGAAAAGACTCTTCCCTGTCTGTCTGTCTCGTGTTGCACATTCTCTTCCACTGAAAAAGAAAGAAAACCCAACCGAAAGAAAGATATAACCCACTACACTATATGTACCGAGCGGCATCATTCTCGATCAAAAATTAAGCTTTTACTGTCCAAACTCCTGTATCTTTTATTTTCTTTTTTATTTTATGTCCTTCTAGTTATAATTATAGTTTCTTTTACACAAAGGAAGAAAAAGCCAATAAAAGAAGAATTGTTTGCATCCTGTCATCACTTCACATGAGAACCATTTAATCAGGAAACAAAAGAATGAGCACATCATGTACCCAGCAGATTAATTTCTATGCTCAATTGATTTGAAAGGGAAGAATTTTAATTAAATCTTTATCACGCAAACAGTCGTTGATCATCGGCGTGTTCGGCAAATGAAAAATGATCAATGGAAAGAATGGCTTGATCCCTGTCCGCTATCAACATCGGTGTCGGTTTTCTGTTCCTAACTAGAGAGAGATAATTAAGTTGAGAGAAATTAAAGCTTTCAACCTCTGTGGGGTTTGTTTTAACAAGAGCTGGGGAGGTAGAGAACACCATTGAAGATTTGTTAGCTGGCCGGCTCTTCTGCTCGATCTGCTGCCGCTGCTGCTGTGACGACGATGATGGTGGGTTCGTCGGAGATGGGAACTCACCCGGCTGGCAAATTTCTCGATGATGGTGATAATCTGCCTGGTGGTCTTGAGCCGATGCGGGGAGGTTGAGATCCAAATCCCAGGACAAGCTGTGGACTTTCACCCGGTCGGAACCTGGTGGTATCAAGGACAGGGTGGTAATTGCGCCTAATGAGCTCGGGACTGCGTTCGGGATGGAAATCCCGACAGGCACGGCCCTGTGGCTCCTCATGTGGCCTCCCAAAGCCTGCCCCGATGCGAACTCCGCCCCACAGATCGAGCACTGATGGAGCTTATTGCTAATAATGCTATTTCCATTCTTCATATTGTTGTTGCACAGTTGGAGGGAGTGTGGGGAGAATTTCCGGAACTGCCCCTCCTCGTCGTCCGGTGACGTTGGCGGAAGTATAAATACCTGTTTTTTCTTCGCGGACTTCTTGTGGCTAGCCCTGTGACCGCCCAGGGCCTGGAATGAGGGAAAGGTCTGGTTACACGTCTTGCACCGGAACGCGTGGTACCCAGCTCTGCCCCCCGAACTCGAGGTCATCTCAAGGTACTTTCTGGTCGTTAACTTCGGGATGGCGACTGCCTCGTCACAGTCGCTGTCGTTCCGGCAGTGTCTGCGATCTTCCACCTCGGTGTGCAGCTTGTCTGGGTTCCGCCGGTGTCCATGGCCCTGGGCCAGGAGGATCAGACAGTTGGCCATGTCCTCTTCCTCCTCAGTGGTGCTGGAGAGGACCTCGACCGACGACGTGGCGGGGGTCAGAAACGAATCGGCAACCTCGAACGGTACCGGAGAGTGGGGCCTCTGCCGCTTTGTGCGCTTGCCCTTCACGATCAGCCCCGCGTGCTCTTCCATCCGATGAATCTCGATACTGACGAACTCGGTAAAGCTAAAGATTACACTGACAGAGAACGAGAGAGAGAGAGGGAATGCAAGTGGAAGAAGACGGAGGAGGAGGAGGAGGTTTATAAATGGCGCGGAGTGAGATATCAGGGGGGGCCATCTCCTATATACCCAATGGAACAGCGACTGTTAATGAGTATGGAAAGTTTTTCGGTATGGTCTATTCCGGTGGTATCTAAAAATTTAACGGTTTCCGACTAATTCAGTCTAAAATCGGGTGTATCCACTATGAGGGTAAAGTTCTTCCAAAATAAATTCTCTCCATTTATAAGACTTGAATTCAAGAACTTATTTAAGTGAAAGATGTGATATAAAATGTCAATCGATACAAATGAAGGTATAATATCATAGTATAAAAACTTTTTCTTTTCCTAACATTGGAAGTCAGTTGTAGTCCTGTAGAGGACAGATAAAAGGAGAAAATTAATTTTAAAAAAGGGAAATTTAACAGAAAATTGGCAAAAATTGGGGGATGGAAGGAGTGGGTTAAATGTGGGCTGGCTGGATTAAGCTTAGAGAGCTCCATTAATTAGATTGTACTGATTAGTGAATGCGGTAATCGCTTAGTGATATGCTATCTTAATATTAACTTGGGTTGGCCTAATAGTTCCATCACTAAGTCTCCAAATAGGTAATTTCAGGATCGAATTTCAGGTTAGGAAATTCGACGAGAGTTTTTTCAAGGATTCCGGTCCGATCGCAAATTAGTCCCGAGGTGCGATTTGACTAACTTGGGTATACTGCGTGATGCAAATAAAAAAAAAAAGATATGTTATCCTAAGAGACCGTGGCATTGATTAAGAGGAAATTACTTATCGTGGCCAGTAAATCTAATATCAAAGAGGTATATTACGTAGTATATGTCACAAGTTAAAAGCTAACAAGTATTAAACACGTCAACAAAAAACAATTACATATGTCTAATATGTTACAAATGCCATGCTAATTTATTAAATATCCATTGACTTGTAACATATGTAACATGATATGCTCATTACACAGAAAACTCTCTCTACACGCTAATATGAACTTGAGGACATGCAAGTGTTAAAAGACTTTCTTATCATCTAATCCATTGCTGGATTGACGTACATAATCAATGCGAAATGGATACGCGAATTTGGTGCAATATCATTACAATTAAGTCTGGATCAAGACGTTATGAATTCAGTTTTTGTTAAGCGAACCTTTCTGTATTTCTTTATTCATTTCTTTGTCGTGCTTATTCTAATGCTGGCATGCCCATCCTTTTGGTTAGAAAGTATCAATATAAAACAACATAACATCAGCATATTCGTGAAGGAGAGAAGAGGTAAGCAAGGAAGCAAGCAATGCCCATAACACTGCCGTCTTCACGTGCGGAATCGACGCCTGTCGTCTGCCTCTCATTCTTTTCAGGGTCTCCTCCCCTCTTCCATCTCTTCACGGTTAAAATTCTTCCAATTATAAAATTTGCCATTTTTAAGATTGAACTAGAAACTTTGCTTTAAAAAGTATATAAAACTCGGCGACTGATTCTTCCTTTACTTCTACGCACCACTGCCACTTGAGGGGTCAAAACATTCATAATTACCGCTTTTTATTTGTTTTTTCGGTACACATCACGTGATATTTAGAAATTCAATGAATTCTGATGGATTTATATTCGAGTCAGGTCGGTCCTCTGAGGGGACAAAACTCTCCAAGTATAAATTATCTTCATTCGTAAAATTTGAATACAAAGTATTTGACTATTTTTATTTGAAGGAATAATAGCTGTTATGCTATCTTCACAAGGGCGGTAACTATCTTCACTGTCGGGTTAAATTGGGTCTGACTGCTGCGGTGGAGTATACGTGCTGTAACTTGGTTGGTCGGACATTAAAAGATTATTAGGTAAAATATGATGCTACAATTTTCTAATCGTATTTTTCTGGTACAGAGGAGGTCGAACTCTCAAGAAGTTGCAAATTAAGGAAATTGGAAATTGCAAAGGTGGGATACAGAGGCTCCAGTCATACTGCCAGGGATGAGAGTTCTCATGCCAACTAGGGGTGATGAAAGAAGGTAAGTGTGATAAATCTTGACCAGCCACTCGGTGAAGGGTAGATGGAAAATAGAATCAATAGATCGTTGAAAGTTACACTATTGAGATCGAGCTCAAGATCTCTAAGTTAAAGAATGAGAATAATACTAATTATACTTGTTGTCTTTCTCTGTTTCTGTATTACAGAAATACGTTATAATCTCAGGGAAAAAAAAAGCACATAATCCCACGATAAAGTTATGACACAGACCATCATCTCTTCATCGCGAAGCTTTTTAAATTTGCATAGACAAATTGGAATATGATGAATAACAAATCTGATAAGTATACTTACCGGGGACGTTTAAATTTGAGATTGAACCCTTTTTAATTTTTTTCAACTAAACGGTGAGTTATCAATTTTAATTTCTTAAACAAGAAAGTAAATATTCAATTGTGAGTTTTATTTGGAATAAGTGTTCACAAAACAATAAGAATTACAGATGAGATAGCAGTTGGGAAAATTTTCGGATAAACTAACGCACATGTTGCTCACCAATTTTTCCTGCAGACCACAGAAACCTTATATTCTGCTAATGACAGTGATATTCACAGTTTCATCTCTAATGAACAAATACGGTTGTAGAAATTCTCCCTATATGAGAAGTCTTGAGGGGTTCCTTTTGATTCCACTCACACAACCAACATAAGGATACAGATCAAAAGGTAGGAAGAAAAATGGCAACTAACAAGACATTCGCTGCGGTTCTCGTCCTCGCCGTGGTTTTGATGGCCTTTATTGCCGCCGGCGAGGCCAGAGAGTGCGTGGATCAATGCATGCCGGTGTGCATGCGAGTAGAAGGCGTGACGGTTCCAAAGTGCAACAAGGCGTGTGGAGATGTCTGTGACCAGCTAGAGGGAAATAGCCCAGGCGCTTTCCGCATACAGCCGTCTTACGACAAGAAGCCATAGCAGCATGTTATTGTATGTCCAGAATATATGTCAAAAGAGGTCCATTACAATAATGTCATCAGCTCTGCTTAATGCTTGTGAATGTTAATTGAAATCGTGAAATATTTTATCAGTCGGAAGTTTGAGAGTTTACCATCCTATGCTACATTTCAATCCTTTTTGGAGGTCTGAAGTGAGTGGACAACAATTTCCGAAATCCTAAAATACACAAGAAAGTTGACGGTCCCGTACCCAGAAAATGCACTATAATGACAGTCCCTAAGCCTAAGGAAACTCGGCCCAGTAGGGGTTGGCGAAACCCTTAGATCAAGACACCTCGTAATCCCTTATTATCTATGATTTATCATGATCCTTTCAATTGATGATTGCAGTTGTATTATAAATAGAGAGAGAGGGCTCAATTCTGATGGGTGATCCATCATATCTATCCCTACGGGTGTGTACAGGTACCGGGTAGACTCGGAACTGGTCTGGCAGGTTCCAAGTAAATTGTCGTGAGAAAAGGATAGGTTCTGGGTAGAAAAATAAGGAACTGATTAAAATAGGTTTTGGTTTCGGTTCCATTAAAGATGTTGCCCGGAACCGGCATTTGGAACCGACAAATATATGTTTATATTTTTACTAAATATAAAACATGAAATTACAACTTTTTATCTTAATATTTTATTTTATCTATTTATTTCCATATTTAAATTCTCAATATCTTATGAAACTCATCATTTCCTTAGTTTTTGTCATCTAACAATTTTCATTCTTTTAACATAAGAGTTTTGCCAACCACAAAACCTCTCTTCTATTGCATTCATTTGGATATTTTCAACATTTTTCGGGTATGTCAAGTAAGAAAAATATTAGATAATTATTTATTGATCGATTTAAAATTTTTATTTATTAATGGGAGACTAGGTTCTAGACCGGTACTCAGGACCGGTGGTATAATACAGGTTCCGGATAGGGTCCGGGTCCCTAGACCTAATAACCCGACCTAGAATTGGTAGAAGCCTAGAAGGAATAGGGATAAAAGGGGTACTGAAAGTCCTACTGATGAGATCGAACTCGAAACATCTATATCACTGAGCGAGAGTTTTACCACCTGTACTAAGCCATTTTTCTCATTTTCTCAACAAAAGTTAAAAAGTTAAGAAGGAGGTTACGTTCTAACTTGATATCCTCCGTTGTACAGGTAAAAAAAAAAAATCCGTGCAAAGAATAGCTAAAATATTTCTTTTGAGTGTGTGAAATTGGGAACTTCTTAACGGCATATGTGTTTTGAAAGCTTCTACCACGTGAATGTAAGGTAAGATCATTTAAAATTTTCTCTATTTTTATAATGAGATAAAGATTATCTATAAATTGAACGAGGGTATATGGATAGTGAAAATCCGAAAGGTGGCTTGGTCTTCGACATGATACCAAGAGGCACCGAATCCAATTCCCGCTCGTAGAACTCCCGTGTCCCTTTGCCCTTGTTCATTCTGTCTCATTTTTAGGCTTTTGTACACCAAAAAGGGCATTCCCATTCCACTACCAGGAGCGCCAAATACAGGAATTCCGAGCTGATCCAGTTGGGCTGACAATGGATAAGATCGTTGTTATTATTAGTTACCAAAAAGAAAATGGATAAGATTGTAAAAATAATCTATAGTAGGGAGGGAAAGGTGGTTTAAAATCTACTGTATCATCTTCTATGCTGAAACTAAGGAGAAAGTATTCAGTAGAGCGATTATATAATGTAGGCGATACTGACGTGATATATCCTTTTAATCGAGACTTGACATGTCATCAATAATTATACAGTTGTAATTATTAAATTCTAAAAAATCTTTAAAAATATAAATTTTTTAATAAATAGTGAACCATAATTGAAAATAATATATAAATGATAAAAATATTTAAAAAAACCTAATAAATGGTAAATTCTAATTGGAAAATATGAAAAAAATAAATTCTGATTGAGCATATATACCACGTAAGCATATGACCGCTTCACTGAAAATTTTCTCATAATTAAGAGATCATATATTGATTTATCTATTTATTTATTTCATGTTCCCTTCTAAACTCCCCTTATTTAGATACCTCTAACTCGTATAATATGTAAAATAAACTGACACTATGTTTGGATTGAGGGATTCGGAGGGGAGAGGTTTGGAGGTATTTGGAGGGGGAAAGAGATTTGAAGGGATAACTTATTCTTTCAAATCACTCGTTTAGATATTATTATTAGAGGAGGAATTTGGAGGAATAAAAAAGTTAATTAGACCATTTTACCCTCTTAATTTGGAAGATTGATCGAACGAAAGAAATGTGCAAAAAAGACACAGTAATTTCATGATGATTTTGAAACTCAAAAAAAGTTATGATTTTATGATAGTCTTGAGAGGCTCAATGGTTGCGACCTGATGGTGGTCGAGTAAGGGAAAACGTGTTGTAGTTGTTACTTGATGATGATCGAGAAAGGAAAGATGAGCGTAATTGTATAATTGTATGATGAGAAATTATGACGTGTAAAGAATTTCTTTTAAGAAATTATAATTGGTATATTTGTGTAAAAATTTATTATCCCTCCAAATCCCTCCTAATAATTTACCAAAATAAGAGATTATATTATCCATCCGAATCCCTCAATTTAAACAAAGCGTGAAAGCAAATATGAAAAATAAAAAAGACACGGGAGCTCCCAAAAGTTTACATATAAATAATATATAGATATAGATATAGATATAGATAGAAGTATTACTTATTACAATGAATATTGGTAGCTAATTGTAATTAATTTGAATTGGATATGGAAATTACAGCTCGATTACTTTCTTACTTAAATTAATTTTGATTCTCTTATCCACAGTCGATGACTGGTATAGAAAGACAGTTCCAAATTTTCCAAAGTCTGAGTGATGTAGTATAATCCTTTCCAAATGTGACGTACTCTTGTGTATATACTGAAGTGTTAATTCCAGCTCTCCATTCTCTCCTCTTGTTTGGCTGCTGAGTTTTCCACATCCCACCATCTCACACACAAGAGAGACCGGTTGAGAACAACACCATGGTGGTGGCTGGACCCGGAACCGGCCGTGCAAGCCCCGTAGGCTTCGCCGACATTAAAGGCCTCACCATCCAGGTTGTTGCAAGCCGGTGGTTCGTGATATTCGCGTCCTTACTTATCATGGCCGCAGCCGGGGCGACCTACATGTTCGGCCTGTACTCGCCAGACATAAAGGCGGTCCTGGGCTACGACCAGACGACCCTGAACCTGCTGGGTTTCTTCAAGGACGTGGGAGCCAACGTCGGGGTCCTGTCGGGGCTGATCAACGAGGTCACCCCGCCGTGGGTCGTCCTCTCCATGGGTGCCGCTCTCAACTTATTCGGCTACCTCATGATCTGGCTCGCCGTGACCAGGCGGATCGCCAGGCCTGAGGTCTGGCACATGTGCCTCTACATCTGCATCGGAGCCAACTCTCAGGCGTTCGCCAACACAGGCTCGCTCGTGACCTGTGTCAAGAACTTTCCGGAGAGTCGGGGCGTGGTGCTTGGAATCCTGAAGGGATACGTTGGCCTGAGCGGTGCAATCATAACCCAGCTCTACTACGCTTTCTATTACCCTGACAGCAAGGCCTTGATCCTGCTTATTGGTTGGCTGCCGGCAGCCATTTCCGTTGTCTTCCTTGGGACTATTAGGGTCATGAAGGTGATTAGGCAGCCTAATGAGCTCAAGGTGTTCTATAAATTCCTCTATACCTCTCTCGGCCTGGCAACCTTCCTCATGATCATGATCATAACTGAGCGAAAGGTCGGGAATTTCACGAAGAGTGGGTACGGAGCGAGCGCGGCCGCCGTCTTGTTCTTGCTCTTCCTCCCACTGGTCATCGTCATCATCGAAGAGTACAAGCTTTGGCTCGCAAAGAGGCAGGCCCTCGACGACCCTTCACCGGTTAGCATCACCGCCGAAAAACCGAAACCCAAACCTGTGACCGTACTGGCGCCATTGCCGGAACCTGCAGTGGAAAAGCAGCCTTCATGCTGGAAGACCGCTTTCAGGCCACCCGCAAGGGGCGAGGACTACACGATCCTACAGGCCCTCTTCAGCATCGACATGTGGATCCTCTTCCTCGCAACAACTTGTGGGATCGGAGGAACCCTGACAGCGATCGATAACTTGGGACAGATCGGGGCCTCTCTTGCCTACCCGAAGCAAAGCATCGGAACGTTCGTGTCCCTCGTGAGCATCTGGAACTACCTTGGACGGGTAGCGGCAGGGTTCGCTTCGGAGATATTCCTGGCCAAGTACAAGTTCCCCCGACCGCTCATGCTCACTTTAATCCTCCTAGTTTCATGTGCCGGCCACCTGCTCATCGCCTTCGATGTCCCCAGTGGGCTGTACGTGGCATCGGTCGTGATCGGGTTCTGCTTCGGAGCCCAGTGGCCGATCCTCTATGCCATCATATCGGAGATATTTGGGCTCAAGTACTACTCCACGCTGTACAACTTCGGGTCAGTGGCGAGCCCCATAGGGCTCTACATCCTAAATGTCCTGCTCACCGGCCAACTCTACGACCAGGAGGCTACGCGGCAGCTAGCGGCCCGGGGCCTCACCAGGCAGCACGGGGAGGCTCTCAATTGCGCCGGCGTAAAGTGCTTCCAGCTGGCCTTCATCATAATCACGGCGGTCACCATTTTCGGGGTCCTTGTTTCAGCCATCTTGGTGGTTAGGACAAGGAAGTTTTACAGGAGTGACATATACAGGAAGTTCAGGGAGGGGGCTAACGCGGTTGAGGCTGAGATGGCAACGCCGGCCACCGCCAGGAACGGAGCGGTCGCTGCTCCGGTGCTAGAACAGACGAAAGGGTAGGCTGAAATGTAATGGATAAGTCAGTTTGATGAGTGGAATGGTCAAATGTAATTTTTTTGAACAATAATCCAGAATTCATCGGGTGCGGACGAATCGCGCTCCCTTTCCCGTACTTCAAATTGTTTTCATCATTTAAGAATATCCTAAGGAAATGCAATAATTGACCGTGGTTTGATCATCTGCTGGCTCCTGATTTCTTGCTTCTTCTTATCAGATGATATCGTATCTTTGTTCTTTGTATGTCCTGGCTATATCGAAGTATAATTTTCATAATCATGCCATGGAATCCCTGTCTTGTCGGTAAATAGGTTTGAAACCACAAGATCTCCCAGTTTTTGGTGCATCCCTATGCATGTATAATACTACAACTGCTACACCATCGAGGTTCGATGGAAGCTCGACTGGGTTTACCGCAAGCTGAGCCCATATTCACAAAAAAAATAAAATCTAAAGTATTATTATTACTCTTTTATATTATCGATATTGGATCGAACACCCTCGTATTGTGAAGGATGCAGATTTAACTGAGTGCATGCAAACAAATGAACATATGGTGTAACTGAGCTAGATCCATTATGTGCAAAACTGAATTTGGCATTTCTTTTAACCAATAAAAAGACATACTAAGCATCCGTACTGGTTGGACTATGTTGTTGGATAATAATTTCGGGAAATGGCATGATTTTTTATTACCCTATATTTTAATGAGATGGTATCTAGATTTAAGAGTAATGAAGTAGATCAAAATGCTAATTAGAACGTTTTTAGGATTTACTTTTTTTTGAAATATGGATTTTTTTAGCAAACGCGATGCTTTATTTCAAAAATAATTATTAAAATTTTGGTTTAAATGTTAAGATTACTCTTTCGCCATTTAGCTTTACTAGTTATGTGGGAGTCAAATATATATGTATATATATATATATATCTAATATTGTTATTATATTGGTATTATCAATTACTTTGCCTCTCTTTTTTTTACACTCATCATATGTATATGCAAATGATTTAGCTGCCAAAACCTTGCGAGCTGGTCTGGTGGTAAGGAGAATGTAAAATGTCCTTTTCATTTAATGTTCAAATCCTCTGAGAGCCAATTTGCATATCTGGATTTACCATGCCATTAGATGATCCTTCCTCACCAAACACCAGTTAAAATGTGACAAACGAACAAATTAGTGTTAATCACTCGAGCAGTTATTATAATTAGTACTAAACAAAACAATTTCATTGGTTCTTTCTCATCATATCATGATAAGTTAGGACCATCTAAAATTTTTCCCGCTTATAGGCATAGTGGTGTCAGATATATATATATATATATATATATATAGAGAGAGAGAGAGAGAGAGAGGGGAAACACTTGTGGATAGTATGGGCTCTGATGGGTTCTATGGGCTTCAGCCCGAGCAAACTATTGGGCTTACAGTGTTGCTCGAAGAAGCTTCATTTAAAATCTTTGCATAAAGAAAAAGGATCTGTCGAGCCTCAGTGGGTTGACCGAGCTCGAACCCGAGCTAGCTAGAACACATTGAACATCTATATATAACACTTCCAACATCTATATATTGGGTGGTATGTGCTGGGGAAAAAAAGGCTTGGCTGAAAACAAATAAGAAAAAAAAACTAAGAACGAGTGGAATAGAATCATATTCTGATTCTATGTTATTTTATTGGTGAAAAGAATCCCATTTTATTTGAGATACGAATTCATGAGCCTCTTGATCGATTAACCTTGTCTTCATTGCCTCTGCCTGTACCAGGCTACACCTAAAACATAAAATATTCAATCTTGTATGTAACATAGTATGTGTCAAACGGGACTGCCGCAATGTGTTGAACACCCCACGTGCCGATGGAAGTAAATAAGGCCATAGTTGTTCAAGAATGTCGCACTTGAGTAGTTAAAAGTCGACCTGTTGTTTCCCATTAACGGGTGTAGTCTATCGTTTTGGATTTCTCTTTCTTTCTTTTTTAATAAAAAAGACTTGTGATTAAGATAGAAAAAGATTGGGACGAAAGTACATAGGAATCTTACTAATAAGAATAAAATTTAAGGTGGAGGTCCACGCCTTGCCATTTGACTAAAGCGATATGTAACTTAATACAGCTGTAACATTTTCGATCTGAGACCAAGAAATTCTGAATTCTATTTTTATCAATAAAATTTCATATACCCTTTTTATTTTCCTCCATTCTATCTGATTCTTTACCTCTATACATTATGAAAAGAAAACAATACGGTCGACTTTCACGTATTACGTTTCTTTTGGGTATTCATAACTAATGAAAACAATTTGAAGTACGAGAAAGGAGTGCAGTTGTGCCTGTCCTAGCCTAGGAACCACGGGTTGGTCCCGACACACTTACTAATTTCGGCACATTGAGCACGTTGAGTGGAGACCCCGTTCACACTAAATATCAAGCATGTGTTACTTATTTACTCTGTATTTATAAGAATCAATCCGAGTTGATTTAAGAGGTAAAAAACTTGTACCAGGATGATTCAACATATTCAACTTGAATTAATTTTAATTGACTCTTATTCATTTGCAGTGGAACATTTACAGTGGAACGGTGGTATATGCTGTATATGATTCGTTGATATTAGACAAGCTCGTATGGACCTGATGAGTTCTGGAACACTTTTTTTTTTTTTTATGAGTGAGAATTCGTTTAATGAATTACATTGACTAGTCCGCTCAAGCTGACTTTATCCATTAAAATTTCAGCCTACCCTTTCGTCTGCTCTACTGCCGGAGCAGAGACTGCGCCGTTCCCGGCGGTGGCCGGCGCTGCCATCTCAGCCTCAGCCGCCTTGGCCTCCTCCCTGAACTTCCTGTATATGTCACTCCTGTAAAACTTCCTGGTCCTCACCACCAAGATGGCTGAAACCAGGACACCGAAAAAGGTGACCGCCGTGATTATGATGAAGGCCAGCTGGAAGCACTTTACGCCGGTGCAGTTGAGAGCCACCCCGTGCTGCCTGGTGAGGCCCTGGGCCTCTAGCTGCCGCGTAGCCTCCTTGTCATAGAGGTGGCCGGTGACCCGAACGTTTAGGATGTAGAGCCCTATGGGGCTCGCCACTGACCCGAAGTTGTACAGCGTGGAGTAGTACTTGAGCCCGAATATCTCTGATATGATAGCGAAGAGGAGCGGCCACTGGGCTCCGAAGCAGAACCCAATCACGATTGATGCCACGTACAGCCCACCGGAGACATCGAAGGCTATGAGCAGGTGGCCCACGCATGAAACCAGGAGGATTATCGTGAGCATGAGCGTTCGGGGGAACTTGTACTTGGTCAGGACTATCTCCGACACGAAGCCCGCCGCGACCCGTCCGAGGTAGTTCCAGATGCTCACGAGGGACACGAATGTTCCAATGCTTTGCTCGGGATAGCCCAGCGAGGTACCGATCTGTCCCAGGTTATCAATCGCCGTGAGGGTTCCCCCGATCCCGCATGTTGTTGCAAGGAAGAGGATCAGCATGTCTATGCTGAAGAGTGCCTGGAGGATGGTGTAGTCCTCACCCCTCTCCGGTGGCTGGAACATGGTCCGCCAGCACGAAGGCTGCTTCTCCACAGCGGGCTCTCCCGGCAGCACCGGTGCAGTCACGGGCCCGGGAGGTGGGGTTTCAGGTTTTGGTTTTTCGGTGGTGATGCTGAGCGGTGAAGGGTCACTGAGGGCTTGCCTCTTTTCGAGCCAAAGCTTGTACTCTTCGATGATAACGATGACCAGTGGGAGGAAGAGCAAGAACAAGACACCGGCAGCACTTGCTCCGTACTCGCTCCTCGTGAAATTCCCAACTTTTCGCTCGGTTATGATCATGATCATGAGGAAGGTTGCCAGGCCGAGGGAGACGTAGAGGAAGTTGTAGAACACCTTGAGTTCATTAGGCTGCCTAATCACCTTCATGATCCTAATAGTCCTCAAGAAGGCAAATGAAATGGCTGCCGGCAGCCAACCAATGAGCAAGATCAAGGCCGTGGTGTCGTGGTAATAGAAAGCGTAGAAGAGTTGGGTTATGATTGCACCGCTCAGGCCAACGTATCCCTTCAGGATTCCGAGCACCACGCCCCGGCTCTCCGGGAAGTTCTTGACGCAGGTCACGAGCGCGCCAGTGTTGGCGAACGACTGGGAGTTGGCCCCGATGCAGATGTAGAGGCACATCTGCCAGACCGCGGGCCTGGCGATCCGCCCGGTCACGGCGAGCCAGATCATGAAGTAACCGAAGAAGTTGAGGACGGCACCGATGGAGAGGACGACCCACGGTGGGGTGACCTCGTTGATCAGCCCTGACAGGACCCCGACGTTGGCGCCCACGTCCTTGAAGAAGCTCAGCAGGTTCAGGGTCGTCTGGTCATAGCCCAGGTTCGACTTTATGACCGGTGAGTAGAGGCTGAACATGTAGGTCGCCCCGGCTGCGGCCATGATGAGGAAGGACGCGAATACCATGAACCACCGGCCGGTCAGGACCTGGATGGCGAGGCTTTTCATGTCGGGGAAGCCCATGGGGCCGCCGCGGCGGGTTCCAGGTCCAGCCACCCCCATGGTGTTCTCAACCTATCTCTCTCTCGTGCGCAGGTAGCGAACTCAGCTGCCAAACGAGAAGAGATAGGAGAGCTGGCATCAACACCTCAATATATAAAGAAGAGGATGAGACAGCTTAGCGGGGATTAAACTACATGTCACAGACTTCATAGTTGACTCGGTTTATTTTCAAATCAAAGTTTATTCACTTAATTGGTTGAGATGACTCGACGCTTCTTACTTTCATGCAAGGTTTTGATTTTCAGTATTGTAATTAATAAACTAAATGATTTGAAGAATTGCACTGCTCAGTAAATCGATGATGAAAAAATAGTGGATATATAAGTATTTTTACAAGTACTATAAATGTGTGGAGATTGAGGAATACTAGATGAAGCAAATGAAGCTTGGATGATTTTATACATTTGGAAGAGTACATGATAGATAATGAAAAAAAAAAAAAAAGAGTACAAAGAGTTTAATTGTTGGAAAATAAATTCAGAATTTCCATTCTCACGGGCTACCGAAAAAGAATTTTCCATTCTCACCTAAATATTGTGTTATTTTTATTACAATCTTATCTCTTTTTTATTTTTTAAATTCAATCTTATCCATTTAAGTATATAACTGAACCAGCACCTACATCCTATATATGCACTTACCCAAAAAAAAAAAAAAAAGAACTTCCTATATATGGGCTACGTATCATGTTACACGGCGCCATCACATGGCAGTACCTATTTGGTGACAATGGCCAATGAGAATTCGTCACTCTTAGGGTTAAGTTTGATTTTTTTTAGGTTTTATAAAAAAAAATAAAAAAATCACTGTCATTGGCTCGGTGTTACCGCGCAATCATTGTCATGCTGTGAAACATGGGATGATATGCATTCCCCTATACATGACATTGTCATCATGAAAAAAAGTTTAATAATGGGTGTTTACCAAAAACAACTTCCTGTATATGACACATTATATAATATAAACACGTGATGCAATCATTGTAAAGAAGACGCTTCCTGATCATGAAATGGGATTTCCACTATCCATACACCATTTTTCAATTTATAGACAACATTTATAGCACAATATGGACTAGATTAACCCAAACATTTGAACGAAGAAAGTGCTTCTAAAAATTCGGAAAAAAAAACACCAGAGAATTACTCTTATTTGAGACTTTCCGACCAGAAAATGGAGTGGAGTAAGGTTTTACAGTCCAGTCACTTGATCGTTCAGTAATTTAATTCAGCAGCTCATAGTTAGTTTCTCCACTTACTTAATCATCCATCGCCGAATGAACCTCTAAATTTTCCATTAGTGCGTACGGTTGGCATGACCCGGACCATTGCGAGCCGACCAGCACGGAAATTAGATATGGAGGAAATTGAGGGTGGGACTGCAATTAGTGGAAGATGGGTCCCCCCATTTGGGGAATTCTAGAAGACTGCGACTTTCAATTTGTTTGGTTTTCAT
>CM075291.1:4750318-4767844 GCA_037672795.1 Lagerstroemia speciosa
TCCGCTTCTCCTTGAATTTGGCTGCAGTGGCAGTTCTTTGCTTTAACATGTACATTGCTCTTTTCATTGTTGTATCGCTTCTTTTTCAATGTCAGACATTTTCGTAGCCAGAGCCATCCTTGGCCTCCATTTGATTCTTTACTTTGGTGGAGTCCATTGGATTGTAATTACTATTACATGCAAATTTTATTCACTTGCATCACCCGCCGCATTAGAAGTTGGATAGTGCGATATTGAGATTTGTACGCCCATCTCCAATTGATAACTCAGTTATTTACAACATCTCAGCCACTAGTTCTCCATTTTTGTTTTGCTGAAAGCTATTATATCTAAGGGGAAACAGATTTGCAGGAACTTCCTATGGATGGACCGAATGACTCCTTATCTACAGCAAAGGTGAGCTGGAATCAGGTATGCCGACCACACAAGTGAGGAAGGATTGGCATTTGTGACATTAAGCAATGGTGCAAATTCGGCACCTTTAAGAAAACATGGTTGCTGCTACTACTGCACTCAAGTTCGTTTGGTGGTCTGGGTCCATTATTATCTTACCAAAGGCATAGCTTATGAACTCTCACAATGCCTGGAGATTGCTCTTGGTACTGAAGAAAAATTTTGGAATTGCATGAAATGGTAAGACCCCTTTGTATGTCACAAGTAGGGCAAGGAACCACTATTCTTTTTGGTTCAACAATTGGCTACCTGTGTCCCTTACATACATACTGTACACGTGGACTTGAATGCTTCCCATCTACCCACACAATACCACAGCCAGCTCAGTTTTCAGAAAAGGACGATGGAGATGGCCAGAAGCAATGATCTATAAACTCCCATAATACATTCAATTGCTCAAATTTAGCCATCGCAGATCAGAATGGACTAATTTGGGCACCAGATCATTCGAGCAAGTTCATGATTAAAAGTGCATGGGAGAAGCAGTGCACTCCTAATGAAAAACAACCTCGGACAAAGCAAGTTTGGTTCTCAGGAAACGTCCCAAGGGCTTCGACTTTGAGTTCGCTGGTCTGGCTTAATCAACTAGCCACAAAAGAACAACTCTCCGTTGAAAAATTCTGCTAGCTTCGGAATATTGCGACTTTTGCGGATCAAACTTGGAAACCCAAGATCACTTGCAATTTCACGGGATGAATCTGGAAATATACTCTTGGCAGGCTGGGAATCCACAAGGATACTGTAAGTTGGGCTTCCGAAGCCCACTGGCTATTGCAAACATGCGGTAAGTCAATCAATGTTGTGCCTTACTAACTTTTGTGGACGTATATCCATACCATTTGGATGGAAAGGAATAGGCATATTTTTTATCTCAAACATCGGGGCGATAGTGAACTCTCACATCTCATTGTGGATACAATGAAGACAAAAGTAGCCACACTCCCTTCTCTCGAGCATAGAATCCAGGATCCCAAGTAGTTATGTTGCTAGGCATTGTTTGTACATGAACTAATTTCTACTATCCATCATTGTAGAGCAATTTGTTTTTATAGTTAATGGAATTACACCATCATTCCAAACAAAAATTTATCATCACTCCTTGGTACAATGGCGTGAAGAAAATCCCGCAACTAAAGCATATGTGAAAATTTACGATGGGCGTTGAAAACACAGATGAATGTGTACAACTAAGGATGGTCAATAAAAGATTAACATTCGTCAGAGGGGGAAAGCTCCCGTTTTCAGTGATGTTTATAGACATACGAAAGAATAAAAGTGGGCATTTGGTCTAGTGGTATGATTCTCGCTTAGGGTGCGAGAGGTCCCGAGTTCAATTCTCGGAATGCCCCCTTCCCCTTTTCCTTTTTGTGCAAGTCCAAGCCCATCACCGTCCAGTCCGCTCTCCCTTGCTGCACTGTTTTATTGGCACCATTTCACGGTCATTGTCGATCCGGAATCACCAGAAGAACGATGCCGTGCTCGGCTTATTGACAATTCCTGAACCTCTCTCTCTGTGACAGAGACCCGGCTAATGAACGATACAGGTAACCCCGAAATGAAAGCTGATATGGTGGCGTGACTAGTGTCCATACGCTTCCTTCTAGACTGATTGACCTGCCCACCCTCAAATCCTTGCTCCTCGAGGAAACGCGTTATCTGCCTCGTCTAGAAGCCCATTACATCACTGAAGCTTCCACCCCCTTCTCTCTCCCCCTCTCTCCCCCCTCCAAGGTCCAAAGTGGAGGCCACTCTTTGTATATATTGCTGAAATTTCTTGCTGTAACCCTAAATCCACCAACCCCACTACTTCCTTCAACTCCCTCATCCTTCTCTCTTTGAATCCATGGAAGACGACGCCAGCAGCGTCCTCAGCTTCCAGGACCTGGAAGAAGACCCGGAGGTCACCGCGCTCTATCACGCATCCTCCTCCTTCCCCTCTCCGTCGAGCCAAGACGTTTTCGAGTTCTCTGTAACTGGTGAGAGTGCAGAGGACGGTCCCACCAGCCTGTTCCGCGGGAAAGGCATCCCTTCTGAGAAGCCCGGAATACTGCTGCAGTCCGATTCCTACTTCGAGAGATTCCGCAGTTTCCAGAATGGACGCCCGGCTTGCCAGGTCGGGGATCCCTCCGTTCGCCTAGCTCCAGGGCAGTGGTGCCCGTGACAGGGAGCTGCCGGCACAGCCCCAGCTCCAGGAGGAAGTACAAGGCGCTGATTGGGTGACCAAATTACCGTCCAGGGTGGACATGGGCGAGATAAGAAGAGGAGAAACCCGGCAAGCACCGGCGCCACTCTTCGTGTTGGCCTGGACAGCGGAGATGCAGCCCCAGCCGCCGGGGAGGGAGGGGACACGGCCACTGGGGCCTGCTGAGGTGCAGGCCCCACCTGGTTAGCGCGTTGGCCAGAGCCTCCCTAGGTTGCGTGCGGCAGGTGTGAAATCCTCATGTGTGCATTCGTTGGGTTGGACGACCTTTGGGCTTTTCAAATTTGGCCGGCGCAGAATTGACCCTTCTTCCCAGTTCTTCAGATGGAGCGTGTTGTTTGAGTTTTATTCACTATATTTTTCATGGTGTTTGGTCTTTCATCTGTACGTGCAGTTGTATATATACTTGAAAAGCTGGTACTATTGTATGATTCTTATTGAAAGCAGTACTTAAAAGCAAAATTTTATGATTACAGTTTTTTCTACCCAACTATGCGCTTTGTAATTATTTTTCTTTATTTATGAGCTATGATGAACTCTGTTTATTACTAAAAAAACACAAAACTTTATGATTATTTCCATATTTTATGGTGATTCCATATTAATTTGGACCTGGAGCATTTCATTACACCAAACCTACTTCTCCTCTGTGCATTCTTCTAATTTTACATGAAGATACAAATTCACGTAATGACCTAACCTAACCTTTTTCAAATGAAATCCTCAAAATAAGTCATAACCAGAGAACCAGTAGGCTTGAGATTCAGTCATCATCCAAATCTCAAAGAGCAGCAAGCAGGAGATAGTAAACTGTGGCATGAAAAGTAGACAACACAACCCATAAAAAGTTTGATTACCAAATATATTTCCATGCCACTGTTGATCAAGCACCCAGTTCTGAGACCAGCCACTTGATGGGGGAGACTCGAATGCAAAACCTCCAACACGACAGAAGATAACTCCTAGACACTCACTGGGTAAAGCACTGCGAATGGAAGTAACCATGAGTTTATTCTTACCTTGACCATGATGGATAACGGCTGAAGAAGAAATGGAAAGGGGAATCGAGTTGGACAGAACGTTTCATTTCCCTCCCTTCGTGGCTGCAGACTTGGTGACCACGACCCAGGTTGGAATTTGGATTCTTCTACTCCACGCTCTTAATGACTCCGACTGCAACAGTCCGCCTCATGTCCCTGACAGCAAACGTCAAAGGGGAGGGTCCTCGGAGAAAGTTTTCAACCACCATGGGCTTGGTGGGAGTCATCTTAATGATACCAGCATCACCATTCATCAGGAACTTAGGCTCCTTCTCGAGCTGCTTACCAGAGCGCCTATTGATCTTGATCAAAGCTCCGCAAACTTCACAGCAATGTGGGAGGTGTGGCAGTCAAGCCTGGAGCATCCACTGCCAATCTGACCAGGGTGGTTCATGATATGATCTGGGAGGTGAAGCTGGCTGGCTCCTTCGCAGGATCATCCTTGGAGTTGGATGCAACATAACCACGCTTCAGATCCTCGACTGTGACGTTCTTGACATTGAAGCCACGCTCTCACCGGGAACGGACTCCTGGAGGGATTCATGGTGCATCTCAACCAACTTAACTTCAGTTGTCAAGTGAGAGGGACCGAATGTCACAACCATACCGTGCTTAAGGACACCAGTTTCCACGCGACCCATTGGAACAGCTCCAATACCACCAATCTTGTACACGCCCTGGAGTGGGAGATGGAGGGGCTTGCCGAGGGCGTCTTGGGCTCCTGGATCTGGTCGAGAGCTTCCAGGAGAGTTGGCCCAGTCACAGTTATAATCTAATCTGATTATAAGCGATGGTCAAACATGGCATATTAGTTTTGCTAAATCCGTTTTCTAAAAGGTGAATGTTTCAATGTGAATACATATATTATCATTTAATTTTCTCTAATTCGGATCAAACATGTGGATCCTACCCGCCCTGTATGGGTCAAAGCATGGGTCAGCTTTGAGCGGACTGCGGCAGGCCACAAACCCGGTCAGACCTACAGGCAAATGGCATGGAGCGGTTCCAGATCTTTAGCCATGGACATTACCAGCATGAGGGGCTGTTCTTCTGCTATTTGGTTAGATTAATTGCGAAACAATGTGGAGAAAAATGAGGATTAGCATTGGCTTCAACTGTCAAGAGGAACATAGACAAGCCAGAGGGGAAAACAGAAGAACAATAAAGAAGCACATCCTGGGCATAAACATGGCAAGAACCTAGGATGGCTTGTAGTATTTTGTCGGGACGAATGGCATCTTTGTGATGACCCCATCGTAGGCCTTCCCTCGGATAACAATCTTAAGCTTGGTCCCGTTCTTGTGAGACCCGGACTTCACATACCCCATCGCAATGTTCTTCTTGAGGCAGGGGGAGAACCCGCCGCTCGTGACCTCCCCAAGGTTCACCCCGCCCTTCTCATCCTTGATCTCGCTGTGGCTCCGAGCAGGGGACCCGAGGAGATGATACCCACACGGCGGATTGAGGGCCCCTTCTCCAGCTGCTTCAGGATTGTCTCGGCGCCAAGGAACCCACCCTCAGCCCGCCTACGCTTCCCTATTGCCCAGGTCAGGCCTGCCTCGACCGGGGTTATGTGCTGCTCCATGTCGTTCCCGTAAAGACAGAGCCCAGCCTCAAGACGGAGACTGTCCCGGGCACCTAGCCCAGTCAGCCTTACCTTCCCCTCGGACTTCTCGAGGATCGCCTTGGCAAGGTCCACGGCATTCTCTGAGGGAACCGAGATCTCGAATCCATCTTCGCCCGTGTACCTTAAGATATCAGCGAAGATACAAAATATCACGAACTTGAAAAATCTAGCAGCATTATAGCATATGAGAGCAAAGATAGGCTCAGCAGCCAGTTATCTCTCGCAAAGTCCCAAATTTTTTATAAATTATCGTACGAATCTCCATTGATAGGCTAGAAAGGTCCTTCATTAATTACACGTTCAGGGAATTGAATCTGACTAATAGCTCTGTAACTATTTGTTTTCGGAAGCATTGATGCTCAACTTCTTCCAAAACACACTTCCACTTGAATGAACCAACAAAGGAGTACAAAACAATAGATGGATGAAGGAGGGGAAGGGGCATACCCTGTTCTTGTAAGAAAGCAAGATGAACCATTGATGTCCAAAATGCGGAACTCGCCGAAATACAGCTTGCTCAAGTCGTCCTTGGTCAGGTGTTGCAGGACCGGTGCTGCAAGGGGACCCTATCATGGATTATGCAGATAAATCAACTTATAGGCAGATACATGGAACTATTTGTTGCTTTCAGAATCTCAAAGCTAAAGGTTATCATACAAACGATTCACTGTGCAACAGGCAGTAGAAACTGAGGAATCTTTTCCGGACACAGAGCAGTCACACCTCATTGCAGCAGTATAATTGACACGGCTAAAGGTACCTCTACAATATATGATACCAAACTCCTAAGAGTACCAAGGAGACAACAAGGGTTAAAACCTGAAGGGCGAGCAGAGATCTCTCATCGTGAATGTGCCATGAGACATTTCCACCCTTCGCCTTGAATGCCTTCATATGCTCCTCGATATGAGCCAAGTCCTTGTCCCTGCATCCTGCATTCACGACCAAATAGATGTGGTCGTCCGTCACCTTAGTGATCACCGAATCATCAATTGCCCCTCCCTTCTCATTAGTGAACACAGTGAGTGTCCCAGTACATGGGGCGAGCCCAGCCACATCAGCAACTACTAGCTTTTCCAGGAAAGGCACGCAGTCCTTGCCCTTAAGGCTGAGACCACACATGTGGGACACATCAAAGAGGCTCCCATTCTCCCTGCAGTTCACAGTGGAGTCCATTATCGAGTCCTTGTATTGGATTGGCATGCTCCAACCAGCAAAGGGCACCATCTTCGCTCCATTGGCAACATGGAAGTCGTACAGGACTGTCTTCTTGAGATCTGCCTCGCTGGCAAAGAAGCGGCGGGTGGACACGGCCTTTTTATCAGCCTGCGCGAGGCGGCGTGTGATCGACTGTCCGAGCTGCCACAGGCCTCCTCCTCTCATGGTCAGGGTGAATTAAGTCTGGAGAGTAATCAAAGGAAAGCTCAACGTTTGAGATCCGAAAACTATGAATCAATTTGATTATCACACCAATAACATTCTTGAAATCATATCATGCAAGCAGCTTATCAAAACTAAAAGTAGGATGGGAATCAAAGGAAATCTCAAGGTTCGTTATTCAAAAACTACGAACGGGTAAACGATCATCGCACAATAACAGTCGTGAAATGGTATCATCCAAGCAGTTCATCCAAACTAGAAGTAGGACCACTGAAGAATTCTATGAACTGAGATTGCTGGATTGTTGATTTCTGCAGTCATAACACGAGATCCGCCGAATGCAGATCTAAATGGGCAGGTATTGTCCAATGCTGACAGATAGTTAAGAGGAATAACATGTTTGTTGATGTAAATATTTCACAGTTTTGAATGCAATACATAACACCATCATTCCAAAAAAGTTCACGTTTGACAATCTGTCTGAACAGAAAATGCAAACGATACCAAAAGGAAGGAGACAAATCTCAGTAAGAGTCCCAGAGACAACAACAGTCTCCGCTTCATTTGGACGAACCAGCTTGTTTCAGATTCGGCAACCCATATGAATCAAACGTTAAACATCAAGAAACCACCTCATAACAAGAAATTAACAGACAGAAAGATCCAACCTCGAACTCTATGATAAGAAACTTCAGATTAGCATCAAGATGGCGAAAACTCGAACAACCCAGAGAAGGATTCCGGGGTTAAACTTGTGGAGAGAGAGAGAATAAGCAACCTGATGCGTTCTTGCTCAAGGAGAAGCGAATCCGAGAGACCGCGGGGGCATCAATACGGGGATGGAGGTTGGTAATGGCGAGAGACCCAAAAAAAGGTTGTCTTTTTAATGTGATTCTTGTTATCGTAAGGATGAAAGCTGGGACGGAGGATAATAATTTAATAATAAAAATTGGAAAAATAAAAGGGATGGGGTTGGTGAAACCAAAGGGAAGTGGGTGGAGGAGGGCTCATCGAACCACATCGTGATTGAGTGGTTCTGGTGCTCCTGAGCTTTCACTTGGTCGAGGCCGGGAGTGATCGACGGCCCACATTGCCCTGATCCTATTAGCCCCTCGACCCTTGTCCCCTTGATTGAGAAATATACTCAGCTGAAAGAACACAGAACAGTTGATCAGATGTTACGAAATCTAGAGAAGTTGGTTGGATCTCCTTGTGGCTCGATCGACCTCGAACATTACAGTCATGCTAGAAACATGGGGCGTCTCTCCCCCCTCCCTCCCAACCCCACCCCTCCATCACATGACATCTGAACAAAGTCCCGGATTTCGAGTCCAGTCGAGTTGAGTATGAGCTCACTTATCGGGTTTGACTCTGCGTGTTTAGATTCCGTTTACGGTACCATCAACTTCTACAGGCTACGATCACCAGCGACCGTGAATTGCTGTCGCTGTTCTTTTCTTCTTTGGACCCAACAGCTCAGATGGAGGCCCCATATTGAGCCCGTTGAGGCCCAAAATGCAGCTCAGGATTCTATCCGAGGTCAACCAAAACCACCGACAACTATGAACGGATTCCATGGATCCTAAAGTCAATCCCTAAACCCGAGCACGAGCGCAGGAAAATTTTGACGAGGGACTCGAGTCGGATAGTCCTAAGAAGCAAAGCAAATCCTGTTCCTTCTTATGAGCTGCCACATCACATTAAGACGGGCTAAACTTGTGACATAACCTCTCCTCTCTTTCCTGATTTAGCTTAGGTTTTATAAAATCATGAAATTGATTATTAAATATGTTGGATCATATCATTTAACTTAGAGGGAACATACGGAAAGTAGAAATTTTATATAAGAAAACTACATTAATGATCTCTTTTCGGTATATACCACATGATATTCAGATTATATGAGTCATAACTAATTTATGTTCAAGCCAAGTCGATCCATCGACCAAAAGAATGCTAAGAAAATCCGAGAACCAACCAGGGACAATGTCCAATATGACTTCCTATCCATTAATGGTTCGGTTAACCAGGGGCAAAGAGAACGATCGAACACACGCTGAAAAGGGGAGGTTAACATGTGTTTTGAATGTATGGCCTTTTCCCTTTTGGCCTAAAAAGAGTGTAATTTGCCATGTCATTGCTTCCACTTCTTCCAAATGGAGTGGGGGAGTTTCCAATTTACACCATGTCTTCTCCCTTTCTCTCTCTTTTATCCTACTAGGAAAAAATGTCAATAATCTCACCTCACAATGACGTAATGAGAAAGAATCAATTAAATTACTTTGATTAGTATTAATTATAATAACTACTTGAACAATTAACTATAAATTATTCATTTGTCATATTTTATTTGGTGCTTCCTCACACCACGTGAAGAAAGCGAAAGAATTTCTCCACTGCATGGGATAGCAGTGGTGCTCATCCTTAGGCCCGTCCGCGAGACCAAGATCTCGAGTTTGTGATCGAGCATGTTATAGCTTGGGGTTCATAATTCCCCGAACTCATCACACTATTCTTACTATTCTAAGTTGATCGTATCCATTACCTTCATTACCAGTTGAAGCTCTTGTTAACAAGAGTTGACAACTTACAACGCTCGGTGTCTAACTCAAGAACCTCATCTCGCGAATGGGTTTCATAAAGAGTGCAGCAGCTACATCCACATCGAAAAAGAAATAGGGTCTCGAGACCTTTATAAATTCTATGAGCAACACTCCCCTAAAGAGAAGTCTTCTAAGGATAAGATTGTGCTAGCAACGTTCATAGTGGAAATACCTCTTTAGCAGACCTTTCCGTGTACGAACTCCGAACCCATCACGCTATACTAGGTCAATCATGTCCACCTAATCAATTTCCTTGCAATATATCCATATATACATGCACAGTATATTTCAATCAATACGGGGCATAAATTACATTATTTCACGAAACAGTTAACAAAAAAATCTGAATTGTACATGATAGAATAATATATATATATATATATATATATATATAAGGCCGCCTCCGGTCGAGGTGATAATATAAGGTGCTTCAGCTGGAATAATAAAATACCCACATGTCTCCTGAAAATAAAAATATTACTAGTAATTTTATATTTAATCATTTTATTAAAAAAAGTTCCATCTAGAAACCCTAGTCTAAATGTTTTACCTTTTTGTCCTGTGGTGCAAACTAGTCCAAGGCAGACTAGCGTGCTCAATACCCACATTCATGCCTTGTCCTGTCTTCCTCTTCTAGAAGAGCAACCAATATAAAAAATTACTTCAACTTTAATAGTCACAGCCTTTTAAAAAAGATTATTTGATGAGTATCAACAATCCACTGAAGATAAAAAAATAATAAATCAAAATTGATTTAAATAAGACATGTAGAATCGTACTATTTCTCATCTAAATTAATTTAGATTAAGCGTTACTCGTTCGTTCGTAATGATCGGTATATACCCTCCTAATCTATGTTGCATCACCCTTCCCCTCTCCCCTCATCTAGAAAGCCTCCTCATGTGTCAACAACCAACTCAGGGGGAAGCTTCCATTGCAATAAATATAAACAAAGTTGACCACACCAGACATATTTCATGACACAGATGGCATTGTTTTTCCAGATTAAGACCATATATAAATAGGCAACCTATTGCTATGTTCCATTGAGCATTCATCATCCCCTCTTCCTCTTTTTGCCTCTTTTCTCACAAACATCTCTTTCCCCTCAAATAAGCTTCGACGACTAGACACTAATCCTCACAGTGTTTACCATGGAGCTCCACAAAGAAACACAAGAAGAATATGCAGAGTTTAAAGATCCTTACTGTGCTGCGGGAGGAGGAGGAGAAGATGAAGAGGAAACACTCTCATTCTGTGATCTCCCCATCCATGGAGATGAAGCTGCCAACTACTGGGAAAATTATGACAGCTCCTTTGAGAGTTCCTTTTCCTCATCTTCTTCTTCGTCCTCGTCTTCTGAAGACTTCTTTGAGTTCCCATCACCCCTCAAAGCCACGGAGCCGGAGACCATCATGTTCTGTGGGAAGCTCATCCCTTATAAGAAAGACCCATCACCGGATCACCAAAAAGCTCGAACTTTTAACGGAGTTGGCTCGCCAGTGGATAAGAATGTTAAGCTTGCAAGGAAGGTCCGAGGGTCTAAGCTGTCTCTGAGTTCGAGATGGTACCTTCTCATGTTCGGGCCGGTGAAGTTCCCAGGCCTTATGGAGATGAGAGACATCAAGAAGAGGCAGAACATGAGGAGAGGCAGAACATGCCTGGCCTCATGTGAGTCAGAAAAATACAATGGTGTCGGGGCAGAGATCATTAAGGGTGATCATCAGGTTAAGGGTAAGGGCATCTGGCAGCTTCTGAAGGCCATCAGGTGCACCGGTCAAAGTGCAAACTCCATGGTCAAGGCATCGCTTGGCTGTGTACCAAAGATATGAATGTCCATCACAATTTCTGGTTGAGGGATTACATAAACACGGTTGGAGAAGCACTGGCCTCTGGGTCGACAGTTTCTCCTCTTCGGATCCTTGCTCTGCAGGATCATGAGAGTTTGCAGATGGGTCACGGATTGGACCTTGTTGGAGAAGGCCTGGGGCGACAGCTACGATCAATCCAGCAAAA
Organism: Lagerstroemia speciosa; assembly: GCA_037672795.1. NCBI lineage: Eukaryota > Viridiplantae > Streptophyta > Magnoliopsida > Myrtales > Lythraceae > Lagerstroemia > Lagerstroemia speciosa. The sequence goes on from CM075291.1 coordinate 4,761,638, forward strand.
AGATCTGCAGATCAAATGAGTATATCAAGAGAACATGTTACGAGCATCGACTTGAAGAATTTACTTTTTGTAAATGGGCTTGCAGAAGAGTTTCTTATTTAGTTTCATTAGTTCAATGCTCATTTGTGATTATATATACAAGAGCCTGTCCCAGAAGAAAGGAAAATGACCTGATGAGTTCTGACAATATCTGATAGCCTACTATTAAAAATCGACTATTTATGAAATAAGTGATGATTTTCCATGTTTGATAATGTCAATCTGAGAATTTGGGATCTTATACAAGTAAATGAAAAGGATAGTTAGAGGAGTTCAAATGTTGGATAAAGAGATAATCATTGACCAGGCCACAACAAAATTGACAGATAGGCATTCTTAAATGAAGTAAATGTATACTTAAGCAAAAGGTATAATACTTTTTACTAACTTTTCTGTAATACCAGGTCAAGTAACTAATCTAGATAGGGAGATTTTCTTTGACCTTACAATAAAAAGAACAAGCAAGCTGCAGACATAATCAATCATTTCATTGTCTGTCAAGATGGATCTACAGGGAAGATCCGGCCAGGTCCATGTCTCAAAATACAACAGAGTGATGAACTATGAGATTTTCCAGCTCCAGTAACAGCCGAGAAAGCAAATATCCCAAAAGAAATGGGTTTACCTTCTCAATCAGAGAATAGGGTAAAAGATGAAAACTTACCACCCCTTCCGCAAGTTGGGTACATTCACCAGTTACTTCATGAAACAGCAAAACCACAATGTGTGCAGTGAAAGAAAAAAGAATGAGGATAAAGAATGGCCCTTTGAGCTGATTCTTGATAATCCAAAAGGAATGCTTCTCACAGATCGCTTCTGTCCTGTTCGCATTTACGGTGAAAATAATAACTTTCAAAATTTTCCAATGAAGAAAGCTGAGATTCTGCACCTGGTTGCAAAACTTTCGTGGCTTTTTCAGCCATTCTGCTAGTTCCCTGTCAATTTGAAGCAATTGCAGAGAAAGGCTAATCTTTCGTGTCTTCTTTTTCTTCATGGTCTTTCTGTCTTCCTCACGTTCTCCTCCCGCATTGAGCAACTTCCAGTGCAATTTTGCAGTCGCCATCTTTCTTAGTTCTGTTCTCTTTTCCACTGAACTGTAAAAAGAACACTCATTTCTCAGGTCATGCAGCCTGAAGTCACAGCAAGGTTTGGAATGCAAGAATGATTGATCTATACAATGCTGATTATCATTTATGATTGCTCTTCCACAGTGCAGCATATCCCAAACAGCTTGTAAAGTCTTTTCTTTTTATTTTCCTCGTTTGTGAAAAAGCATGGGTTGGAATATGAAATGTATTTGTGGTTCCTATACAACAGTAGAGGCCTCAATTATTTTTTCTTCTAAAATGTTATCCATGTTGATGCAAGTTTATTCCCTTCATTTCATCAGATCTCCATTCTCTACTCTTCCCACGACAGAGACAGGAATAAGGAAATCATTTAATTTGGCCCCGATTCAATGGTTCCTCATTTTTCTCATATTAATAATTTAGAATTTGTTGTCATGTTGACAATGTAGCGAAACAGATTAGGATTTATGATATGCAACACAGACAGGAGAGGATGTTCAGGACACAGTTCAGCCACTTAATTTTTTTTTTTAAATTATCTTATGTTTATTGCCTGGCCGAGTCAAAGATTGGTGAGCCCAATTACAAGCCTCAGCTTAGACTGAATACATTTTTGCATAATATTGATGTGAAGATGAAGAGTGTACCTTCATAAGAATTTAGAGAATTACTAGAATTGTAAATGGGGCAACAAAATCAACAAAGGAAAACTTCATAATCAATTCTGATTTACTTAAGATAAAATACTTGTTGCTAACAAAGCTAGCACATGTACTTTTGAGAGGAACAAACAGAACTTTGTCTTCTTCCATACAACTTGAGCCAGAATTTTCGGTCTCTGGCAAAGCCATAAAGAGCAGGTTTCAAGAAAAACATGTACATGATCCTCTTTTTATGACGAAGAGTTTATTCGGACAGTGCATGTAAAGGGATAAATTATAAACATCCTCGGACTTCACCTTCCATCCTATGATTGTGCTATAAAGAAGATGGATTTATTCAACTGCTTCATTCTGCAGACTTTCAAGAGTTCGACAATATCAGCATGATCAGTTATCCTTCAAGAACTCACTCTAACATCAATTTATCACAACCCCAAGTCGACTTACTCTTGGAAGCTTTTCTTTTGATCGTGGCTTTATCTTCCTCCTCCTTTTCAGCAAATACTGCATATTCTTCTCGGCGAACTTCCTCGCCTTCTTCCCCAGCTTCCCCATTTCCTGTCAAATTTGAAGAATTCTCAACAAATTACTCGAAAAGATTCCAACTTTTGATGGCAACACACAGAACCCAGCAAGAAGACAATAACACAAATGCGAGCAAAGTCCATGGCAAAATGAACTGCTGGTCATACGGATTAGTCTCAGAGCGTATCTGCGTCCTCTGGGGAATCGACGGGACCTATGGGCAAGAAACGGATTTGTCATAGGGTCAAAGTGAAATTTCTAATTATCTGGGGCAGTTTTAGGAAATTTGTGAAAGTCCGAGTCCTCAGGCAAAGTTTTGCGGCCGCCGACTCCACAAGATCGTCGCCGATAGGGTCGGCGGGCAGAAAGCCGATGCGTCTCTCTCTCTCTCTCTTCTGGTCGTCAGATCTTGATTGAACGATCACGATCAAATCCTGTAAAAGCACTAGGGTTTTTCAAGGAGGGGGCAACGCCGTCCTGGCAAATTATTTCAGGGGCAGAATGGTCAGAGGGGTTGTGAGTGCACAGCACACAATGAATCACTCAACACGTGGCGAAATCTGAACCCACCGTTGAGGGGTCAAGGGTGGAGATCTGACGATGGTCGTTGAAACCCTAGAATGAGCTGGAGCGTATATATGCAGCCTCCGCCTTCTGCACAAACCCTCTCTCTGCGATTGTTTTCTCTGTCGCTCTCCCCGCTCTCCATCTCTCTGCCCTGTTCAACTCTGAAGGGATTTGGTGAGGCTTTTTCCTTCTCTTGTTGACAATTCGGTGTTCTTCCTCTTGCCGACTCCTGTATGTGTTTGAAGTTGTTGAATCTGATTGATATGTTCGGATTCGAATCGTTTGATTTGTTTTTATCCGATGCGCTCTGCCTTTATGTTCGGTGCATGCTGATAAATTTAGATTGAATTTAGTCGTACTGGAATTCGAGATAATACTCTGCTTAGACTGCTGTTGGATTATGCAGATCTAATGCTTTATTGTTCGATCTTGCCGTCATCCCTGCGCTCTGATTTTCCATATGATTGTTTGTGTTATAGATGTAGTAGATGTGAAATCTGCGGCGATCGAATCTTGGTTTTTTGGTTGTCTGCTTCAATCGTTTCTTCCTGGTTTTTGTCCGCTAGGGAGCTGTGTAGATGAATGGGTGCTTTTGTCGGACTTACGAGATTTTGTCATTTCATCGCAATTGATATAATTTAATGCAATGAAATTAATCGTTTTATATGTTTAGTTTTTGAAGAAGTTCTAATCAACTGCCCGTGGGTTCGTTAATAAACAAACTGATATAGGATTGATTAAATCATTCTTTCTGATCGTCTGTTGCAAGTATGCCGCTCTACGGTGTCTTGGGGAAGTTCCTATAATTTTAGAATTTCATTTGCTGCACAATACTAGTAAAATTCTCTCTGTTTATTCATTCTATTATACATTGCAAGGTTAAAGGCCCGGTATCCTGATGCTGCTTCTTAATTTGTTTTTCTCATCATGCAGCTATCCTACTTATCTAAAATGGGTAAGGAGAAGGTTCACATTAACATTGTGGTTATTGGCCACGTGGACTCTGGTAAGTCCACCACCACTGGCCACTTGATCTACAAGCTTGGAGGTATCGACAAGCGTGTGATTGAGAGGTTCGAAAAGGAAGCTGCTGAGATGAACAAGAGATCCTTCAAGTATGCCTGGGTGCTCGACAAGCTGAAGGCCGAGCGTGAGCGTGGTATCACAATTGACATTGCCCTGTGGAAATTTGAGACAACTAAGTACTACTGCACTGTCATTGATGCTCCTGGACACCGTGACTTTATCAAGAACATGATCACTGGAACATCACAGGCTGACTGTGCTGTGCTCATCATTGACTCCACTACTGGTGGTTTTGAGGCTGGTATATCTAAGGATGGTCAGACCCGTGAGCACGCTTTGCTTGCTTTTACCCTTGGTGTGAAGCAAATGATTTGCTGCTGCAACAAGGTTATTTATAAGTTTCATTCATTAATATTTTGTTTCTTGTATTTGTATCAGCATCTTTATGATTATGTTAACAATGGTTTGCTTCTTTTAACAGATGGATGCTACCACTCCTAAGTACTCTAAGGCCAGGTACGATGAAATTGTGAAGGAAGTGTCCTCATACCTCAAGAAGGTGGGTTACAACCCCGATAAGATTCCGTTTGTCCCAATCTCTGGGTTTGAGGGAGACAACATGATTGAGAGGTCCACCAACCTCGACTGGTACAAGGGCCCCACTCTTCTGGAGGCTCTCGACCAGATCCAGGAGCCCAAGAGGCCCTCGGACAAGCCCCTCCGTCTCCCACTTCAGGATGTCTACAAGATTGGTGGTATTGGAACTGTCCCTGTTGGTCGTGTGGAGACCGGTGTCCTCAAACCTGGTATGGTGGTGACTTTTGGTCCCTCAGGGTTGACCACCGAAGTAAAGTCAGTTGAGATGCACCACGAGGCTCTGCAGGAGGCCCTTCCTGGTGATAATGTTGGCTTCAACGTGAAGAACGTTGCAGTCAAGGATCTTAAGCGTGGGTATGTCGCATCAAATTCCAAGGATGATCCTGCTAAGGAGGCAGCTAGCTTTACCTCCCAGGTCATCATCATGAACCACCCGGGTCAGATCGGAAATGGATATGCCCCAGTCCTCGACTGCCACACCTCCCATATCGCTGTGAAGTTCGCTGAACTGTTGACCAAGATTGACAGGAGATCTGGTAAGGAGCTTGAGAAGGAGCCCAAGTTCTTGAAGAACGGAGATGCTGGTATGATCAAGATGATTGCCACCAAGCCCATGGTGGTGGAGACCTTCTCTGAGTACCCGCCCCTTGGTCGTTTTGCTGTGAGGGACATGAGGCAGACCGTGGCAGTCGGTGTCATCAAGAGTGTGGAGAAGAAGGATCCGACAGGTGCCAAGGTGACCAAGTCCGCAGCCAAGAAGGGTGGCAAATGAGGATGTTCGGGTGGCAGTTGGAGAGGCAGAGGGAGGGGTGGTGTTGTCCCTTTTGAAGTGTTTCTTTATCGGACGCTGTCGTGGCGTTGTGTTGGGATTTTGCTATTCTAGGTTGTTTACTTGCTTTTGTTGTCGAACAGTGGTGGGGAGAGCGTCAGGTCATTTTGCATTAGGTGGTGGTTGCTCGTTTTCATTTAATTATGAGTCTGCGGATTTGGAAACGTCGCTGCCTTTTTATTTAGCTTGTGATGTCGTTTCACTATTGATCTGAGGCTTTTTACGAAATTGTTACATCTGAGCTCACGGTTCTCTCGAAACATGTGGAATTTGCCAAATTTCCCGTCGTTTGAAGTTGTCAGCGTTAGGTTTATTCTGCGATTTCTAGTTCAACCTGAGGTTTGCGAATGCGGCCCGGCTTAATCCTGTGATTGATCTTCTTGCTTTTCAGAAGGTACCTTGGATAATGCGAAAACATCTAAACAATTTTACCGGGAGGTGTCCGGCGTGAAATCTGGTTGTACTTTCGAGTTAATGCTCAATTTTTACTAAAATATGAATTTTAAATTTTAAAAATATTACAAATAACTTTTAAAAGAACTTATTCTTTTTAGAGCAAATTGATTAGTCCGTCCTGAGAGATGCGCTGTATATTAACTTTATCTTTTTCTAATTTTGTACATCAATTTTATCCTAAATATCAATTGGGTCCTTCTGAATATTAATTTGGTCTGCTGAATATCAATCACATCTTTCTAAACATCAGTCACATCCTTCTGATTAATTCCGTTCTTAAGAACATTAATTCTGTCCTTAATTATTTTGACATCATATATATCTTTATTGTACATCATATTGGTCCTTCTGTCCCTAAAAGCCGTCTATTTTTTACGGAAAAATTACTGAACATCAAAAACGTCCTTTCACTTACATTTAATACATCCATTCATTT